>CM042140.1:104130254-104147754 GCA_023376005.1 Doryteuthis pealeii
GCTTTTGCAATGTTGAGAGATTGTGAAGATTGTATATCTGTTCGAAAATTGGATGAAGTGATATGGGTATGTATGTGGTGGTATTTTGAATGTATGTGAGTGTTTATGGGCAGTATAAAGATTATGTATGCGGGATAACTGAAATTTTTTGCTAGTCTCTAGATCCCTTCAGTTAATTTACAATCTTGGCATGAGATTTTGTGACATATTTCTCTCGCCTATATATATATATATAATAAAATATTATATAAATATAATATATATATATATATATATATATATATATATATATATATATATATATATATATATTATATATATATATATAATATTATATAAAATGTTTATATATAAGATGTGTCAAAAAAGTATCAAGGTTTTGTACTTTTGACACAACTTGTATTCTGAAATAAATAACATTCCATTCATTCTTCATTTCTCTCTTGGTAAATACAGCTTTAAACTTGGTACTTTTGACACACCTTGTATTCTGATAAAAATTAATGAATGGAACATTACTGTTTTCAGAATACAAGGTTGTGTCAAAAAGTACAAAAAAAATCTCAATACTTTTTTGACACAGATTTATATATGTATATGCATATACCTGTAATATATACAAATATTTTATTGAAAGTGTTATACTGATATCAGATGGTTGTTTCAATATAAATCTGCAAAGTATTTGAACATTAAAAAAATGTGCCAAACAAATATCATAGCTTATTAGAGATAAGTATTTATTGATTTCTTAAATATTCACTGAGAATGCACACCCAATAAACTTTGATAATGGAATAAACAGAAAGAATTCAAGAAAGAAAACAAGATACCAAAAATTGGAGAAAAGAGAATAGAATAGAATTTGAGAAATTTTAACTTTACTCAGTTAATTCTTGAAAAACTGTTTGCAAAGAGTTAATTGCTTTAATGAATGTTGTTTCTACTCAATTTGTTTTATGTGGGAATAAAAAAGAATCATTTGATAAATGATTGAATACAGGATTGAAAACGGTAAACAAAGACACAGTTTTTGTTTTTGTTTTTGTTTTAAAATATCTAATTATCTATTTATCTAACCAACTCTCTAGCACAATCTATCTATCTATCTATCTATCTATCTATCTATCTAACTGATTATTTTTCTATCTATCTATCTATCTATCTATCTATCTATCTATCTATCTATCTATTTATCTAACCGACTCTCTAGCACAATCTATCAATCTATGTATCTTTCTAATTCTTTTCTATCTATCTATCTATCTATCTATCTATCTAACCGACTCTCTAGCACAATCTATCTATCTATCTATCTAATTATTTTTTTATCTATCTATCTATCTATCTATCTATCTATCTAACCGACTCTCTTGCACAATCTATTTATCAATCTATCTACGTATCTATGTATCTATCTATCTTTCTAATTCTTTTTTTTATCTATCTATCTATCTATCTATCTAACCAACTCTCTAGCACAATTTATCTATCTATCTATGCATGTATATATCTATCCATCTATCTGATTATTTTTCTATATATCTAATTACCTCTCTCTCTCTCTCTATCTAGTTATTTTTCTATCTATCTAATTATCTATCTATCTTTCTAATTCTTTTTTATCTCTCTATCAAATTATTTTTCTATCTATCTATCTATCTATCTATCTATCTATCTATCTATCTTTCTAATTATTTTTATCTATCTATCTATCTATCTATCTATCTATCTATCTTTCTAATTATTTTCATCTATCTATCTATCTATCTATCTATCTATCCATCGAATTATTTTTCTATCTATCTATCTATCTATCTATCTATCTATCTTTCTAATTATTTTTATCTATCTATCTATCTATCTATCTATCTATCTTTCTAATTATTTTCATCTATCTATCTATCTATCTATCTATCTATCTATCCATCTATCGAATTCTTTTTCTATCTATCTATCTATCTATCTATCTATCTATCTATCTATCAATCTATCTTAGTCTCTCAATATCTATCTAACTAATGGACTAACTTACATAGTATGTTCCTATTAGATCTCTCATAGTATATTCATAGCTTTATAGTCCATTCACATCTACATTTTCTCTCTCTCTCTTTCTTTCATAAGTGCATACCAATATCATAATTCTTTATCTCTCTATCTTGTGATTATACATATGTAATCTATCAGTACATATATAAAGGGCAGTTGTGTGTGTGTATGTCCGTGTATCTATCTATCCATATATAAAGGGCAGTTGTGTGTATGTGTATGTATGTCCGTGTATCTATCTATCCATAATATAAGGGCAGTTGTGTGTATATGTATGTCCGGAGGAAACTTTGAAATAAAACAAATTAACGACATAAAGTAAATATATATACACATTAAATATCACCAGGGCTTGGTTTGTGAGCAAAAATAACAGAGATTTGATTTATATTCATGAGATAATTAAAAAAGTGAAATTTAAATGATAACAGCATGGATCTTTTTTTTTTTTTCATTTAATATTTTAGATAGTAGACAATAACATTTCTTTTACAGAGTAGCTGGATCAACGCAATGTCTATTTTTTTTTTTTTACATTGGAGCATCCCACGAGGATTCAACTCATGATTCAGAAATAATGGATTAACTTAAAAAATCCCTCTCTACCCAGGTGACGCCGGGTAGCCACTGCTAGTTTAAAATAAAAAAAAGTCTTGATACTTTTTCATAATCTCATGATTATTGTTTATAAACAAAGGATTAAAGGATCTTGGCTAACAATGATAATAGCTTTTTCAAAAGAAGCTTATCATATTTGAATATATATATATATATATAAAAAAGAAAAAATTCCTGACCCTCCCACCAGCCTGGATTAACACAAGGTTTTGTTATGAGGAGATTTTTCATGGGGCATCCTCGCAAATAAGTAATAAAGGATCTAAGTAAAGTCGTTGGGTGGACTAAAGTCAGTATCAGCCAATCAGCGAGGGGGTCTATCCCCTTTTCACTAGCGCTAGACCAAGGAGATTGTGTTTGCATCTGAGGTGGAGCGCCACACCTACCATCAGCTCCTTACTTTACTTCACAGATCCTGTGTTACTCATACACTGAGTTGGCGAGGGCCCATATCAAACTAGGAACCTTGTGGTTTCTAGCTGAATGCTCTACCGACTGAGCTAACCTGCCCTAAAAATAATTAGATAGACAGATATAAAAATAATTAGATAGATAGATAGATAGATAGATTGTGCTAGAGTCAAATATACATAGTTAGACAGACAGGCAGATAGATAGATTTTGTTTTGTTTCAAAAATCTATTTTTACATCGCCCGTTTTTATTTTGTGGCATTTTTATTTTGTACTAGTCAACCTAATAATAATGAAATCAGAACTATTAAGACATTTCTTTCTTACAATTGGCTGTATTTGCTTAGTCACATAGAAATCAATAGAAATCACAATGAGGGGTATAAGCAGGGCCCGTGTGCCTACTTCTCTGAACACCCTGACCGAGGGGACAAGCATTGGGGTTTCCGTTAACGCTAGGTTTCATATATTTTCTATGAATACTACTTTATGAAAATTGACCTGTATACATATCAAACCTCATCTCAAAAATTCTCCCACCCCACAAGCAATATGTTTCAAAAATCTATTTTTACATCGCCCAGAGGGTGTTTTTTTAAATTTTGTATTAGTATTAATAATGATTTAATATAACACTGTAATATCAAATGTAAATGAGTGATGTGATGGGGAGGGGGGTCTTACTTTAAAAAAAAAATGTTCTCTATTTTCAAAATAGTAATTGATTTGTCGCAATGATTAATCTATTTTTACATCGCCCAGAGGGCGTTTTTTAAATTTTGTATTAGTATTAATAATAATTTAATATAACACTGTAATATCAAATGTAAATGAGTCATGTCTTACTTTTAAAAAAAAAATAGTAATTTTTGTCGCAATGATTAATCTATTTTTACATCGCCCAGAGGGTGTTTTTTTAAATTTTTGTATTAGTATTAATAATGATTTCATATAACACTGTAATATCAAATGTAAATGAGTCATGTCTTACTTTAAAAAAAAAAAAATGTTCTCTATTTTCAAAATAGTGATTGATTTGTCGTAATGATTAATCTATTTTTATGTATCATTAGTCCTGGCTTAATATTCCATGAAAAATGGTTCAGAGCCAGAATTAGATAAAGTGTCAGAAAGTGGAAAGGAATTTGCCTCTTTTACAATGCATAGGTGAATGAGAAAAATAAAAACAACCTCCCCACAAAAAAAAAAAAATGCAAGGAGTTTAATTTGTTTGATGTGGCTACACAATCTTAATCTTCAATAAACAATTAGAATTTTTATAATAGTCAAATGAATAGTACACAGTCATATAACTATGTATTTGGTTTAGCTAGCTCAATCTGTTCATACAAGATCTATCAAATTATCTCTCTATCTATCTATTTGTTTCCAATTCTATCTTATTCAGTCTGTTCATATCTATGTATTTACCACAGTCTTTACACATCTATCTATCTACCCATCAGTGTTTACACATCTATCTATCAGTGTTTACACATCTATCTATCTATCTATCTATCTATCTATCTATAATATATTCTGTTCACATCTATCTAATACAGCCTGTTCACATCTATCTATCTATCTATCTATCTATCTTTCTAATATATTCTGTTCACATCTATCTTATACAGTCTGTTCACATCTATCTATCTATCTACCCATCAGTGTTTACACATCTATCTATCAGTGTTTACACATCTATCTATCTATCTATCTAATATATTCTGTTCACATCTATCTAATAGTCTGTTCACACCTATCTATCTATCTATCTATCTATCTATCTATCTATCAGTGTTTACACATCTATCTATCTATCTATCTATCTATCTATCTATCTATCTAATATATTCTGTTCACCTCTATCTAATACAGTCTGTTCACACCTATCTATCTATCTATCTATGTATCAGTCTGTCTGTCTCTTTCTCTCTCTATCTATCTTTCTCTCCCCCCTCTCTCTCTATATATATATACATATATATATATATATATATATATATATATATATATTATAGAGTCTGTTGACATTTATTTATCTATAACAGACTTCATATCTACCTATCTAATACAGTATGTTCATATCTATCTATCTATCTATCTATCTATCAATCAATCACAGTCTGTACACATCTATCTATCTATCTATCTATCTATCTATCTATCACAGTCTGTTCTCATCTATCTATCTATCTATCTATCTATCTATCGCAATATATATATATATCTGCCTATTGTGTGCATCTATTGAAATCCAATAATGATAAATCCAATGACGGATGCATTAAAATAAAAGGTTGCCTACCATAAAATTCATAAATGTTACCTTAAAATGAAGTCGTAAAAAAATCAATGCTATAAAGTAATTTGGGGAAAACAATAAAATTACATTTATATCAAGAAAGAGGACCATTTGACCATTCGTCCAAGGTCTTCAGCAAATAAATTCGAAATAGCACAGTCACCCACCCCCATCATACAAACACACACACAAAGCCATATGGACATACACAGATACAAAAGAGTAGATATACCTATATAAGGGAGAAATGTTGTTATAGACTGAACCAACTAAAGATTATTGTACAGTAGGTTTGGTTGATTTTTCACTTTTTTAAAGATATTAAATTCTCTCAAAACAACAAAAGTTGTGTGTTGGTATAATGAGTTCTGATACAAAAAACTAAATCTTTTACTTGCACCATTGTTTGAGGAAATAGCATCAAAGATTGTTCTACTAAAATGCACCAAAAATCCTTATTTTTGCAACAAATTGGTTAGAAAATTTAGCAGAAAAGCTTGTGATTTTGAATGAAATGAATAAAATATTACAACAAGAATTAAAATTGAAAATATACCCCATCACCACTGATACATCTGATATGCTGCTTACCTAATAGGTAAGTTGTAACAGTGATACATTTTTTAAAGATTGAAATCTATTTCCTCAAACAAAAGCAAAGTTTTGAAGAAAAAATATTTGTGTGGTAATTCTTTATGATAATTTTCTACTTTTTCTACATGGCAGATCTTACAGTTCTAAAATTTACCTACCCTATTGTACAGTGTCTTATGGAAAAATGAACCTATTACAATTTTCTCTTAGAAGGAAGGAATATCTCAAGACAATATTACAATGGGGAATTTATCCCTGAATGCTATACTGGTTAAACCTAAAGTTTTGAAGGTTATAAACAGGAATTAAAAAATGCAAGACAAATAGGGTCAACAGTTTTTGAAGGAAGAAAAACACAACAACCATTTGTTAATACAATATATACACTGTGCAAAAGAATGAAAACAAGGGAAATCTTACACTGATAATATCAGTGATAAATCATAAAATTTAAATTAGGTGCATTTGCATCCAGAGAAAAGTCTCTGACTCGGTGTGCTGAGTTCCCGGTTTCGATTTCTGTCGGAGGAAAATTGTAAGTATACGTCGCTGATAAGACTTAATAAAGTTGAAACAGCTGCTGTACGATATTCTACGTGGGAGCGATATTTGCTGAGTTTGCTTGTCTTGATTATTTCATTAATTATTGAATTTTATACGATATATGCATTGTAACTGCCTTCAAGCAAAAATAAAAATATAAATAATATATATATATATATTATGGACTCTCTCGATTTTCGACGCATGAGGGTTCATACATACAATGAACACCCACACAGTGATTTGTTTATAGTGGTGAAAGCTTGTGTTGGACCATCCACACTTTTTGGGACAGTCGATAGGAGAATTTGGTGCATCAAGGGTTGCCACAAACCCAATCACTGACCGACCTCAGGAATTTTGAATTCAGAGTTATCCCTTTCCTAGACTGGTTATCTACCCAAGGCTGAAGGGCCCAGTCTACCCTACTATTCAACCCATAGCTGGAGGGAGATATATGGATTCATACCTTTACCAAGGGTATTAGCACTATGTGGAAATGCCGACAGCTTCGTCAAGGAATTGAAACTCGAATTGACAAGTCCATTTCCCACGACTCTAACCACTTGCCCATGCGCCCTCCATATATATATATATATATTATATATATATATATATATATATATATAAGTAAAAGTAAGTAAAAGCTGACGGGGCGGCCCTAAAGTCGGTATCAGCCAGTCAGCGAGGGAGTCTATCCCCTTTTCACTAGCGCTAGACCAAGGAGATTGTTTTAGCCTCTGAGGTGGAGCGCCACACCTACCATCAGCTCCTTACTTTATGCACAGATCCCTGTGCTACTCATACGCTGAGTTGGCGAGGACCGGTATCGAACTAGGAGCCTTGTGGTTTCTAGCTGAACGCTCTACCGACTGAGCTAACCCGGCTGGTTATTTAATGCTTATTCATCTTTAGATGGTTTTCTTTGGTTTCTTTGTTTAATGGCATTTCAACCTTCATGGATTATTTAATGCAAAAGCCTTTCATTGTAGAAGAGCAGCTTGGAGATGTGGGAGTTCATACCTTTCCCAAGAGTATTATAGTCTGAAAGTGAATGGCAATAGTGCAACTGGAATTTGAAAATCATTTACTATTCATTTATTATACTTTGTCAGTCATGTGTAAGTTATAACGAAATACCCATGAATGCATATGTCTTGTGAAAAGATAGCACCAAAAAAAAAAAAAAAAGTTATTATAATAGGCTGGAGTAATAATAATAATAATAATAATAATAATGGTAAAATTCTTCATCTAAAGTATTAAGAAACATAAGTAAAAAAATATAATGTAATTTCCCTTAAATTGAATGCAAAAGTCAAAGTCATTTTAAGAATAGCCAGGGAAAGGATATGAATATATGGAATCTTGTCTTGGACAAAGATGTTTGTTAAGAATAACAAACCAAACAATAACAGGTGAGTGAGGCCTATAAATTGAGCTTTTACTAATGCTATGATAATTTCATCCTTGAATAAATCGTAGAATTTCAAAAAATAAGTATCTATAGCAATTCCTGAGATTAAGTCTAAAAATACTGTTGAAGGAAAATTGATTTTTATGAGTTTATAAGTTATTCCTTAATGTAAATATCCTTATGTCTATTAATATGTTATGTATTCTAATACATATATGAATATCCTATATATATATATATATAATATATATGGATATCATATGTAATATATATGATAATGGACAATTCTCTCTCTCTCTATATCATATATATATAATAATATATATATATGAATATCATAATATATATGTATATATATATATATATAATATATATATATATATATATATATGAATATATGGACATTCCCTCTCTCTCTCTCTCTATATAATATATATATATATATATATATATATATATATGGGGAGAAACTGCATGGATATTAGATGCTGTGCAGAGGACCTACCAAGGTTGGTAGGTTCTAGGCCTATGTATATACCAATAGTGGAGACACATAGTGTAATGGTTACTCTTGTAAGAAATGAACACAGTGAGATGAGTTCAAAATCTGGATGAGGCTGTTTGTGTTTCACATAGGGCAATACCCTCAGTTAAAGTATGAATTCAACTATTCTCCCTCCAGCTATGAGTAAATACTTGGGCACACTTGGCTTTTTAACCTTGTATGGCAACCTGTATTGGAGAAGGAAAACTCTGAATTCAAACCTGTTAAAATTCAGCTTAAGAAATTGACCTTGAGTAACATCCTACTCGTGTGGAGGTGTTGGTAAATATGTATGTATATACCCATGTATGCTCTGACAGATATAGGTATACACATACTAATTCCTGTAGATATAAATGTATATGTTTGTGTGTGTGTGTATGTGTGTGTGTGCATGAATGCATATGTGTGTATGTATGTGTACTTTGGAATGTGTGTATGTGTGTGTGTGTGTGTGTGTACATGAATGCATATGTGCGTATGTATGTGTACATTGGGATGTGTGTATGTGTGTGTGTGTGTGTGTGTGTGTGTGTGTGCATGAATGCATATGATGATAGCTGTTATGCTAAGTTTGCTTCCCCTGTGGGAGTGGGTATGTATGTCTCTATGTGCTTTATTAGGGTAGGTCGATTTTTGAACTGTAACATCTCCTATGTGGTGAAAGTTCCAAATTAACTTAAAAAATCACCACACAATATTTTTTTTTTCAAAACTATGCCTTCGTTTGAGGAAACAGATTTCAATCTTTTAAAATTTTATCACTGTATGAGGTAAGAAGCAGCATATCGGATGGTGATGGGAGCATATTTTCAATTTGAATTCTAGTTATAATATTTTATTCCTTTCGTTTAAAATGACAAGCTTTTCTGTTTTAGATATTAAATTGCTCAATTTTATAACCAAATTTCTAGGCTAAATGTTGTGAAAACAAGGATTTTAGGTGCATTTTAGTAGATGATCTTTGATGCTATTTCCTCAAACAATGGTGCTAGTACAAGATCTAGTTTTTGGTATCAATATTTATTATAACAACACACAACTTTCGATGTTTGAGAAAATTTCATATTTAAGAAAAGTGAAAAATCAACCTAGCCTAAAATGCATGTATGTGCATATATATGTATGTATGTATTTGCATATATATATTTACCAACCTCTCCGCACAAGCAGGATGCGACACAAGGTCAATTTCTTAAGTGGAGTTTAACATGTTTGAATTCAGAGTTTTCCTTCTCCTAGACTGGTTACCTAGCTATGGTTAAAGAGCCCAGTCTGGCCTGCTATTTGCCCATAGGTGAGGGGGGAGAATTGGATTCATACCTTCCCCAAGGGTATTAGCGCCATGTGAAATACAAACAGCTTTGTCCAGGATTTGAACTCGGGTCGACAAGTCCATTTCCCACAACTCTAACCATTAGTCCACGTGCTTCCATGTGTATTTGCATATATGTGTATGTCTGTATATTCATTGTGCATGTATGTGCATATATATGTATATGTGTATATTACTGATATGTAAAGATGCATATGAAAAAGAGAAAGTGAGTGTGTGTATGCGTATATATACATCTGTGTGTGTGCATGTGTGTTTATGTGTATGCATATGTTTATATGTTTATATGTGCATATGTCTATATGTGCATTGTGCATGTATGTGCACATATGTGTATGTGTGTATATTACTAATATTCAAAGATGTATAAAAAAAAAGAGAGAAAGTGAGTGTCTATGTTTATGTGTATATATACATATATCTGTGTGTACATATGTGTATGTATGGAGGTATGTATATGTGTATATTTGTATATGTGTATGTGCATATATGTGTATGTATGTATGTATGTGTATTCGTGTCTATTCTTGACATTATGTAAATATCTATAAGAAAAAGAGAGAAACTGAGTGTATGTTGATGTATGAATGTGAGGGTCACATTTCTCTCTCTCTACCAATATATGTGCATGTCATTTGTGAAAAAGAATATATATATTTAGAAGTTCTATTGATTAAATCGTAGATATCTATAAAATGAGCAATGTAAGTTAATGAATGAGTCCCAGGGTGGATACTGGCTCCCATTGGTAAAATCAATTATGAAGAATTGCCAAATATTTATCTTGGCCGTAAGAAAAAGCTTAAGGTAGCCAGTAGCATATTTCACGGGGACAATAGTTGGAATTCTAAACTTTGACATCTTTATATATAAATATAGATCATTTTCTTACTTACTGAATTTCTTTTTTGTTTTTACTACTACTACTACTACTACTACTACTACTACTACTACTACAATAATAATAATAATAATAATAATAATAATAATATAGTGTTGATAAACAAAAAAGAAAGAACTTGTCAACTGGTGGATTTTGCAGTGCCAGCAGATCACAGGGTGAAGCTAAAGGAAAATGAAAAAATGGACAAATATCTGGACCTTGCCAGAGAACTGAAAAAGTTATGGAATGTGAAAGTGATACCAATTGTAGTTGGTGCACTTGGAACAGTCCCAAAAGGATTGGAAAAGGGTCTGGAAAGTTTGGGAATCAGAGGAAGAATTGAAACCATTCAGAACACTGCACTGCTGCAATCTGCCAGAATACTCAGAAGAGTCCTGGAAACCTGAGGAGACTTGCTGTCACTCAGACTCCAGTGAAAGACCATCAGCTAATGCTGATGTGAAAACTCAAAAGGAGTAAATAATAAAAATTTCTTAATAATAATAGAGATGTAATATATGGACAAACAGAAAAACAACGAAAACTAGAAAACAAAGATGGGCAGAAAAACAATTATATGGACACTTCAAACAACAAACCAGATTTTAATATTTTGGAATAAAGTTACCTCATTTTTTTTTTACACTTACATTGTGATTGCCTTCAAAACCATATATTGGTTTGGTG
This sequence comes from Doryteuthis pealeii, assembly GCA_023376005.1. NCBI lineage: Eukaryota > Metazoa > Mollusca > Cephalopoda > Myopsida > Loliginidae > Doryteuthis > Doryteuthis pealeii. The sequence continues at coordinate 104,141,646 of CM042140.1, forward strand.
GTTGGTTTTGAAGGCTATCACAATGTAACTGTAAAAAAATGAGGTAACTATGATGATTTATTCTTAATATTTCGGGATAAAGTTCTCTTTGTCAGAAAATTTCTGAGAGCTAAGTTCTGGAGCTGAAGGGATCTTTATTCCGAAATATTAAGAATAAATCCAAGGTAAACGAACGACATCATAGTTACCTCATTTTTCTTTATACTTGAATTATGGTAGCCTTCAAAACCAACCACCAAACCAATATAAACACAATGCTTCAAGCAAATTATAAACCTATATATATATAAAAGTAAATATATATATAAATATATATATATATATATATATATATATATATATATATATATGTTTTAGAATTTGTTAATAAGTAATGCCAAGTAATATCCGTTTTGATTTTTTAATCTTTCACAAGAAAGTATAAAAACCTGGTATCTTTTTCGTTAGAAGAAAATTAGCTTTTACAAAAAAATTGGTATGGTTGATAATGTATATACATGTATACCTATGTACATAAATACACACACACACACATACACATACACATCTATGTGTATATGTATGCATCTATATCTATATATATGCATATATATGTGTGTGTGTGTTTATATATATATATATATATATATATATATATACATATATTAAGTCTTGTATATTTTGTAATAACACAATACAATATTATTAATTTATTTACCATGTGCTATGAATAGAGAAGAACATGAACACACACACACACACACACACATACACACACACAATACACACACATACACACACACACATAGACACATGTATACATATATATATGTATCTATATGTATATATATATATATGCATATATATATGAGTGTGTGTGTGTTTATATTTATATATATATAAAGTCCCATATATTATGTAATAACATAATAAAATATTATTAATTTCTTTATTATGTACTATAAATAGAGAAGGACATGAAAACACACATACACACACATACATACACACACATACACACATGTGTCTATATATGTATCTATATGTATATATATATATGCATACATATATGTGTCTGTGTTTATATTCAATATATATATATATATATATATATATATATATAATAAGGTTTCATATATTATGCAATAACATAATTCAATATTATTTATTTCTTTATTATGTACTATAAAGAAGGACTTGAACACACACACACACACACACACACAGACACATACATACATACGCACATACACACATGTATATATATATATATATGTATCTATATGTATATATATGTATATATATATATATGTTTGTGTTTATATTTATATATACTAGCAAATATATGCACCCTCCGGGTGCAAGTACTTAAGTTTTAATGTAATAAATATCATATTAAATTAGAAAGACTAACGAAATAAGAATGAAAAAAAAATATTTGAAACAGAGGGGCTATAATAAAAAATAGATATAACTGAAACTTACTCTTCCATCCCTTCCGTCTTTCATTGGTAAATTTTTCTAATTTAACTATTTAGTTAAAATAGGAAGTAAAGAATAATATTACAGTTATTTCTTTATGTTAATAGATTTCTGTTAAGATTTATCCCCGAGATTTTTGCTCATATTTATTAAGATAAAACCAAACAATTAGAAATCAATAATACTAAGCATATATTTATTAAAATCAAATTTTTAAAGATCAATATGCAAATTAGCCTTCCCATTAACACTGTAAACCACTATTTCGTTGAATATATAAATACAATTGCATGTTATTAGTATGTAGATATTGTTAACAGTCTTAATGATGTAAAACAATTTTACTAATAATTGAGGTTTAAATAAAAAATGAAATCATGGAGAATGTGAGTAAATAACTAAAGGGAATTGTGACTTGTGTAGTAGTATAGTTTCGGTTACAGACAGACAAACCCACAATCTCCATTATAATAAGATATATATATATATATATATATATAAGGTCTCATATATTATGTAATAACATAATACAATATTATTAATTTCTTTACCATGGGCTATGAATAGAGAAGGAGTCTTTGTATATTTTAAGACTATCTTTTTGATAATTTTATAATGATTTTATATATTCTAAATATATATCCACCATTTCTGCGGCAAATATTGGTCAGATGGTTGGTAAAATATTTTTCTAGGTCATTATCATCAGTGGTTCTTTTTCAAATTGATTTTTTTGAAAAAGAGAAAATGATTTCCTGTTAGTTTTGAAAGCTGACCCCAATAGATAAATGAAAACAAATAAAAACTAAATACCAACAAAAGAAACGTATGATTCACTTGTGGAAATCTAATTGCATGCCTCGTCTCATTTCTCACTTCTCACTTGAAATTAAAGGTTGTTGTAGATTTTTGAGAAACAAGTTCTTACATGTACTCGCACAAATTATTTTTTAGCCCTGTCAGCTGGGGCTTTAGAATACACCGACTGCACCTCTCCAGAGAGATAAGACCCCCCCGATGCTTAAGGACGGAATCCTGGTGGATGAGCAGTCCATGTCATGCAACACTCCACTTAGGCCCTTACTTAGGTGATTAATCGGCTGGTCACATCAAGCCCTAGCACCTATATGCCATTATGGCAAGACCAAACCCTTTTTATCATATATGTGCTAGAAGGTGGTGACTGAGGGTTTTCATGTCCTGGGAATGACATTAAACTCTATCTAATACATATATATCAGGACATACACTGTTCCTTTTTTTTTGACATTTGTACAATATACTATGTTCATGCTCCTTTGATGAGTTGTATATTATGTCCAAGACAATTCTTAGTTTTTCTCCTTCAGAATTCTTCAGAATTCCCAGTTATCACAATCATAAAGAGAATTGATTTTACCATTTTCTGAGAGAACTACATGGGTTTTTCTTTGCTTGATTTTGTCTTTTCTGATCCATGAGCTGTTCTCTATTTAACCTGTGCTGACATTGTTATCAAATATATTTAGACCTAAAACTTGCATTTCAAGTTGGAGGCATCTCACAACCTCTTTGAAAAATTAAGATTCTTTTGTGATTTTTTAATTATTCTCATTTATATTTTGATCAGCCAATCTAATTAATTCCTTGTTACTGCGAGGTTACTCTTCTATGTTGAGAGCATTTATTTCTGTTCCAAGTTTTCGTTTCAAGTCAAATCAAATATTATAACAATATATATATATATATATATTACCGGTTGAAAGGGCCCTTGTTTTATCAATAAACAATTTTTTTTTCTCTCTTTCATTCCTCTTTTTAGATTTCCATCCATTGTCATTGTGTTGATCACTATGATAACCCTAAACATATTATATATATATATATATATATATATATATATATCTTTCCATTTCATTAACATTTCTTGTTATACTGAAGACATACAGCCTTTTCCAGGGAAGTTTTAAATCACCAGTTTTAACTAGTGGCTTTTATGCGAAATGTAAACAGTCTCGTTCAGGATTTGAACTTGGTTCACCATATCCATTTCCTGCAATATCCTAAATTATATACACAGATGTATGTATTTAAAATGTTAAAACACCACTCCTTAACGGCAGCTGTCGATGGACCAGAGGTTAATGAATAAGACTGATGTAAAGTCAGTGGGGTTCACTCCTGGTCGGAGATAGTTACTGTGTCTAGCCACTCTGATGAGACGTGAAATATGTCGAAACAGGGTGTCTGTGGATGACTTATATATATATATATATATATATATATATTATATATATATATATATATATATTTGCCAACCCCTTCCTCACGAACAGAATATGACACAAGGTCAATTTATTAAGTTGGTGTTTAACAGGTTTAAATTCAGAGTTTTCCTTCTCCTAGACTGGTTACCTGGCCAGGAGTTAAAGAGCTCAGTCTGCCCTACTATTCACCCATAGCTGGAGAGAGAGTAGTTGGATGCATACCTTTCCCAAGGGTATTAGCACTATGTGAAATGCAAACAGCCTTGTCCAGGATTTGAACTCGCGTCGATGAGTCCATTTCTTACAACTCTAACCTTAACACCATGCACCTCCTATATTTATATATATATATAGTGAGGATGGGCCGGTGTTGCTTTTTAAACCGTCAAGAGATAGGCCCCGAAACGGTTTGCACACTCTCTCCTGATGAGCCCATGCAGTTGTAAACATCCTTTGTTTTTTTTTATTTTATCATATTCACACTGTCAGATTAATTTCCATTTTATTTTCATATATATATATGTATATATAGACAATTAAAAATGAATGGTTTAAAATAAGAATTGTTTAAAATATACTGACTATAGTTTCTCGCATTAGAGCAAATCTTCTGGATATTTTTTTTATGCCATCGTTTCGAAATAAATAGGTTGGTTGTACTCATTTTCGATGTATCAGGTGTGATACACACCCGAATTCACCCCCCTACATAATGCCGGAAGCAACTAGGGAGAGTTTGTGTTTATTTCTATGTCTACATTTATTTGAACTAAATTCTGCTATTTTTAATTTTTTCTTGCAGGCACAGTTTACACGGATTATCATTCCCTTTGTGTGAAGGTGCTAATGTGAGGAAATATAGTCGGTATATTTTAAATGATTTGTATTTTAAACCATTCATTTTTAATTGTCTATTTAACTCTTTTTTTATTGAGCACCTTTTACTCGATTTTAGTGAAAAAAAATCCCAAAGGGAATAAGTTTTTATGATTATTTACTTAGTGGATTTTTATAGTCACTGCAGTATATATATATATATATATATATATATATATATATATATATACATGTAGAATTAAACAAAAGGCACACCTCCTGTTTAACAATTTTATTGATGATCTTTTCAAGCTTTCTGGCCAACTTTTTTATATTTGGATGGAATCCGTGGATTAGTCCACCAAAGTTAGTATCCCGAGTACTTTCAGATTCCTTCTAATATATAAAAAAGTTGGCCAGAAAGTTTGAAAAGATCATGCTGCCCAAATACACACACACACACACACACACACACACATATATGTGTGTGTGTGTGTGTGTGTGTGTGTGTGTGTGTGTGTGTCTGTATGTAATTTGTCTGTTTTGCAGAGCCAAGATTTCTGCTTGACTGATTGACCTGATACTCAATCTATGGATCTATGGATCTATGGATCTGTGGATTTTCAAATGATGCTTTAATCATTCTGCTGTGTGACAGTTTGTTTTTCACATTCATCACACTAGCTCCTTATATACAATCAATTCATTATTCCTGGAATTACTTCATTATTCAAAGATTTTAGGAGAATGAAGATGACTCCTAAGTCCTGCCACAAATCTTACATTTCATGTATACTGCTATGATGTCACTAGATCTATGAATCTTCATACAACACTTTGATCCTGTTATATTGTATGATGCATCATGTATATGGGTAATTCCATATCAAATCATCCAGGCTATGTCACCCACCCCTTCAATTTTTCTGAAATTTTCTCCAAGTGTGGGTTATGATAAAGTTAGACAATCCCCAAAATTTGAGCTTCTGATTCTAAAAAAATCCACCAATTTTTGGAAATAGAAGCTCAAATTTTGGGGATTTTCTAACATTGACATAGTCCACACCTGGAAAAAATTTTAGAAAAATTGAAAGGGGTGGGTGACAATTTTACTCTTTTCTGGATGATTTGACAAGGAATTACCCCTATTGTTTAGTTTGGTTTGATTTCTTTGTTTAATGGCATATAAACCCTTTTATCATAGTCTTTCGAGACTGAATTGCCAATGATAATAATGATATGATGATGATACTAATACTTCATGAGAAAAAAAAACCCTATGTAGATACACTTTTGCACAGAGGTTTCATATCTTTCCCAAGAGTAATACAACAAACATGAACATAATAGCTTTACTGGAGTTCAAACTCATTTACAACATTACCCACAATGCCATGGGACTCCTCCTTCTCTTTTGAATGTCCCAAAGATGATGTAAAAAGAATGATATAGCAAAACCATTGTTGATAAAGATTAGATTGTAAAGGAAATTAAGTATTATGCCTTCTGTGTATATCTCTAACCACTGAGCTATCACCAAGGAAGCTAATAAGCTTAATTCTAGATTTTATCTTGTGCTGTGTTGA
>CM042140.1:104150254-104152754 GCA_023376005.1 Doryteuthis pealeii
CAGATGAGAGTACTTTACAGTGGAGGTCCATTGTGTTCCTTAGTGTTAGGTAGAATCCTTGTGTTCCTTAGTGTTAGGCAGAATACCCACTTGTTCCTTAGTGAAGAATCCTTGGTTGTTCCTTAGTGAAGAATCCTTGTGTTAAGCAGAGCACTTGGTTGTTGACCCGTTTGACCATGTCAAATATGTGCAAATGAATGGCGTTCAAGATTGGCACACTTTTTATGTAAAAATAATCCAAGACACAGAATTAAAAGACTTCAGTCTGAGTTAGCATGAAAACAAAGATGGGTCCTGAGTCCAGCCAAAGATTTAATAGATATGTTACATGTTATGCAGTCAAAATTTCTGCTTTGCTATGGTACAATGGTGTTACTGGATCTATGGATTTTCAATCGACATTCTAATATTCTAGCTGATATATATATAAAGAAAGAAAGAATAAGGGAGTGAAAGAAAGACAGAAAGAAATAGTCAGTTCATAAGTGACTGAAATAAAGAAAAAGTGGGTTCATAAGAGACTCAAAGAAAGAAAGACACATGGCCTAGTGGATAAGGTAGTTAGGTTAAGACAGTTCTTAGTGACAGTAATCTCTGGATTCCGGGTTCAATCCTGAGCAGCAGCAGTAACATAGAAAAATAATTAACTCAACTCCTACCCCAGCTATGGTTAACGGAATGAGAACAGGATACCCACAGGGACTGAATAAAGGGTTAGGTTAGTTCCGTGATGGCTCCCAATTACGACAAGAAGGTTCCCGACTACGACAAGAAAGTTCATGAGTTCGAAAAGAAGGTTCCCGAGTCTGAGAAGGTTCCTGAGTCTGAGAAGGTCCAACAAGAAATACCTGAAGAATGCCGGAGGGCATATCGGCCGAAATGTTGTACAGATAACAATAAAGATGAGGACAATAGTCCGCATAACACAGATAATACTCAGAAAGAAAGAGTTTATAAGTGACTGAAAGAAAGAACGAACGAAAAAAAGAAAGAACAAAAATAGAAAAAGAAAATAAAGAAGGCTGAAGAACGATATGATGTCCGAAACTTATTTTTTACATACCAAAATAAAGACGAGGACAACAGTCCGAAAAATCAAAATGATACACATCAAGCCTCATCCAAAAAATTCAGACAAATAAAACTCTTGATAATTTTTATTATTTGGATTTTTCAGACTGTTGTCCTCATCTTTATTGTTATATACACAACATTTCATCTGATGTGCCCTCCGGTCTTCGTCAGGTGTTTCTTGTTGAACTCGGGAGCCTTCATGTCATAATCTGAAGCCTTCACAAAATTTCGAACCAAACCCTTCATTCAATCGACCGTGGTAGCCTGTTCTCATTCTGCTAACCACGACCTGATACAAGTGTTAAGCTATGTTAAGTATTCTATGTTAAGTATTCTATATTTCTATGTTATTATTGCATGTGAACAGGATCGAACCTACAACATACAGATGATTGTCCCTTAGAACTGTATTATTAACTCAACACCTATATCCGTCGCACAATGTGTACAAAAGCGGGAGGGCACATCGGCCAAAACTTTGTGTATATAACAATAAAGATGAGGACAACAGTCCGAAAAATCCAAATGATACAAATTATTAAGCCTCATCTAAAAAAATCAGAGAAAAACCCTTGATGTTTTATGGTCTTTTTTGCTGGGCACCATATATTTTGACTCACTAGCAGGCAGACCTTTAAATTCGGATGAAGAAGACTCAACAAACAAATGAAGACACAAACGTATATTCATAAAAATACAACTTGCAAACTTAATAGCATTGTGGCCAGATATCTGCTGAAATCCATCTTAGTTCTGTGAGAGACTGGATTAGACATCTTGCTGTCGTGATCGTCAACACTACAAGTAACCACTAGACAGGTATTCATTTTATCGCCAATCTACGGTATTGCCTGAGGTCAAGAGTAGATAATTCAACCCTTATTTTTCCAATATTTTTCATATAATCCATTTTCTTGAAACAAGTCAAAAAACTTTTCCAATGAAAATATTGATCCAGAATCTTTAGTTTTCTCTTGTTTATATCATCCTGTTTGATCCAGTTGGATCTGCTGTTTCTTGGCTCCAGGGGGGTGAATCAGCCAATACCGTACATTGGCACCCAAATTGAACCCGTTCCCTTACTTGTAGTGTTGACCATCAGATCAGCAATACATATTATCCAGTCTCTCACAAACCAAGATAGAACTCAGCAGATAAGTTTGGCCGCAACGCCATTAAGTTTGCAAGTTGTATTTTTATGAATATATGGACCATAAAAGACCATACTATTCCTGTTGATTTATTTTTGTAATATAGATAATTAACTATGGAATTTCCAATAGAATAGAAAAGTCACTTACTGTATAGGAGCCACGTGGTTAGGGTCTAGAAAGGGCTACGTACATACATGGGTACGAGCCTATATTTTTTTTGGGGGGGAGCCCCAAGCCTTAATGGACTGAGACACAGCTTGTCTAGTGTATCT
>CM042140.1:104157754-104165254 GCA_023376005.1 Doryteuthis pealeii
TCTCCTTCTTGCAGACGTCTTTAAAGTGTAGGCGTGGTCTCCCTACCGGTCGGGTGCCTTCTACTAATTTGCCATACAGTATGTCCCCAAAGACCTACTGAATGACGAATTAGTAAAAGGCACATGACCGGTAGGGAGACCACGCCTACACTTTAAAGACATCTGCAAGAAGGATATGAAGACATGCCACATAAACACTAACACATGGGAGGTTGGTGCAGAAAACTGAGCGACCTGGTGCCTCCTTGTCAGACAAGGGATGAAAAGGAGTGAAAAAGAGAGGAAAGAAGACAACAGCAACTCCAGCAAGTGTCACTGTTCGTTTGCAGTCACTGCAACAGAGATTGACATTCAAAAATTGGCCTGTTCATCCACTCACGCAGACGCAGTTAAAAAATGGACACTACACCATCGTCTTTAACAGACAGAAGGATACCAATGATATTCAGGGCAAAACTATTTCAAACAATAAAGCAGCATTTGTAAACTTGTAAAATCCACAAATGTTCAAGTAAAATGAAATTTTACTTTTCTTTGCTGACATCACAAATGGAACTGTTCTAGCCAAGGAACACTGACATCTCAAGACACTTGTAGACTTCCAGGATGCCAATTCCATATTCTTGAGTTCTTATTGATTTTATGTTAACTTGCACAATAAGCTCTCATCTTTATTTTTTTCCAATATAACTTTGAACATATCTACTTACCTATTTACAAGCACTTGCTGGTTTGGCATTAGTAGCAGAGATGAGGACTCTAAAGACAAATAGCAGACAAAATCATCCTAGAGTGATACTTGCACCCCAACATTTGTGAGTCACTTCAGCACCTGTAAAATATACAGTCCATTCATAGTACTACCTTTTCCATGGTTGGTCAGCTGGTGACTAAACTGGCACCCCCATCAGACATGCCTCGGATTGTCTGGTGTGTGGGCACCCAGCATCACTAAAAACAAAAGCTGTCAAAGGAAGAATGAGCTCTAGGGGAGCCAACGGCTATCCACATTGATCGATAGTAGTAGGATTGGGGTACTTACTACTCACATAAATCCCCAACACAACCTGGTGCTTGGGTGCAAGCACTGGGGCTTCCGGGGAGGCTTGCCTCTCGTGAAGTGACTCAGTACTACTTGAGACAGCATCCTGCAGCAGCTCAGCAGCCCAGTTGTCTCGGATTTTCCCCTGCCACTGGACCAACTGCAGGACTGCCAAGATAGTGGACTGGGGTCTGTGCAGCCTCTTTCCATGCATGCCAGTTTCACTTCATTATTTCAAAAGTTTTTCAATATTTTTGCAATTCAGTGACTTAGCAAGAACTAGTACTTTATGTAAATAGTACCACTACTGTTCTTCTACAATGATGGCTTTGGCATTAATTTTGGTTGGTTGCTCCAGATGCTTTTGCCAAAGTTGTGAATATGATGAACCAAACTGGATTGTGAGATACCAGGCTTGCCTGATATTCTCTGAGAGATATTCACTAGATTTGCTTCTTTGACTTAGAGCATACCATTGAAATCCATGGTTTAGGCCTACCTAACTGCCTGATCATTGAGGTTCTTGCAACTCAAGTAAAAATTCTTGCATCCCCTGGTTACTATGTTATATACCATCATTGGACCTGACAAAGAACACGGAACACGTGTATATAAAAATATAAAGTTATATTTTTATTCTTCGATTGTGTGTAGACTGAGAGTCATCTGTAGAGAAGTGCACATACACAGGAGCCTTCGGAAGTTCTGACTGTGAGCGATCTTGATCTCAATCAGCTCAACCCAGATTTCTAAGTTTTTTAAAATAATTCTTTAACTCAACAGGGTCACACCTCCTTGATTGTGACACCTATGCATTTTTCCTGTAGACACATCTCTTCACCTACACAGCTTGTTTTTTATTTGTTATGGGCTACACCTACACATTTTCTGTGCCTACACTTTGTCAATTTACACCTATCTTTTCCGAGTGTCAAGGCAATATCCTGCTTTTGTTTCCAGGTCCATGTTTGATACCCATGCATTTCCTGCGCCCATGTACAAATCATCTGCGCCTGGTTCCTGGCTGTGAACTTGTCACCCAGGCAATAATTACAACTGTATAGTAATCAACAGTGCATTCACCTTTTGAGTTAGTTAGATTTTGGCCATTAGTCAGAAGGAGCAGACGCAGGGTTCATCGCCCCTAAGATGCCAACTTCTCCCCGCACGGTTAGAGACCATTTTGGACTGTCGGTTTTTTGTATTATTTGTCTGAATTTTTAGATGAGGCTTGATGTGAATTATTTTGATTTTTCAGACTGTTGTCCTCATCTTATGTAAAAAAACAATGTTTCAGCTGCTTTATCCACTGGCCTTATTCAGATGTTATGCTTGGATAGACAGGAACAGCTGAAGAAGACTGGAGGATACAGTGGCTGAAATGTGGTATTTTTACATACCACAATAAAGATGAGGACAACAGAATAAAAATCATAATAACTGTTTTTTGGTTTCTTCTGCGTTATTGGCTAGTTTGAACTCATACCAAATGCATGATATTAACTATGGGGCAGGGAAATACTTGTTATGATGAGTGTTTTGTTCATTTTTCCTTGTATAACATTCTCTCATATGACATTCAAGGGACATTTAAAAAATCTAATTTTGAAAAATCTAATCACAATCAAAAAATTAAATTTTGGAATATTTCTTTTGAATTTTCAAAAAAATTCACTCTATAAAATTTTCTCTTAATGTCAGGGATTTTTAATATTCACAGGAATCAAAATTTATTTGAAAATTTCTCGTAAAATCTTCTCAAATTTTTTGAGAACCGTTTTTCAGAATGTTATAATTTTATTTTGGAAATCTAAAAATTTTTGATAATTTGTATTATTTTGATTATTAGGACAAATCAAATAACAATAAATAATCCAAATAATATAATTAAAATTTTTTGTCTCAATATATCATACATGTCAGAATTATTCAATTTTGGGGAGTTAATAATCTAAAAAAACTTAAACAAGAAAAAATAAATCTTGTATATGTTACCCCCACACTCATCAGAAAAATGGAATCAAAAATAAGAAAATAAGCAATTTTCAAAATTTGATTTTAATATTTTCAATGTTGGTCATTTTTCATATTGTAAAACTATGATTATTCTCAAACAGCTTTCCTTCTTGACTGTCCACAAGAAGAGAAAAAATACTATTTGGTAATATCCTAATTCTGCACATGAATTCTTATTATAATGGACATTATGTAATTGCTGTCTGTAACCGAAACTATGTACCACTAACATCACAATTTCTAAGTTATTTAAGTTTTGTTCTCAAAGATTATGAAATAGTCATTATTTATTCTTAATTAGCATCTTATTCAGAACAAGTCTCTATTAAAGTCTAGCTGAGTTAGATATATGAAGTACCACAGATTGGGTAATCTGATCCTTGCGGTAAAGTAGGAGCTGATGGTAGGTATGGAGCTCCACCTCTGCAAAAAAAAAATCTCCCTGATCTAGCGCTAAAGAAAAGGATAGACTCCCTTGCTGTCCGCTAATATCGACAATAGGTCACCATCAGCAACAACTTTATATCAATAGCCTTGTACCAAAACTCTGAATTCAAACTAGCTCTACTCCACTTAGAAATTGACCTTGTGTCTCACTTTGCATGTGATGGAGTGGTTAGGTAATACATGAAAACTATATTTTCTAAAATTTGTATTCTTTCTTATTGATTAATAATATTCTTGAAGTAACATCTTCATTGATTTCAAACTTGTTATATTTCTTTAGTCAAATATATTTGCATCTAAAATGTATGCATATATTTTTTAACTGCAAATGTCTTTTTTTTTTTCATTCTTGGAGTCATTTCATACTCAATGTCAAAGCTTATTCATACATAGAATTTGCAGTTAAAAAAATATATGCAACATTTTTTAGATGCAAAAATATATTTGAACTAAAGAAATATAACAAGTTTGAAATCAATGGAAGATGTTACTCAGAATATTATTAAGTCAATAGAAAGATTACAATTTTAGAAAATATAGTTTCCATAGTATTTTACCTAACACTCCATCACATTGCAAGTGAGAGCACAAGGTCAAATTCTAAGTGGCAGTAGAGCTAGTTTGAATTCAGATTTGGTACCAAGGCTATTGATTATAAAGTTGTTGCTGGATGGTGACCGATTGTCGATATTAGACGACAGCAGAGGGAGTCTATCCCCTTTTCTTTAGCGCATAGATCAGGGAGATTTTTTTTTTGCAGAGTGGAGCTCCCATACTTACCCATCTAGCTCCCTACTTTACGCAAGGATCAATTTACCCAATCTGTGCGTACTTACATATCATAACCTCAGCTAGATTTAATAGAGACATTGTTACTGAAAAGATTGCTAATTAAGAATAAATATGACTATTTCATAATCTTTGAGGGGGGGGGTGAACAAAACTTAAATAACTTTAGGAAATGTGATGTAGTGTGAGCATAGTTTCGGTTACAGACAGACAATTACATAATTGTACATTATAATAAGATTCATGCTGCAGAATTAAGGTATTACCAAATAGTATGTTTTCTCTTCTTGTGGACAGTCAGAAGGAAGCTGTTGAGATAATCATAGTTTTACAATATGAAAAAATGACCAACATTGAAAATATTAAAATCAAATTTTGAAAAATGCTTATTTTCTTATTTTGATTACATTTGTGATGAGTGAGGGGTTAAACATATACAAAGATTTATTTTTCTTGTTTTTAAGTTTTTTTAGATTATTAACTCCCAAAATTGAATAATTCTGACATGTATGATATATTGAGACCAAAAATTTAAATTATATTATTTGGATTATTTATTGTTATTTGATTTGTCCTAATAATCAAATAATACAAATTATCAAAAATTTTTAGATTTCCAAAATAAATATAACATTCTGAAAAACGGTTCTCAAAAAATTTGAGAGAATTTACGAGAAATTTTCAAAATAAAATTTTGATTCTGTGAATATTAAAAATCCCTGACATTAAGAGAAATTTTATGAGTGAATTTTTTTTGAAAATTCAAAAGAATATTCCAAAAATTTAATTTTTTGATTGTGATTTAGATTTTCAAAATTAGATTTTTTAAATTGTCCTTGAATGTCATTATGAGAGAATGTTATACAAGGAAATGAACAACCACTCATCATAACAAGTATTTCCCTGCTCCATAGTTAATATCATGCATTTGGTTGAGTTCAAAACTAGCCAATAACGCAGAAGAAACCAAAAACAGTTATTATGATTTTTCATTCTGTTTGTCCTCATCTTTATTGTGGTATGTAAAAATACCACATTTCAGCCACTGTTATCCTCCAGTCTTCTTCAGCTGTTCCCTGTCTATCCAAGCATAACATCTGAATAAGCGCCAGTAGATAAAGCAGCTGAAACATTGTTGTTTTTTACATAAGATGAGGACAACAGTCTGAAAATTCAAAATATTCACGTCAAGCCTCATCTAAAAAATTCGACAAATAATACAAAACCTACAGTCCAAAATGGTCTCTAACCGTTGCGGGGAGAAGTTGGCATCTTAGGGGCGATGAACCCTGCGTCTGCTCCTTCTGACTAATGGCCAAAATCTAACTAACTCAAAAGGTGAATGCACTGTTGATTACTATACAGTTGTAATATATTGCCTGGGTGACAAGTTCACAGCCAGGAACCAGGCGCAGATGATTTGTACATGGGCGCAGGAAATGCATATGTATCAAACCATGGACCTGGAAACAAAGCAGGATATTGCCTTGACACTCGGAAAGATAGGTGTAAATTGACAAAGTGTAGGCACAGAAATGTGTAGGTGTAGCCATAACAAATAAAAACAAGCTGTGTAGGTGAAGAGATGTGTCTACAGGAAAAATGCATAGGTGTCACAATCAAGGAGGTGTGACCCTGTGAGTTAAAGAATTATTTAAAAAACTTAGAAATCTGGGTTGAGCTGATCGAGATCAAGATCGCTCACAGTCAGAACTTCCGAAGGCTCCTGTGTATGTGCACTTCTCTACAGATGACTCTCAGTCTACACACAATCGAAGAATAAAAATATAACTTTATATTTTTATATACACATGTGTTCCGTGTTCTTTGTCAGGTCCAATGATGGTATATAACATAGTAACCAGGGGATGCAAACATTTTTACTTGAGTTGCAAGAACCTCAATGATCAGGCAGTTAGGTAGGCCTAAACCCATGGATTTCAATGGTATGCTCTAAGTCATAGAAGCAAATCTAGTGAATATCTCTCAGAGAGTATCAGGCAAGCCTGGTATCTCACAGTCCAGTTTGGTTCATCATATTCACAACTTTGGCAAAAGCATCTGGAGCAACCAACCAAAATTAATGCCAAAGCCATCCTTCTAGAAGAACAGTAGTGGTACTATTTACATAAAGTACTAGTTCTTGCTAAGTCACTGAATTGCAAAAATATTGAAAAACTTTTGAAATAATGAAGTGAAACTGGCATGCATGGAAAGAGGCTGCACAGACCCCAGTCCACTATCTTGGCAGTCCTGCAGTTGGTCCAGTAGCAGGGGAAAATCCGAGACAACTGGGCTGCTGAGCTGCTGCAGGATGCTGTCTCAAGTAGTACTGAGTCACTTCACAAGAGGCAAGCCTCCCCGGAAGCCCCAATGCTTGCACCCAAGCACCAGGTTGTGTTGGGGATTTATGTGAGTAGTAAGTACCCCAATCCTACTACTATTGATCAATGTGGATAGCCGTTGGCTCCCCTAGAGCTCATCCATCCTTTGACAGCTTTTGTTTTTGGTGATGCTGGGTGCCCACACACCAGACAATCCGAGGCATACTTGATGGGGGTGCCAGTTTAGTCACCAGCTGACCAACCATGGAAAAGGTAGTACTATGGTAGTACTGTATATTTTACAGGTGCTGAAGTGACTCACAAATGTTGAGGTGCAAGTATCACTCTAGGATGATTTTGTCTGCTATTTGTCTTTAGAGTCCTCATCTCTGCTACTAATGCCAAACCAGCAAGTGCTTGTAAATAGGTAAGTAGATATGTCAAAGTTATATTGGAAAAAATAAAGATGAGAGCTTATTGTGCAAGTTAACATAAAATCAATAAGAACTCAAGAATATGGAATTGGCATCCTGGAAGTCTACAAGTGTCTTGAGATGTCAGTGTTCCTTGGCTAGAACAGTTCCATTTGTGATGTCAGCAAAGAAAAGTAAAATTTCATTTTACTTGAACATTTGTGGATTTTACAAGTTTACAAATGCTGCTTTATTGTTTGAAATAGTTTTGCCCTGAATATCGTTGGCATCCTTCTGTCTGTTAAAGACGATGGTGTAGTGTCCATTTTTTAACTGCGTCTGCGTGAGTGGATGAACAGGCCAATTTTTGAATGTCAATCTCTGTTGCAGTGACTGCAAACGAACAGTGACACTTGCTGGAGTTGCTGTTGTCTTCTTTCCTCTCTTTTTCACTCCTTTTCATCCCTTA
>CM042140.1:104170254-104173892 GCA_023376005.1 Doryteuthis pealeii
TCCTATTCCCATTTACTAAGCCTCACGATTAACTCTACAAGAACTCTTCTTTCCTTCCTCAGCACGTTCGTCCTAACTGTTTTGTGTCTGTTAATTATGTTAAATGTCATCAGACAATAAAGTCTGTATTTTGTTATGTACCTCTGTTGGGTTTAGTTACATATATATTCACCTACGTTTGGAGGTTTCTCTAAAGCCTCCTAACGTATTATACGAAGCAGTTTTAGCCACCAAAGCTAAAACAACATTTAATTCTTATAATACTAATTTATAATAGCCAAATGACTGGTTGCTAAATCTTTTTCACTTTTATGGAAGTGAAATATATATATTTACCAACTCCTCGCGCACGAGCAGGATGTGACACAAGGTCAATTTCTTAAGCGGAGTTCAACAGGGTTTGAATTCAGAGTTTCCTTTCTCCTAGACCAGTTGCCTAACCAAGGTTAAAGAGCCCGGTAGTCGCCCTATATTTATCCATAGCTGGAGGGAGATTAGGATTCATGACCTTTCCCAAGTATTAAGCGCTAAGTGAAATGCAATTACTACATCAGGATGCTGAAACTCGGGCGACGAGTCCATTTCCCATGACTTTAACCATTACACACGCACTTCCATAAGTGAATATATGGGTGTTTCACTTGAGCGGCTTTCTGTCAGAAAATGGTAAACTTTATAATTAACTCTCCTAATACCACTAATGTTCTTCTATATGATGGCGTTGGCATTGAATAACCTAGGGGTTGATATGCCGTTAAAAAGGAAACCAAGCCAATGTTATGTAATGGGTCGTTTGTCTTATTATGTGTGGGCTCGTTTCTTTCTTGTGTGAAACGTCCCTTCAAACCTCAGGATGTGGCAACCCGTATCGATTAAAACAAACTCCGCAACATCTAGCCAACAAATATTTATTTTTGCCGTGACAAATTCTAGTAGCAGTTGTTGATGGAATTTCAACAAACATTTTAAACAAACTGCATTCCAAATCAATTCTTGTTTCAAATATTTTTTCAAATATTTACCGTATTTGACGGCATATAGGACGCACTTTTCCCCACTTGCTGTCGACTCGGCTGTAGGTTTCTTGGCCCTGTCCCCGCTGAATCTGCTGTGTCGGCCTTTCAAAGTCGGGTTTTTAAAATACATTTTCGGCTTGCGGATAGGATCAACTTTAACTATTTATTTTTAACTGCGAATCGGACCTGCTGAAATGGGGTGCGTCTTGTATGCCCTGCGTCTTAAATTCCGTCAAATATGGTATTTCCTTCTTCTAATTACAACTTATCTTTACTAAAAACTGATCCTTTTTCGAACCTTAATTTATCCCAGTTGTCCCAATTGACTCTCTCCCAAATTATGTTTTCCTCTGGTAAACTTCAAAAAAAAACAAACAAATCTTTGTTGTTCTGATCCCGGAACAGGAAATTTTTTACAATTTTTGTGGCCCATCCTTAGGCTTCAAGCAAGAGCACTGTCCTGCGGAGATCCTTGTGTTAAGCAGAGCGCGATCCTTAGTTAAAAAGACCTTTGGTTGCTCCTTGGTGCCCCTTAATGTTGGGCATGATCCTTTGGTTGTTCCTTGGTGTTCCTTAATGTTGGGTATGAGCCTCGATTGTAGGTCTGTTCGTCAATGTCAACTAATGTGCAAATGAACGGCTGTCAATATCAGTGATTAAATAGCTAACTAACCACGTATTCGGGCTGTTGATTAACTGGTTTTTAAACCACGGTGACCTCGCTTAGTCTATAAATTAGATGGTGGATTACAGCACGCCTTATATCACAAAATAAATTCACATAACAGTATGGCTCCTTTATGGTCCATATTATTCATAAAAATACAATCTTGTAAACTTAATGGCGTTGTGTCCAAACTTATCTGCTGATGTTCTATCTTGGTTTGTGAGAGACTGGATAATACGTATTGCCTGCTCTGATGGACTCAGGACCCATCTTTGTTTTCATGTAATATCAGACTGAAAGTCTTTAATTCTGTGTCTTGGATTATTTTTACATATAAAGTGTGCGGATCTGAACGCCATTCATTTGCACATATTTGACATGGACAAACGGAGCATAACTGTCTCAACAACAATGCTCTGCTTAACACAAGGATTCTTCACTAAGGAGGAACAACAAAGATTCTTACTAGGAACAAGCGGGGATTTGGCTTAAACACTAAGAAACACAAGTGCATTGCTACCACTAGGAACACAGATTCACCTACATTAAGGAACACAAGGATTCTACCTAACACACTAAGTTTATAAGGGATCTCACTGAAAAGACTCTCATCTGCAGCCTAAAAATGGCCACAAAATCACTAACACAGTGACTTAATATAAATGATTGTGTTAATTTCACTTTATTACACTAGATTACTAACTAAAATAATAGTATGACAGCAAAGTTGCATGAATTTTACTATTACATAAAATGCGTATCAATAAAAGCAATTTTAACTTCATAAGGATGAGATGTGAATTATCCTTACTGAGATAAGCTTCATGTAAATGTCTTATTTGCCCTTGTCGAGTCCTATAGGTCTCTGATGATTTAATGCTTGGGAGTTTTTGTCACACCACATACTTTCATTCAGACCACGTCCAAGAGTCGCAACGCACATAGATACTATATTAGTCATGTGCGTTGGCACATATCTCTGATCGACAGATATTAATCTTCTTTCGTCGTCTAGTCCGGTTCTTTACTGGCCCAATAATTATTAACTAAAAATACCTGTTTTACGGACCCAAGATTACTATATAAGAACACGTATAATTTAAATGATCATGAGGAATAAATAAATAGCTAGTAGTCATTCTCCAGATGATACCTTCATTTTAACATACTATATCATACATACATAGCCAATATAGCATAATCTCTTATACAGATCACCTGTCGTCCCATTACGAATCCTTTCAACCGTCCACCACTCAAACCTTTCCTCTCATGACCTTCAAATGACTCATCAAATCTGTGCAGATCAACAAATGTTTGATCTGCAAAATGATTATAGAAGGACGTCCTTCCCTGTTGGTATACGATTATAAAATTTTGATGCTTAATGCTACCACTCATATGTCTTTAAGACCAGAAGTGACTTACAGCTTTGTTACAGATCTGCTTACGAAGCAGGCATACACACACTCACACACACACACACATCAGCCACATTATATATATAGATAGATAGATAGATACTTATATTTAAGTACTCACTATAATAACCTAATATATTACCATACTATTATGTGTGTGTCACTACCTGTGTGCTGGGCCTGTGGGTGGTGTGTGTGTACATATAATGGCGTTAGAGATTGATAGGAAATGACTGTCTAAGCGCAAGTTCCAAATCCTGCATACAGCATGAGTTCTTACTATCTTCTCACATAGCTGCTTATACCCTTGGGAAAGTATGCATTCGATTGGATTCTTCCCTCACCAGCCTAGCTTGGTAAATAGCTAAGGCAGACTGAAGCTCTTTAGCCTTGGCGTAACTAACCAGTCAAGAAGAAGTAAAAACTCTCTGAATTTCAAAACCTATTTAAAATCCACTAAGAAAATTGACCTTGTTTCCATCAGCTTGTGCTTAGTTGTTATATAATATATATATTATTATATATATTTATATA
>CM042140.1:104173992-104208992 GCA_023376005.1 Doryteuthis pealeii
TCGACGAGTCCCTTTCCTATGACTTTCTAACATTTACACCAAGGCCTACCTATCCCTCTCCGTTTTCCTCTCTTCTCCTATTCCTTCCTTCCTTATTTTCATTTCCCTCCTTTCTTCATTTTTCTTTCTCCTTGCTTTCTTTCTTTTCTTTACTGTTACTTAACCTTTTTTTTCATTCATTTTAGACTGTCATCTCCTCAACTTAATAATATAACCTTCTACACATTGTCGTTCCAGGGCCTACCTCACATATAATATTGAAAAATAATTAAAATAATCAAGTTTTGGCCCTATTATTATAGACATGAGAAATAGTTTGATATTTTAATCTAATAAATAAACTCCTGATACTTAATTTTCCAAGATGTTTCCTCATATTTTACCTTTTATCTTATTTTTAGTTTTTTGCTGGGGGGATTTTGCCTTTCAAATCGAAAATCTTCATAAATTATTCATCCTTTAATAAACAAGGATAATTACAGTTCAAGGATAAATTGGAAAAAAATAAAATAAATCAAAAACAAATACCATAAAGTAGGACAATGGATAAAATAAGGACACCATTTATTAGTTATTATACAATTGAGCTCTTTTAGGGATTTATAAAAATCCTTTGCATGAATCTATAAATTGCACCACATAAGCATACATTCTTGAATTGTACAAAGTTGAGATTTGATGATCCAAATAGAATCATCCTTACTTACCAGTCAATTGGATTATTTTAACCTTTATTATAATATATATATATATATATATATGTATATATATTATACACTCTAACCCTCAACAAAGTATGATGTGGCACAATTGTCAATTCTTAGCAGAGTTTAAAAGGTTTGAAATTCAGAGTTTTTCCTTTCTCCTAATCGGTTACTAGCTAAGGTCCACTTACATACAATACATTCTGAATGTACAGTGAGGATTTGATGATCCCAAATAGAATCATTCCCCTACTTACCAGTCAATGATTATTCTCGTAGATGCGTTCAGCTAGAAACCACAAGTTCCTAGTTCGATACCGGCCCTCGCCAAGTCAGCATATGAGTAGCACAGGGATCTGCTGCAGTTAAAGTAGGAGCTGATGGTAGGAATGGCGCTCCACCTCAGATACAAAAACAATCTCCTTTGGTCTAGCCACTAGTGAAAAGGGATAGACTCCCTCGCTGATGGCTATACGACATTTTAGGCCGCCCCGACGACTTTACTTTTTACTTACTACCTAATATATATATATATATATATTATATATAATATCAATAAAAGCTGAAGATGCTGAGTTCAATACTCCAGCGACATATTACTACACAATTTCTTATTCAGAGAAATCAAAAACAAATACCATAAAGTAGGACAATGGATAAAATAAGAACATTTCTTCTTTAAAGTAAAATCAAGGTTAAATACTGGCTATGAAAAACATAAGGGCTGTTAGCTCAGTTGTTAGAGCATCTGCCATAGGAATCGCAAGGTTCCAGTTTGATACCAGCCCTCACCAACTAGCACATGAGTAGCACAGCTTTGGTAATCTGATCTGTACAGATTTGAATTATTTGGATTATTCGGACTGTTGACTTCATCTTTATTGCTTTCTACACAACGTTTCAGCAGATGTGCCCTCCGGCCTTCTTCAGGTGTTTCTTGTCGGATGCGTACTTTACATTCACCAGTTCTGCTGCAGACACTGGATGCGTATAGATGACCTACCAAAAAGCGATGGCTGATAGGGACAGATGGTGAGAGAGTTAAGGGAATCTCTGCCTGTTAAAACGCCTTAATGGATGATGAGATGATGATGATTTTTGTTCAACTCAATGTATCACTTGCAGCAAAATCTGACATGGAGAGAGAAAATGCAGACTAGCTATGTTTTTATGTTGATGGCCTTTAGGCAAAACAGCAAAAAGGAAAAGTTAGAATATTGAAATTAGATAACCAAAATAAACCAGTCTGCCCCTCTCTCTCTCTCTCTCTCTCTCTCTCTCTCTCTCTCTCTCTCTCTCTTCTCTCCTCACTCCCTCTCTCTCTCACTCTTCTTCTCTCTCTCTCAACCTCAACTGTCTCTCTTTCCCACTCTTTCTCTCACTAATCTCTCCCTCACCCCCCTTCTCTCACTCTCTCCTCGCCCCCCCTCTCTCTCTCTCTCTCTCTCTCTCTCTCTTAACTGGGACCTATACAACAAATCCGTTCTTATTAGATAAGTTATTTTTATTTACATCAGTGTCTGCTATAATCTTTTTTTTTCTTGTCCCTGTAATTCCCTAAAAAATTTTTATGAAATGCTTTCTGCCAACATTTTTTCTCTTTCTGTTTTTTTATGTTCGATTCTTTGCCAAAAGGGCAAGTGACATGGTTCATACAGTAATAATGTAATTTATTTAGAATAATGGTTTAGAATATATGAAGTTACCAAGCTTTCGAACAATCAACCAATGCAGACGATATTAAACTCATATTTATAAAAATTTAAACAACATCCCATCCTACCCAAGTAATGACCATTTTGCATACATTAAATTTTGCATATATGCATTTATTTAAATTATATATAAAATTACATTTATTTTTCTTTTATTTAATTTATTTTCTTTTAAGATTTATCAACGAGATTTTTGCTCTTATTTATTAAAATAAAACCAAATAATTAGAAATCAATATACCAAACATATTTAGTAAAATCAATTTTATATATCAATTATGCTAATTAATTGGGGGCCGGGTTAGCTCAGTCGGTAGAGTGTTCGGCTAGAAACCACAAGTCCAGTTTGATACCGGCCCTCGCCAACTCAGCATATGCAGTAGCACAGGGATCGTTGCGGTAAAGTAAGAGCTGATGGTAGGTGTGGCGCTCTACCTCAGATGCAAAAAACAATCTCCTTTGGTCAGTTGCTATTTAAAAGGGATAGACTCCTCGCTGACTGGCTGATACCAGGTTTAGGGCCGCCCACGATGCTAATTAAACTTACTATTTACACTCTAAAACTTATATTTGGTTGTCATATACAGTTTGATTCAGCATTAAATGATCTGAAAAGGGTTTGATATGTCCTAAACAAAACAACCAAACTAATCTACGTTACATAATCTATGCGGTTGCATAAGATTATTGTCAATCCCCTGTAATTTCTGAGGGATGACCCTTTCATACCATGGCCAGGTCCCCATGGAAAATTACAGAAGCCGCGCCAAAATACGTGAAGTCACGTGGACCTTTTTGAGTTCCCCAGTTTTCAGTTAGACGTCAGCAGAGAAGTCGACCATTTTAGGTCCTGCCTAAAACTGGAACTCACGCGCGCTATGTTAGTCAGATATTTAGTTACATGAAATGTATAGTTAGGAAATAAAAGTTTGTATAAGTAATATTTCTTGGGTTGATGAATGTCTTGGCAACAAGACTAAGAAATGAATCCAGACAACCAACCAGCAAGAACATAGCCAATAGAAAACCAGACCTTAGAGATCTGAGACGCTAGACCAGGACCTAGTCAAGATGTTAGAAGATAGAACCAAAGCCGGCCAGAAGAAAATACGACCAGAGATAAGAATTTAAGAAAGGTATACAACACTATCAGTTTTACAGTGCTTGGATCCCATTGTAAAAAAAAATATCATCAACAGAAGATATGACGTCATCATATGAACTTTTCAGCCCACCTCGAATATTAAAGAAAGAAATTGACCTTGTGCCTCATTCTGCCTACGGTGGAGGGGTTGGGCAAATACATGCATTAAAGAAAATTAGAATTCTACCTGTTTGAGAAATTTTTTTTTTCTTTTTCATTCTTTGAAGTCATTTCATACTCAAATGTCAAAGCTTATTCATACATAAGAATTTGCCAGTAAAAAATATATGCAACATTTTTTAATGCAAATATATTTGACTAAAGAAATATAACAGTTTGAAATCAATAGAAGATGTTACTTCAAGAATATTATTAATCAATAAGAAGAATACAATTTTAGAAAATATAGTCCATGTATTTACCTAACCACTCCGTCACATGCAAAGTGAGACACAAGGTCAATTTCTAAGTGAGTTAGAGCTAGTTTGAATTCAGAGTTTTTGATACCAAGGCTATTGATATAAAGTTATTGCTGATGGTGACCTATTGTCGATATTAGCGGACAGCAAGGAGTCTATCCCCTTTTCTTTAGCGCTAGATTCAGGAGATTTTTTTTTTTGCAGAGGTGGAAGCTCCACACCTACCATCAGCTCCCTACTTTACCGCAAGGATCAGATTACCCAATCTGTGTACTCATTATATCTTAACTCAGCTAGACTTTAATAGAGACATCGTTTCTGAATAAGATGCTAATTAAGAATAAATAATGACTATTTCATAATCTTTGAGAACAAAACTTAAATAACTTAGGAAAATTTTGATGTCAGTGACATAGTTTCGGTTACAGACAGACAGTTACATAATCTTCCATTATAATAAGATTCATGTGCAGAATTAGGATATTTACCCAAATAGTATTTTTCTCTTCTTTGTGGACAGTCAAGAAGGAAAGCTGTTGAGAATAATCATAGTTTTACAATATGAAAAATGAACCAACATTGAAAATATTAAAATCAAATTTGAAAATTGCTTATTTCTTATTTTGGATTCCATTTTCTGATGAGTGTGGGTAACATATTACAAGATTTATTTTTTCTTGTTTTTTAAGTTTTTTTAGATTATTAACTCCCCAAAATGAATAATTCTGACATGTATGATATATTGAGACCAAATTTTAATTATATTATTTGGATTATTTATTGTTATTTGATTTGTCCTAATAATCAAAATAATACAAATTATCAAAAATTTTAGATTTCCAAAATAAAATTATACATCTGAAAAAACGGTCTCAAAAAATTTGAGAAGAATTTTACGAGAAATTTTCAAAATAAATTTTGATTCCTGTGAATATTAAAAATCCCTGACATTAAGAGAAAATTTTATAGAGTGAATTTTTTGAAAATTCAGAAGAAATATTTCCAAAATTTAATTTTTTGATGTGATTAGATTTTTCAAAATTAGATTTTTTAAATTGTCCCTTGAAATGTCATATGAGAGAATGTTATACAAGGAAAATGAACAACACTCATCATAACAAGTATTTCCCTGCCCCATAGTTAATATCATGCATTTGGTATGAGTTCAAACTAGCCAATAACGCAGAAGAAACCAAAAACAGTTATTATGATTTTTCATTCTGTTGTCCTCATCTTTATTGTGGTATGTAAAAATACCACATTTCAGCCACTGTATCCTCCAGTCTTCTTCAGGCTGTTTCCCTGTCTATCCAAGATAACATCTGAATAAGGCCAGTGATTAAAGCAGCTGAAACATGGTTTTTACAAAGATGAGGACAACAGTTCTGAAAAATCAAATTAATTCACATCAAGCCTCATCTTAAAAAATTCAGACAAAATAATACAAAAAACCGACAGTCCAAAATGGTCTCTAACCGTGCGGGGAGAAGTTGGCATCTTAGGGGCGATGAACCCTGCGTCTGCTCCTTTCTGACTATGGCCAAAAATCTAACTAACTCCAAAAAGGTGGAATGCACTGTTGATTACTATTACAGTTGTAATATATTGCCTGGGTGACAAGTTCACAGCCAGGAACCAGGCGCAGATGATTTGTACATGGGCGCAGGAAATGCATGGGTATCAAACATGGACCTGGAAACAAAAGCAGGATATTGCCTGACACTCGGAAAGATAGGTGTAAATGGACAAAGTGTAGGCACAGAAAATGTGTAGGTGTAGCCCATAACAAATAAAAACAAGCTGTGTAGGTGAAGAGATGTGTCTACAGGAAAAATGCATAGGTGTCACAATCAAGGAGGTGTGACCCTGTTGAGTTAAAGAATTATTTTAAAAAAACTTAGAAATCTGGGTAGCTGATTGAGATCAAGATCGCTCACAGTCAGAACTTCCGAAGGCTCCTGTGTATGTGCACTTCTCTACAGATGACTCTCAGTCTACACACATCGAAGAATAAAAATATAACTTTATATTTTATATACACGTGTTCCGTGTTCTTTGTCAGGTCCAATGATGGTATATAACATAGTAACCAGGGATGCAAGAATTTTACTTGAGTTGCAAGAACCTCAATGATCAGGCAGTTAGGTAGGCCTAACCCATGGATTCAATGGTATCTCTAAGTCAAAGAAGCAAATCTAGTGAATATCTCTCAGAGAATATCAGGGCAAGCCTGGTATCTCACATTCCAGTTTGGTTCATCATATTCACAACTTTGGCAAAAGCATCTGGAGCAACCAACCAAAATTAATGCCAAAGCCACTTGTAGAAGAACAGTAGTGGTACTATTTACATAAAGTACTAGTTCTTGCTAAGTCACTGAATTGCAAAAATATTTGAAAACTTTTGAAAATAATGAAGTGAAACTGGCATGCATGGAAAGAGGCTGCACAGACCCCAGTCCACTATCTTGGCAGTTCCTGCAGTTGTCCAGTGGCAGGGGAAAATCGAGACAACTGGGCTGCTGAGCTGCTGCAGGATGCTGTCTCAAGTAGTACTGAGTCACTTCACGAGAGCAAGCCTCCCCGGAAGCCCCAGTGCTTGCCCAAGCACCAGGTTGTGTTGGGGATTTATGTGAGTAGTAAGTACCCCAATCCTACTACTATCGATCAATGTGGATAGCCGTTGGCTTCCCCTAGAGCTCATCTTCCTTTGACAGCTTTTTGTTTTAGTGATGCTGGGTGCCCACACACCAGACAATCCGAGGCATGTCTGATGGGGTGCCAGTTTAGTCACCAGCTGACCAAACCATGGAAAAGGTAGTACTATGAATGGACTGTATATTTACAGGTGCTGAAGTGACTCACAAATGTTTGGGGGCAAGTATCACTCTAGGATGATTTTGTCTGCTATTGTTCTTTAGAGTCCTCATCTCTGCTACTAATGCCAAACCAGCAAGTGCTTGTAAATAGGTAGTAGATATTTTCAAAGTTATATGGAAAAAAATAAAGATGAGAGCTTATTGGCAAGTTAACATAAAATCAATAAGAACTCAAGAATATGGAATTGGCATCCTGGAAGTCTACAAGTGTCTTGAGATGTCAGTGTTCCTTGGCTAGAACAGTTCCTTTGTGATGTCAGCAAAGAAAAGTAAAATTTCATTTTACTTGAACATTTGTGGATTTTACAAGTTTACAAATGCTGCTTTTTGTTTGAAATAGTTTTGCCGAATATCATTGGTATCCTTCTGTCTGTTAAAGACGATGGTGTAGTGTCCATTTTTTAACTGCGTCTGCGTGAGTGGATGAACAGGCCAATTTTTGAATGTCAATCTCTGTTGCAGTTGACTGCAAACGAAACAGTGACACTTGCTGGAGTTGCTGTTGTCTTCTTTCCTCTCTTTTTTCACTCCTTTCATCCCTTGTCTGACAAGAGGCACCAGGTCGCTCAGTTTTCTGCACCAACCTCCCATGTGTTAGTGTTTATGTGGCATGTCTTCATATCCTTCTTGCAGATGTTCTTTAAAGTGTAGGCGTGCAGTCTCCCTACGGTCATGTGCCTTTTACTCAATTCGTCATTCAGTAGGTCTTTGGGACTTACTGTATTGGCAAATTAGTTAGAAGGCACCCGACCGGTAGGGAGACCACGCCTACACTTTAAAGACGTCTGCAAGAAGGGAGATGAAGACGTGCCACATTAACACTAACACATGGGAGGTTGAATAAGTAAGTCATTTTAGCTGATTACCAATGGATGCATCTTGCAATTTTACAATTATACAATAGAGACAACAGGAATTTTTACAATAATGCTAAAAGAGGGTTCATGCAATTTTACAAGCATTACTGTTAGGGAGAGTTATTTCTCCCCCTAACGTTCGAACCAGATACTCTCTAAAAAGGAGGGGCACAAAATACTCGACAGCAGACCAAAGAACTAGTCTTGGTACATGCGCCACACGCGTATCTACATCAAGCGAACTGAATCAAAAACCATCCCACTATATCCCTGTCAGTGAGAAATATAACTAGTATCGTTTATGTAACATTCCCTGGTTATTATCAATTCTGTATATTCCTACATCTCGGGATATAACATATACAAATGTGGAACCATGAAATTTAATTAAGTATACAAATACAGACCAACACATGGACATTACAAGTATATACATAGCGACATCATGTGGTTTTACGAATACACACAGCAGTCCCCATGGTGTAGAGGCTAATGTGCTAGACTTCTGACATCGTAGTAAATGAGTTCAAACTCCAGTAGCACTATTATGTTCACTTTCATACTAATATTCCTAGGGAAATGTATAAACCCCTTGTTAATGATTATAAAAATGGCAGTTTTGCCGATTGTTTTTTAAAAAAAGGGGGGGGAGTAAGAATTCCAAAAATGCAGTACAGAAAACCAACAAGACGCTGAATTCAAAAATCGAGCGCCAAAAAAGAAGAGTGGAAATTTCAGCAGTTTTGAGGATGACAAGCAAGTAGACATCACTGCACAAGTCAGCTCTATTATCAGAAAATGAAAGAAGATAAACATATGAAACTCTTATTACCAAAATATAAAACAAAGACTTTGCCTGGTTAATGCTGTTTACATTTCTTGTAACTTTGTTTAATACAGATTGTTTATTTTAATACGACTTTGTCAGTATTTCCAATTGTGTTTTGTCTTGTTTAAATTAGTAAGGATGTGTACAACCCATATATTAAAATATATAACTCACAACTTGCTACACCTTATCCCCCAATAAATAGTACCACTACAGTTATTCTACAAGGATGCTTTGGCATTAATGTTGGTTAGTTGTTTTGTTTTATGGTATATCAACCTTTTGGGCCATTTAATGCCAAAATCAAGCTAAAATGTTGATAAAACAAAGGACTCGGGTCGCTTACAGCACCTGCTATGCTTAAGTGGTTACCTAATTAAGTATGAACAAGCTCATCACTGCCGTAACTTCAGTGACCTTTAATGTTCACTTTCAGATTATACTCTTGGGAAGGTATGACCTTCATCTCCAAGCTATGCGTTAAATAGTACTGCCCTTCTACAAGGATAAGACGTGACATTAAATAATCTGCAATGTAGTGTGTCATGAAACAAAGAAGCAAAAACAAAAACAAACATTTGCACATAGAGGTGTTATATGCGTTTTCAAGTATACTCATTAAGGCACATGAACTTTCATAAGTATACACATAAGACAGCATGGGATTATATATATATATATATATTATATATATATATATATAATATATAAGTCATCCACCAGACATGTGTTTCGGCGTTTCACACCTCTTCAGTGTGGCTAGACACAACAACTATCTTTGCTAGGGTCAAACTCAGACTGACTGTTTGCAGCCTGATATCTTATCCTCGTCTACTGACAGCTGTACGGGATGGTGTTTAAAACTATTAATACATAGTTTGTTAATTTATTTTAACTTCACTACTAAGGCATATAAGCAATGATCGTTTCCTCGGAAACTTTGATCTCTCTGTGATCGTAAAAAATAAATAAACAAACCTATGTATTTAATAGTTTTAAAACACCAGTCCCGCTATAGCTGTCAGTAGACGAGGGGATAAGATATCAGGCTGGCAAACAGTCAGTCTGAGTTTGACCCTAGCCAAAGATAGTTGTTGTGTCTAGCCACACTGAAGAGGTGTGACGCCGAAACACATGTCTGTGGATGACTTATATAATATATATATATATATATATATATATATATAATCCCATGCTGTCTCTATGTGTATACTTATGAATTACATTGTGCCTTTATGAGTATACTGTAAAACCATATAACACCTCTATGTGCATGTTTGTTTTTGTTTTGCTTCTTTGTTTAATGACACACCTACATTTGCAGATTATTTAATGTCAAGTCTATCCTTGTAGAAGGGCAGTACTATTTAACGCATAGCTGGGAGATGAAGGGGTTCATACCCTTCCCAAAGAGTATTAGTCTGAAAGTGGACATAAAGGTCACTGAAGTTACGCAGTGATGAGCTTGTTCAATACTTAATTAGGTAACCACTTAAGCAATAGCAGGTGCTGTAAGCGACCCGAGTCCTTTGTTTATCAACATTTACTTGATTTGGCATTAAATGGCCCCAAAGGTGATATGCCATAAAACAAAACAACTAACCAACATTAATGCCAAAGCCATCCTTGTAGAATAACTGTAGTGGTACTATTTCATACTCTGACTAGGCTGGGGATGAGGGGGGGTTTATACATTTCCCTAGGATATTAGTATGAAAGTGAACATAATAGTGCTACTGGAGTTTGAACTCATTTACTACGATGTCAGAAGTCTAGCACATTAGCCTCTACACCATGGGGACTGCTGTGTGTATTCGTAAAACCCACATGATGTCGCTATGTATATACTTGTAATGTCATGTGTTGTCTGTATTTGTATACTTCTAAAATTTCATGGTTCCAACATTTGTATATGTTATATCGCGAGATGTAGGATATACAGAATTGATAATAAAAACAGGGAATATGTTAACAATAACGATACTTGTTTTATTTATTCTCACTGACAGGGAATACAGTGGGATGGTTTTGGGATTCAGTTCGTCTTGATGTAAGGATACGTGTGTGTCACGTACCAGACTCGGTTCTTGTCTGCCTGCTGTCAGTATTTTGTCCCCCTCCTTTTTAGAGAGTATCCGTTTCGAATCGTTAGGGGGAGATAACTCTCCCTAACAGTATGCTTGTAAAATTGCATGAACCCTCTATTTACATTATTGTAAAAATTCCTGTTGTCTCTATTGTATAATTGTAAAATTGCAAGATGCATCCATTGGTAATCAGCTAAAATGACTTACTTTATTCAACCTCCCATGTGTTAGTGTTAATGTGGCACGTCTTCATCTCCTTCTTGCAGACGTCTTTAAAGTGTAGGCGTGGTCTCCCTACCGGTCGGGTGCCTTCTACTAATTTGCCATACAGTATGTCCCCAAAGACCTACTGAATGACGAATTAGTAAAAGGCACATGACCGGTAGGGAGACCACGCCTACACTTTAAAGACATCTGCAAGAAGGATATGAAGACATGCCACATAAACACTAACACATGGGAGGTTGGTGCAGAAAACTGAGCGACCTGGTGCCTCCTTGTCAGACAAGGGATGAAAAGGAGTGAAAAAGAGAGGAAAGAAGACAACAGCAACTCCAGCAAGTGTCACTGTTCGTTTGCAGTCACTGCAACAGAGATTGACATTCAAAAATTGGCCTGTTCATCCACTCACGCAGACGCAGTTAAAAAATGGACACTACACCATCGTCTTTAACAGACAGAAGGATACCAATGATATTCAGGGCAAAACTATTTCAAACAATAAAGCAGCATTTGTAAACTTGTAAAATCCACAAATGTTCAAGTAAAATGAAATTTTACTTTTCTTTGCTGACATCACAAATGGAACTGTTCTAGCCAAGGAACACTGACATCTCAAGACACTTGTAGACTTCCAGGATGCCAATTCCATATTCTTGAGTTCTTATTGATTTTATGTTAACTTGCACAATAAGCTCTCATCTTTATTTTTTTCCAATATAACTTTGAACATATCTACTTACCTATTTACAAGCACTTGCTGGTTTGGCATTAGTAGCAGAGATGAGGACTCTAAAGACAAATAGCAGACAAAATCATCCTAGAGTGATACTTGCACCCCAACATTTGTGAGTCACTTCAGCACCTGTAAAATATACAGTATACATAGTACTACCTTTTCCATGGTTGGTCAGCTGGTGACTAAACTGGCACCCCCATCAGACATGCCTCGGATTGTCTGGTGTGTGGGCACCCAGCATCACTAAAAACAAAAGCTGTCAAAGGAAGAATGAGCTCTAGGGGAGCCAACGGCTATCCACATTGATCGAATAGTAGGATTGGGGTACTTACTACTCACATAAATCCCCAACACAACCTGGTGCTTGGGTGCAAGCACTGGGGCTTCCGGGGAGGCTTGCCTCTCGTGAAGTGACTCAGTACTACTTGAGACAGCATCCTGCAGCAGCTCAGCAGCCCAGTTGTCTCGGATTTTCCCCTGCCACTGGACCAACTGCAGGACTGCCAAGATAGTGGACTGGGGTCTGTGCAGCCTCTTTCCATGCATGCCAGTTTCACTTCATTATTTCAAAAGTTTTTCAATATTTTTGCAATTCAGTGACTTAGCAAGAACTAGTACTTTATGTAAATAGTACCACTACTGTTCTTCTACAATGATGGCTTTGGCATTAATTTTGGTTGGTTGCTCCAGATGCTTTTGCCAAAGTTGTGAATATGATGAACCAAACTGGACTGTGAGATACCAGGCTTGCCTGATACTCTGAGAGATATTCACTAGATTTGCTTCTTTGACTTAGAGCATACCATTGAAATCCATGGGTTTAGGCCTACCTAACTGCCTGATCATTGAGGTTCTTGCAACTCAAGTAAAAATTCTTGCATCCCCTGGTTACTATGTTATATACCATCATTGGACCTGACAAAGAACACGGAACACGTGTATATAAAAATATAAAGTTATATTTTTATTCTTCGATTGTGTGTAGACTGAGAGTCATCTGTAGAGAAGTGCACATACACAGGAGCCTTCGGAAGTTCTGACTGTGAGCGATCTTGATCTCAATCAGCTCAACCCAGATTTCTAAGTTTTTTTAAATAATTCTTTAACTCAACAGGGTCACACCTCCTTGATTGTGACACCTATGCATTTTTCCTGTAGACACATCTCTTCACCTACACAGCTTGTTTTTATTTGTTATGGGCTACACCTACACATTTTCTGTGCCTACACTTTGTCAATTTACACCTATCTTTTCCGAGTGTCAAGGCAATATCCTGCTTTTGTTTCCAGGTCCATGTTTGATACCCATGCATTTCCTGCGCCCATGTACAAATCATCTGCGCCTGGTTCCTGGCTGTGAACTTGTCACCCAGGCAATATATTACAACTGTATAGTAATCAACAGTGCATTCACCTTTTGAGTTAGTTAGATTTTGGCCATTAGTCAGAAGGAGCAGACGCAGGGTTCATCGCCCCTAAGATGCCAACTTCTCCCCGCACGGTTAGAGACCATTTTGGACTGTCGGTTTTTTGTATTATTTGTCTGAATTTTTTAGATGAGGCTTGATGTGAATTATTTTGATTTTTCAGACTGTTGTCCTCATCTTATGTAAAAAAACAATGTTTCAGCTGCTTTATCCACTGGCCTTATTCAGATGTTATGCTTGGATAGACAGGGAACAGCTGAAGAAGACTGGAGGATACAGTGGCTGAAATGTGGTATTTTTACATACCACAATAAAGATGAGGACAACAGAATGAAAAATCATAATAACTGTTTTTGGTTTCTTCTGCGTTATTGGCTAGTTTGAACTCATACCAAATGCATGATATTAACTATGGGGCAGGGAAATACTTGTTATGATGAGTGTTGTTCATTTTCCTTGTATAACATTCTCTCATATGACATTCAAGGGACAATTTAAAAAATCTAATTTTGAAAAATCTAATCACAATCAAAAAATTAAATTTTTGGAATATTTCTTCTGAATTTTCAAAAAAATTCACTCTATAAAATTTTCTCTTAATGTCAGGGATTTTTAATATTCACAGGAATCAAAATTTATTTTGAAAATTTCTCGTAAAATCTTCTCAAATTTTTTGAGAACCGTTTTTCAGAATGTTATAATTTTATTTTGGAAATCTAAAAATTTTTGATAATTTGTATTATTTTGATTATTAGGACAAATCAAATAACAATAAATAATCCAAATAATATAATTAAAATTTTTGGTCTCAATATATCATACATGTCAGAATTATTCAATTTTGGGGAGTTAATAATCTAAAAAAACTTAAAAACAAGAAAAAATAAATCTTGTATATGTTACCCCCACACTCATCAGAAAATGGAATCAAAAATAAGAAAATAAGCAATTTTCAAAATTTGATTTTAATATTTTCAATGTTGGTCATTTTTCATATTGTAAAACTATGATTATTCTCAAACAGCTTTCCTTCTTGACTGTCCACAAGAAGAGAAAAATACTATTTGGTAATATCCTAATTCTGCACATGAATCTTATTATAATGGAGATTATGTAACTGTCTGTCTGTAACCGAAACTATGTCACTAACATCAAAATTTCCTAAGTTATTTAAGTTTTGTTCTCAAAGATTATGAAATAGTCATTATTTATTCTTAATTAGCATCTTATTCAGAAACGATGTCTCTATTAAAGTCTAGCTGAGTTAGATATATGAGTACCACAGATTGGGTAATCTGATCCTTGCGGTAAAGTAGGGAGCTGATGGTAGGTGTGGAGCTCCACCTCTGCAAAAAAAAAAAATCTCCCTGATCTAGCGCTAAAGAAAAGGGGATAGACTCCCTTGCTGTCCGGCTAATATCGACAATAGGTCACCATCAGCAATAACTTTATATCAATAGCCTTGGTATCAAAACTCTGAATTCAAACTAGCTCTACTCCACTTAGAAATTGACCTTGTGTCTCACTTTGCATGTGACGGAGTGGTTAGGTAAATACATGGAAAACTATATTTTCTAAAATTGTATTCTTTCTTATTGATTAATAATATTCTTGAAGTAACATCTTCTATTGATTTCAAACTTGTTATATTTCTTTAGTCAAATATATTTGCATTAAAAAATGTTGCATATATTTTTTAACTGGCAAATTCTTATGTATGAATAAGCTTTGACATTTGAGTATGAAATGACTCAAGAATGAAAAAGAAAAAAAAGAATTTCTCAAACCAGGTAGAATTCTAATTTTCTTTAATGCATGTATTTGCCCAACCCCTCCACCGTAGGCAGAATGAGGCACAAGGTCAATTTCTTTCCTTTAATATTCGAGGGTGGGCTGAAAAGTTCATATGATGACGTCATATCTTCTGTTGATGATATTTTTTTTTACCAATGGGATCCAAGCACTGTAAAACTGATAGTGTTGTATACCCTTTCTTAAATTCTTATCTCTGGTCGTATTTTCTTCTGGCCGGCTTTGGTTCTATCTTCTAACATCTTGACTAGGTCTGGTCTAGCGTCTCAGATCTCTTAAGGTCTGGTTTTCTATTGCTATGTTCTTGCTGGTTGGTTGTCCTGGATTCATTTCTTAGTCTTGTTGCCAAGACATTCATCAACCACAAGAACATATTACTTATACAAACTTTTATTTCCTTAACTATACATTTCATGTAACTAAATATCTGACTAACATAGCGCGCGTGAGTTCCAGTTTTAGGCAGGACCTAAAATGGTCGACTTCTCTGCCTGACGTCTAACTGAAAACTGGGGACTCAAAAGGTCCCACGTGACTTCACGTATTTTGGCGGGCTTCTGTAATTTTCCATGGGGACCTGGCCATGGTATGAAAAGGGTCATCCCCTCAGAATTACAGGGGATTGACAATAATCTTATGCAACCGCATAGATTATGTAACGATAGATTAGTTTGGTTGTTTTGTTTTAGGACATATCAACCCTTTTCAGATCATTTAATGCTGAATCAAACTGTATATACAACCAAATATAAGTTTAGAGTGTAAATAGTAAGTTTAATTAGCATCGTGGGGCGGCCTAAACCTGGTATCAGCCAGTCAGCGAGGGAGTCTATCCCCTTTTCAATAGCACTAGACCAAGGAGATTGTTTTTTTGCATCTGAGGTAGAGCGCCACACCTACCATCAGCTCCTTACTTTACCGCACAGATCCCTGTGCTACTCATATGCTGAGTTGGCGAGGGCCGGTATCAAACTAGGAACCTTGTGGTTTCTAGCCGAACACTCTACCGACTGAGCTAACCCGGCCCCAATTAATTAGCATATTGATATATAAAATTGATTTTACTAAATATGTTTGGTATTATTGATTTCTAATTATTTGGTTTTATTTTAATAAATAAGAGCAAAAATCTCGTTGATAAATCTTAAAAGAAATAAATTAAAAATAAAAGAAATAAATGTAATTTTATATATATTTAAATAAATGCATATATGCAAAATTTTAATGTATGCAAAATGGTCATTACTTGGGTAGGATGGGATGTTGTTTAAATTTTTATAAATATGAGTTTATATCGTCTGCATTGGTTGATTGTTCGAAAGCTTGGTAACTTCATATATTCTAAACATTATTCTAAATAAATTAACATTATTACTGTATGAACCATGTCACTTGCCCTTTTGGCAAAGAATACGAAACATAAAAAACAGAAAGAGAAAAAAATGTTGGCAGAAAGCCATTTCAAATAAAAATATTTTTAGGGAATTACAGGGACAAGAAAAAAAAAAGAATTATAGCAGACACTGATGTAAATAAAAATAACTTATCTAATAAGAACGGATTTGTTGTATAGGGTCCCAGTTAAGAGAGAGAGAGAGAGAGAGAGAGAGAGAGGAGAGGAGAGAGTGAGAGAGGGGGGTGAGGGAGAGACTTAGTGAGAGAAAGAGTGAGAGAGAGAGAGAGAGAGAGAGAGAGAGAGAGAGAGAGAGAGAGAGAGAGAGAGAGAGAGAGAGAGAGAGAGAGAGAGAGAGAGAGAGAGAGAGAGAGAGAGAGAGAGAGAGAGCAGACTGGTTTATTTTGGTTTATCTAATTTCAATATTCTAACTTTTCCCTTTTGCTGTTTTGCCTAAAGCCATCAACTAAAAAACGTAGCTAGTCTGCATTTTCTCTCTCCATGTCAGATTTTGCTGCAAGTGATACATTGAGTTTGAATAAAATCATCATCATCCTCATCATCATCATTAATTTCACAGGCAGAGATTCCCTTAACTCTCTCACCATCTGTCCCTATCAGCCATCGCTTTTGGTAGGTCATCTATACACCATCCAGTGTCTGCACAGAACTGGTGAATGTAAGTACGCATCCGACAAGAAACACCTGAAGAAGGCCGGAGGGCACATCTGCTGAAACGTTGTGTAGAAAGCAATAAAGATGAAGTCAACAGTCCGAATAATCCAAATAATTCAAATCTGTACAGATCAGATTACCAAGCTGTGCTACTCATGTGCTGAGTTGGTGAGGGCTGGTATCAAACCTGGAACCTTGCGATTCCTAAGCAGATGCTCTAACAACTGAGCTAAAACAGCCCTTATGTTTTTCATAGCCAGTATTTAACCTTGATTTTACTTTAAAGAGAAATGTGTCTTATTTTATCCATTGTCCTACTTTATGGTATTTGTTTTTGATTTCTCTGAATAAGAAATTGTGTAGTATATGTCGCTGGAGTATTGAACTCAGCATCTTCAGCTTTTATTGAATATTATATATATATATATATATATATATATAAAGGTAAGTAAAGTAAAAGTAAAGTCGTCGGGGCGGCCTAATGTCGGTATCAGCCAATCAGCGAGGGAGTCTATCCCCTTTTCACTAGTGCTAGACCAAGGAGATTGTTTTTGTATCTGAGGTGGAGCGCCATTCCTACCATCAGCTCCTTACTTTACTGCACAGATCCCTGTGCTACTCATATGCTGACTTGGCGAGGGCCGGTATCGAACTAGGAACCTTGTGGTTTCTAGCTGAACGCTCTACCGAAAATAATCCAATTGACTGGTAAGTAGGGGATGATTCTATTTGGGATCATCAAAATCTCACTGTACATTCAGAATGTATTTGTATGTAAGTGGAAACCTTAGCTAGTAACCGATCTAGGAGAAGGAAAACTCTGAATTCAAACCTTTTAAACTCTGCTTAAGAAATTGACATTGTGTCACATCATACTTTTGTTGAGGGGTTAGAGTGTATATATATATATATATATATATATATATATATATATATATATAAAGGTAAAATAATCCAATTGACTGGTAAGTAAGGGATGATTCTATTTGGGATCATCAAAATCTCACTGTACATTCAGAATGTATTCTTATGTAGGTGCAAATTTATAGATTCATGCAAGGATTTTTATAAATCCCTAAAAGAGCTCAATGTATAATAACTAATAAATGTGTCTTATTTTATCCATTGTCCTACTTTATGGTATTTGTTTTTGATTTTATTTTATTTTTTTCCAATTTATCCTTGAACTGTAATTATCACTTGTTTATTAAAGGATGAATAATTTATGCAAGATTTTCGATTTGAAAGCAAAAATCCCCCCAGCAAAAAAAACTAAAAATAAGATTAAAAGGTAAAATATGAGGAAACATCTTGGAAAATTAAGTATCAGGAGTTTTATTTATTAGATTAAAATATCAAACTATTCTCATGTCTATAATAATAGGGCCAAAACTTGATTATTTTAATTATTTTCAATATTATATGTGAAAGGTAGCCTCTGGGAACAGACAATGTGTAGAAAGGTATATTATTAAGTTGAGGAGAATAGACAGTCTAAAATGAATGAAAAAAAAGGTTAAGTAACAGTAAAGAAAGAAAGAAAGCAAGGAGAAAGAAAAATGAAGAAAGGAGGGAATGAAATAAGGAAGGAAGGAATAGGAGAAGAGAGGAACAGGAGAGGGAAGGTAGGCACTTGGTGTAATGGTTAGAGTCATAGGAAAGGGACTCGTCGACCCGAGTTCAAATCCTGGACAAAGCTACAGTTCACATAGCGCTAATATCTTTGGGAAAGGTATGAATCCAACTACTCTCCCTTCAGCTATGGGTAAATAGTAGGCCAGACTAGGATCTTTAACCTTGTTTAGGCAACCAGTCTAGGAGAAGGAAAAATCTGAATTCAAACCTGTTAAACTCTGCTTTGGGTGGTCACTATTAGAATAGGCTCAGTCTTAATTAGGGATCTATTTCACTAATTTTTAAAATTTTTGAATAAAAACATTTTTTTTTTAAAGAATATATATATATCATATATATATATATATATATATATACTAGACAAAACGTGATATGTTGGGTCACCCACTGTGCTCTATGTAGATAATTTAGATTATAGAAAAGGGAGTATGCTAAGTGAATTAAATTTAAAAAAAATATAAATACGGCTGGACAAAACATTAAAATCATTTTGTAAGATTTCTAAGAAAAGGAATGTTTGACCTAATTTAAGCTACGGGTTGCTGCTTATGAAATTTAACATATAAATATATTTCAAATCCTCCCATCATATATAACGAGGAAGTAATCAAGATATACATAGAGAGGAAAAAAGTGATAGGTAGTATATAAAGTAAGTGTTGGGTAAGATTTTGACTTAATTGCAAATTACAACGAATTGGAACCAATTAAAATGTAATTTTTTTCAAGCATAAATCAGTCCTAAAAGTAAGTAATAATTTAGTATAATTTTCGTGTCATTAAACTAAACAGTAAAAAAGCCTTTAGGAGAAAAAAGTTGATTTGCTCAGCCTTAGTATAATCAGTATTTTTAGGTGGATTGATCAACAAAATACTCTTACAATCTCCTTATTATCTGTGATAAATTTATTTTCCTTAAAACAAAAGCCCTGAAGAAGATCTACTAAACAGATTGAAACACTGCAGCATTGGCTAATAAACTTACCACTCATTTTATTTAAACCTGTGTTTTTTCAAATTTCTCACTATACTACATACCGTCAGATTCACTTCCATTTCTCTTCATATATATATATATATATATATTATATATATATATATATGATACATACAATGACTTACCGGGGAATAAAATATCAAGTTAATCGCAATATTTACAGTCGATACAAGTATTAACCAATTCCTACATTGTAACCTATCCTGTGTAATTCGTTTCTAAGAAACTATTAATATGTATTTACAGTTAGCTTGAAATGATGAAGGAAGAAAAAAGAAAAACACTGGGATGCATGGATATGATTTTACTGTGTCCTTTTAGATTTTTGTGTGTCAGAGACACAGGACACATACCTCTCAGCATCTCTGCTCATGACTCATCACCTTTTTCTCATCATCATCTTTAAATCTCATTTGCACTTTGCTGAATTTGTGCTGATAATACAGCATCAAATCAAACTTTTCCCCCATCCCCCGTGGCCAACTACCCCCGCCCCCCATTTATTCCGGGGTGTTTTTTTCCTCACATTATAAGCCGGCTTTGGTGAGCCGAACAATTTATTATTCATAGAGGAATCGTTTGTTGACAGTCTTGTCTCTATAAAACAGAATGAATCAGATTTAGTGAACTTTCTTAATTGTATTTGATAGCTTAAAATTTTATATCTGTTCACTATATTTCTTTGAAAGAGATTTAAAAAAAATAATCTGGACATAAATATTTAAATTTCTACACGGATACACGCATAAATGCATGGTTGCAAATACACAAATATATATATGTTGAGAAAATTGTAGAACAAACAGAGGATTTTTACAATGGATGGAAATTTATTAGTCAATGTTTGAATATTTCAGTTTATAAAGGAAACCTTCTTCAGAACAATGAAATTATTCAAGGAGGAAAAAGGATTTATGTAGTTAAAAGATGTTGGATTTCAATATATATATAAATAATAAAGTAAGCCTAATGAGTCAGAGAATATCTAGCTCGATCTTTCCTAACAGATCATCAGGATAATTCTGACTATAACTATTATTTATTAGCTCTACTCTTTGTATTGAGCACTTTAGTATATTTAACTTAGGCAACTCTTACAGTATTTTTTTTTTCTTATGTCCATTTTTATAGTACTATCTGGGTTTTTTTCAGGTGATTTGGTCTTTTCTTTTTTTTTAATATCTTTTTCTCCAAGCAAAAGTTTGCATTGTGTAATTACAAACTATAAAGTTGGGAGTATTTTTTTGTGTTCGAAGTTAATATTTGGGGTGCAAGCAAATTTCAGATATGCTTATCTTATTATAATGGAGATTCAGTGTCTGTTAGTAGCCAAAACAATTTTACTGCTTACATCACAATACCCTCAGGAATTGTGTAAGTTTATCAATGAATATTTAATTTATAGGCAAAATCATTAATTAATTAACACATAGAATTAGAATAAATCTTGTTTATTAATAATGTCTCTTTGAAAATCTGAGTTAGATTTGCCTCAAAACAGCCCATGTTATTTGTGCATTTAAAATCCTGCAATGTGTCATTTAAAATAATTATAAATAGATTAATGGCTTAAAATAATAATCAATTGAATAAAGGCTTACATAATATATGGTGTGGTTAGTTTGCATACTGGTTTTCGAAAAACCAGGTTTGATAAATAATTACTTGGTGTTATTGAACTCTAATATTATTGTTTTATTCTTTGACATATTAAAATCAATCCTATGAATAATTTTATGTAGAAACCAATTGAATCTAATCAAACTAAGTGTAATCTTTTTATATCTGCTATTATTTGATTTAGTTAATATTTATAATTTAACATATTTCATTACATGAAAATTTAATTACTTATGCCCAGAGGGTGCATATACTTGCTAGTATTAATAATTTCACTAAAAACATTTAAGTTTCCAAATCTATTACACTGAAGAAAAATATTATTTATAAAAAACTAGAAGTGGCTACCCGGCATCGCCTGGGTAGAGGGGGGATTTAAAAAAAAAAGTTAGTCTCACAGATCCA
Organism: Doryteuthis pealeii; assembly: GCA_023376005.1. Classification (NCBI taxonomy): domain Eukaryota; kingdom Metazoa; phylum Mollusca; class Cephalopoda; order Myopsida; family Loliginidae; genus Doryteuthis; species Doryteuthis pealeii. The sequence goes on from CM042140.1 coordinate 104,195,548, forward strand.
TTATTACTGAATTGTGAGTTGGATCCCCACTGGATGCCCCATTAAAATCCCTACTTAAAAAAAAGACCTTGCGTTGATCCAGTCACTCTGAAAATAGAAATTTATGTCTACAATATTAAATGGAAAAATTCCATGTTATTATCATTTAAATTTAATTTTTAGATATTTTTTTGGCTCAAAAACCATGCCCTGGTGATATTTAATGTGTATATATATTTACTTTGTCATTAATTGTTTTATTTTCGAAGTTTCCTCTGGACATACAGATTCACATAACTGCCCTTTATATATATACTAGAAGCGGCTACCCGGTGTCGCCTGGGTAGAGGGGGGATTTTTAAAAAGTTAGTCTCACAGATCCATTATTACTTACAAAGTTAGATCCTCACTGGATGCCCCATAAAATCCCCACATAAATATATAACAATATAATAAAAAATTTTAATTCAATAATTTACAATTAAAAAAAATACAATTTAAATGAGGCGATTAATTCAATCAATCAACATCATATTTCAATTACCTTCTGTTACTATACAAATTTTAATTTTGAAATATCTTCCCAAATATAAAAAATATCTTCATTATTTTTGCTCAAAAACCAAGCCCTGGTGATAGTGAATGTATATATATATTTACTTTGTCGCTAATTGTTTTATTTTCAAAGTTTCCTCCGGACATACACATATACACAAAACTGCCCTTTATATATGTATAATAGATAGATTACATTCGGACATACATACACACAACTGCCCTTTATATATGTATAGATAGATAAACATAAAAACATTGCACATAATTTATTACACTCTATCTTATTATGTTTTTATACAATACAGTGCTATTTTCCTTATCTAAAAAAAACTAACAAAAAGATTAGAATGGTTAAAGGTGGCACTGGAATAGATTAATGACATTTCAGTTTATTTCAATTAAGAAAATCAATTTGATATACATGGAAACAAGTGCAACAAAATAAACTTGAAGTCAACACTCCCAGAAATTATGTGCTAGAAGGCTGTTGAGCAAAAAGCTTCCTCCACCCTCTGACAGGTCTTGTTTTTCATCCTGCAAGGTATCTAGCCATCCTCCTCTGACAAATTCGGTGGGGATACCGGTTTAGTTGCCGATGACCCAACTATGAATCAGTTTACGTACTAGTTTACATACTACCAGTAGTACTTGAGTGGCCTGACACAAAAACCCATCCATCTATACATATATAAAGGACAGTTGTATGTATATATGTACGGAGGAAGCTTCGAAAATAAAACAATTAACAACAAAATAAATATATACACACATTAAATATCCCCAGGGCTTGGTTTTTGAGCAAAAATAATAGAAATTTGATTTATATTCGTGAAGATAATTGAAAAATAAAGTTTAAATGATAACAGCATGGATATTTTTTTTTCATTTAATATTTTAGATAGTAGACATTAACATTTCTTTTCAGAGTAGCTGGATCAATGCAAGGTCTATTTTTTTACATAGGGATTTAAATGGGGTATACCATGAGGATTCAACTCACAATTCTGTAATAATGAATATGCAGGACTAACTTTAAAAAATCTCCCTCTACCCAGGCGACGCCGAGTAACCACTGCTAGTACATAAATATATTGTTAAATAAATGTTTAAATTGAACTAAGATAACAGGATATTTTGATGATAATTTGTGTACCAATTCCTTTAGTTTTTGTATCTTCTTCCATTAAAAGATAACTTGTACAGCATCAGAAAACAGTGTTTCCTGATTTAATGAAAATCACATATAAAAGGAAAAAAGAGATTTCTCTGAATTTTTGAGATGAGACTTGATAATTTGTATTATTTGGACTATTGTTCTCATCTTTATTGTTATCTGCACAACATTTCGGCCGATGTGTCTTCCAACCTTCTTCAGGTGTGTCTTGTCTGAATCTTTTAAATGAGGCTTGATAATTTGTATTATTTGGATTATTCAGACTATCGTCCTCATCTTTATTGTTATCTACACAATGTTTCAGCTGATGTCCCCTCCAGCCTTCTTTAGGTGTTTCTTGTCTGAATCTTTTAAATGAGGCTTGATAATTTGTATTATTTGGATTATTCAGACTATCGTCCTCATCTTTATTGTTATCTACACAACGTTTTAGCCGATGTCAAAAAATATAATGAGACTGAAGACAGAAATGAGCAGTGAATGATATGTTAAGTTTCTTCAACACATTTCCAGAAATGAAATGATCATATAGATTATAGCTAGTTCAGTTAATTCAGTACTTACCAGGCGCTCCACTGCTGTGATCATGTGCCAAACTAAGCAAAGCTTTGTGAATATACATCCGCCTGGTTTGGTATCTTGTTGATATTTCTAATATGTCAGACTTTCTAAGCAAGATTTGGGAGATTTAAACTGAGCTGACTCATAGAATCAGGGCCCCTCTTTGGCCCCTAGGAACTAAGTTGGCGGGACAAAATAATGATTCATCTATTAAACAAAAGAGATCCCCTCCCCCACCATGAACTTATGAGTCACATATTCTCAGAATGGTAATCCTGCTGCCATCTGTACTACTACTATTCTACACTAGATGAAATATCTCCTACACAGGTATCTCCACAAATGTGTGTGTGTGTGTGTGTATATATATACATATATATATATATATATATATATATATATATATATGTGTGTGGGGTGGTAATCTGTTTGGACATACCTGTAACATGAAGGATTTCATATATGTGTGGATGCATGGATATTTTGTATGTGTGCATATGTAGTCTTGTTTATGCAGGCATTTTATCTAGCTTTCATTTCTTTCTTTCTTTCTTTCTTTCTTTTCTTTGTGTTTTTCTTTCTTTCTTATATTTTCTTTCTTTCTTTCTTTGAGCGTTTTGGTTTTACTCTATTTTTTCTTTCTTTCTTTCTTTCTTTCTTTCTTTTAGTGTGCTGTGTTTTCTTTTCTTTATTTTTCTCTTTTCTTTCTTTCTGTTTTCTTTCTTTCTTTGAGCATGCTGATTTTACTTTCTTTCTTTCTTTCTTTCTTTTTTCTTTCTTTCTTTGAGTATTTAAATTTTTCTTTCTTTCTTTCTTTCTTTGAGTTTTCTGATTTTGCTCTTCTCTTTCTTTCTTTCTTTTCTTTGTGTTTTCTTTTCTTTCTTTCTATTTTCTTTCTTTCTTTAAATATGCTGGTTTTACTGTCTTTCTTTCTTTCTTTCTTTCTTTCTTTGAGTTTTTAAATTTTTCTTTCTCTCTTTTTTTTCTTTCTTTCTTTGAGTATTTAATTTTTCTTTCTTTCTTTCTTTTCTTTTCTTTCTTTCTTTCTTTTTTCTTTGAGTTTTTTATCTTTCTTTCTTTCTTTCTTTCTTTCTTTCTTTCTTTGAGTATGCTGTTTCTTTCTATCTATACATTTCAATAGATAGATTGATAGTTGATAGTTGTTTCTTATCCCAGATTCAATAATTAACAAGATTATGATCCAGAACAATTTAATAACATAGTGAGATTGTGTCTCACAGGGTGTTTCACTGTTGTAGGTTTTATGTAATAATGAAAAAAATCCCTTTCTATCTCTTACCCTCTCCCCTCCTCTCTCTTTCATCTCCCAGTTGCTGCTTTACTGCACAGATCAGATTACCCAAGCTGGACTACTCATGTGCTGAGTTGGCAAGGACTGGTATCGATTCTGGGACATTGTGATTCCTAGGCGGATCCTAGATATCTCCAGTATGAAGATGCATATGCAGAGACAGCAGTAATGATTGTATTACTAATCATGAAAATGGAGTCTATCCACTTTTTGCTAACGCTAGACTAGAGAGATTGTTTTTTTTTTCTGAGGTGGAGTACCACACTTACCACCATCTCCCAGTACAAGTAAGTAAAGTCGTCAGGGTGGCCTAAAGTTGGTATCAGCCAGACAGTTAAGGAGTCTATCTTCATTTCATAAGTGCTAGACCAAGGAGATTGTTTTTGCCACATCTACTATCAGCTCCTCACAGATCCTTGTGCTACTCATACGCTGAGTTAGTGAAGGCCGGTATTGAACCAGGAACCTTGCGATTCTTAGGCAAGTGCCCCACTTTTTTCCTGTAAATTTTAATTGGAGGTTTTTCATTGAAGTCTGAGTGATCTTTGAAAGTCTTCTGTGTCTTGGTCCGTTGTTTTGTTTTTAATTAACGAACACTAGATTTTTCTTCTTTTTTTTTATAGACGCCTTTTATTCTAATAGTAAATCCATATGCATATAGGTGGGTGCTGACTTTTTAATTGGAAGTTTTTCATTGAAGTCTGAGTGACAACAAGTCTCCTCTGGTTTCCGGGACTCTTCTAAGTATTCTAGCTGATCTTAACAGTGCTGTGGCCTGGATGGTCTCCATTCTTCTTCTGATATCCTAGTGGTTCCTAGGTGGGTGCTCTACTGACTGAGCTAATGCTAAGTTGATGAGAACTGGTATTGAACCTGAAACCTCACAATTCCTGGGTGGATCCTAGATATCTCCAGTATTAAGATGCATATGCAGAGACAGCAATAATGATTGTATTACTAATAATGAAAATGGAAATTTAAAGAAACAACAAAAAAAGAAAGAAAGAAGAAATAAGAAAAATAAAAATAAAAATCGGTTCAATTTTAACGAAGAGACAGAAAAAGGTTAAAATTACTGACATTAGTTCTTTAGAATTGATGGGACTCATTTTGGTTCCATTTGAATGAAAATGAACGAAAATGAAAACTAGAGAAAAAAAAAGAAAAGAAAAGGTAATTGTCATTGAATTTGTTCATTCATTCATTGGTTCGTTCGTTCATTCATAAGGCAAAACCATTGAGAACAGATTTGCGTAATGAATGACTGGAAATAAAAAGATGGTGTGAAATGAGGTAAGCAGACTGCAGTTAAGGTGTGCAGAAAATGAGAAGTACATGAAGATGAAAATAATGAAAAAAAAAAAAAATAAAAGGAACAAACCAAATGCATCTCTGCATTGTTCATTTCCTTAAAAGAGGAATTTAATAACCACTTGCTTAAAGGCCTCTGTCAGCAGCCATTAAGTGTGCTCTCAAGTCATGTCCTATTTTTAGAATCTGTATCATACTAGCTTAGTGCCTGTCAAAAATCTTTATATACATATTTACCAACCCCTCTGCATAAATAGGATGTGACACAATGTCAATTTCTTCAGGGAAATTTAATAGATTTGAATTCAAAGTTTTCCTTCTTTTAGACTGGTTACCTAATCAAGGTTAAAGAGCCCAGTCTGCCTTACTATTTACCTATAGCTGACATGTCCTATTTTTAGAATTTGTAGTATAACTAGCATAGTGCCTGTCAAAAAATTTTATATACATATTTACCAACCCCTCTGCATGAGCAGGATGCAACACAAGATCAAATTCTTAATCAGAGTTTAACAGGTTTAAATTCAGAGTTTTCCTTCTCCTAGACTGGTTACCTATCCAAGGTTAAAGATCCCAGTCTGCCTTACTATTTACCCACAGCTAGAGGGAAAAACATATGGATTCATACCTTTCCCAGGGGTATTAGTGCTATCTGAAATGCAAACAGCCTTGTCAAGGATTTGAACTTGGGTCAATGAGTCCATTTCCTACAACTCTAACCATTACACCACACACCTCCATATATATATATATATATATATATATATATATATATATATATATATATATATGTGCATGTGTGTGTGTGTGTTTGTATGTGTTGGATTATTTCGGCATATAAGGTGTGCTGTAGCCCACCACTTAAACTTATTGACTCTGCGTGGGCACGTGGATTAAAGCTAACCAATCAACATGCTTGAATACGTGGTTAGTTAATTATTTAATCGCCGATCTTGAAAGCTGTTAAGTTGCTGGTATTTGATACGGATGAACGGATCAACAACCAAGGACTCTGCTCTTAGGATTCTTCACTAAGGAACAACCAAGGATTCTTCACTAAGGAACAACCAAGGATTCTGCCTAGCACTAAGGAACGCAAGGACTCTACCTAACACCAAGGAAAACAAGGATTCTGCCTAACACTAAGGAACACAAGGACTCTACCTAACACTAAGGAACACAAGGGATCTCCACTGTAAAGTACTCTCATCTGCAGCCTAAAAATGGCCACAAAAACCATAACAATGTTCTTCAAAAATCATATCAGTATGAGTGTGTGTGTGTGTGTGTGTAAAAGTAAATTCATGGTTATCCTTAATAGCAATGGACAAACATCAGAAGTAAAATCTGGTATCCTGTCAACTTTTTGTCTCGTGCTGTACAGTCCTGGTGGTTTTAACATAAAACAATAAAATCTTTCCAATAAAATATCTTTTTGGCTTTCAATCTGTCAAGAAGCAAATTGAAAACAGAAAGATGGAAACATTCTTTAATCAAGAAGAATAAACAACAAAAAACCAAAAACAAAAAAAAAACCACAAAAATTAACCAGAGAAAAAGAGAAAAAGATAGATAAATAGGGAAGAAATGTCTTTGAGACCAATCGGAGAAGCCATTTTTCTTACAAGCAATCTTTGTTTTGAGTTCATAAATTTGTAATTCATTCATCAGTGGGAAAATTGAATTTGCCACACATACATACACACACACACATATACAAATACACTTACTGATACACACACACACACACACACACACACACATACACACATATATACAAATACATATACTGACACAGGCACAGACATAGACATATGAATATATGACTGTGTGTATGTATTTACTAACTCTGCACGAGCAGGATGTGACACAAGGTCAATCTATTAAGCGGCATTTAACAGGTTTGAATTCAGAGTTTTCCTTCTCCTAGACTGGTTACCTAGCCAAGGTTAAAGAGCCTAGCCTACTATTGTACCCATAGCTGGAGGGAGAGTAGTTGGATGCATACCTATTCCAAGTATTAGCACTATGTGAAATGTAAACAGCCTCATCCTGGATTTGAACTCGGGTTGACGAGTCCATTTCCTACGACTCTAACCATTGCACCACACACCTCCAACTGTGTGTGTTGGATCCTGTCAAGGATGACAACTGGGTTAACAGCTTTTTGTTTGGTAGATAGAATAATCATTGGAGAGTGGTTGGCTCAAGTACTCATTCCCTCATATTCTTCTAATTTTCATGGCAATAAGATGGAACATAGAGAGAAGTATAGGTCAGTTTAGCTCAGTCGGTAGAGCACTGTCTAGAAAGCACAAGGTTCCAGGTTCAATACCAGTCATTGCCACTCAGTTTGGGTAATCCAATCTGTGTTAAAGCATTTGGTGGTGATGGTAGGTGTAGCGCCCCACCTCAGCCAAAATAATTTCCCAGGTCTAGAGATAGCAAAAAGGGGATAGACTCCCTCAATGTTTGGCTGATGCTGACAGTAGGCCATTCTGCCGATGTTACTTTTGTTTTCTTAAAACCCATGGACAATTTTTTATTGAATTTTTTTTTCTTATAGTTTAACAAGATTCAAATTTGGTTCTATTTTATATTAAAAAAAGGTAAAGTAGACGAAGTGGCCTATTGCCAGTATCAACCCGATATTTTCACTAGTGCTAGACCAGGGAATTGTTTCTGAATCTGAGTTGAGCACCACACCTACCATCAGCTCCCCACTTTATCGCACAAATCCTAGTTGTGCTACTCATGCACTGAGTTGATGAGGCAGATGCTCTTCTAACAGAATTAAACAGGATGATTTGATATAAAATTTCCAATAACCATCAAGAATGAATAAAACAAAATGTCTTCAGCATAAAATAACCCAACAAGGGTTGATATACCATTAAATCCACTCAACCTACCAACTACATCTTTTTTATTAAATACATCTAGTATGTCAGTTCCCAGCCTAAATGCTATTTTATTTATTGTGTTTATTTTTGTTTTTGTAATTATGGCTTCGAGTATCTGCAATCTTTGTTTGAGTTCATTTTCTATATACTTATGTTATTGATGAATAGTTTCACATCTTAATTGGAATAGGAGGATGGCCTTGTATTTTATCTTGATTGATGTAGGTTTTCATAGCACTACAAGCAGCAAGGTATCTATCTATATATATATCTATCTATCTATGAAGTTAGTTGTGAATCTATCTATCTATCTATCTATCTATCTATCTATCAATGAAATTAGGTGTAAATCTATCTATCTATCTATCTATCTATGAAATTATGTGTAAATCTATCTATCTATCGATCTATCTATCTATGCAGTTAGGTATCTATCTATCTATCTATCTATGCAGTTAGTTGTGAATCTATCTATATCTATCTATCTATATATCTATCTATCTATGAAGTTAGGTGTAATCTATCTATCTATTATCTATCTATGCAGTTAGTTGTGAATCTATCTATCTATCTATCTATGCAGTTAGTTGTGAATATGTCTATCTATCTATCTATCTATCTATGAAGTTAGGTCTAAATCTATCTATCTATTTATGCAGTTTAGCCTCTATATATGCATTTAGTTATGAATCTATCTATCTATCTATCTATCTATCTATGCAGTTAGGTAGGAATATATCTATTTATGTATCTATTTATCTATCTAACTATGAAGTTAGGTATGAATCTATCTATCTATCTATCTATCTATCTATCTATCTATGTAGTTTAGCATCTATCTATCTATCTATCTATCTATCTATCTATCTATCTAAGCAGATATGAATGTATCTATCTATCGATCTATCTATCTATCTATGCAGTTAGTTATGAATCTATCTATCTATCTATCTATCTATCTATCTATACAGTTAGTTGTAAATCTATCTATCTACAATCTATCTATGAAATTAGGTGTAAATCTATCTATCTATTTATGCAGTTTAGCCTCTATCTATATATGCATTTAGTTATGAATCTATCTATCTATCATCTTTCTATCTATCTATCATCTATCTATTTATCTATCTATGGAGTTAGGTAGGAATATATCTATTTATGTATCTATTTATCTATCTAACTATGAAGTTAGGTATGAATCTATCTATCTATCTATGCAGTTTAGCATCTATCTATCTATCTATCTATCTATCTATCTATCTATCTATCTAAGCAGTTATGAACTATCTATATCATCTATCTATCCTATCTATCTATCTATCTAGAATCTATCTATCTATCAATCTATCCAGACAGCTAGAAGGGTTAGTACCTATCTATCTATCTATCTATCTATCTATATCTATATCTATATATATAGTGAGAATGAGAAAGAAAGAGAGATAGGGAGAGAGAATGAGAGAGAAAGTAGGAAAAAAGAGTGGATGAAGGCTCACTCTACTAATCTTTATTTTGTATGGTACATGCCAACAATAGTGTTGCACTGACTCAAAATGAAAGTAACTACCCTAAAGAATGACCTGTAAAACTAACTTGTTTACCATATCACTGTATTTGTGTATGTCAATAAACCAGAATCAATGTAAAAGCGTGCATATACATATATATATATATATATATATATATATATATATATATAATGTACCTATTTTATCTTCCCTTGCATTACTCAACTAAATGTTTGTGTGATTCTGTTACTTATAACCCATTTCCCATTCGCCTCAGACTGGGTGACGGGGAAAAAAGAAGGCGATTCACACAGTTTGCACAATCGTTGCACAACTGCTGCATAATTAATCCACTGCGTTCAACATGCAAACATTTTGTCTAATTTAAGAAAATGCAATAATCTTGCCTGATTTAAAATGTTAGAAAAAATAAAGATAAAATTTCAAAAATGGAGTCTAGATTGTCGGCCATGTTTTCATGTTTTCTTCTTTTTCTTCAATAGATTTTTCTGTTTCTCTTTTTCAAACTATTTCTGGTTAGATTGTTTCGATTTTTCTCTTCAGTTTTTCTTCCTTTTTTTTCATATTTCCATGAATTTTGTTATTCTTACATTTAGCTACTTCATTGTTTTTTTTCATTCTTTGTTTTTTTTCCTCGTCTTTTTTTTTCCATTTTTAAATGTTTTTTTTCCTTTTTCTTTTTTTCTTTCTTCATCTATTTTCTACCATTTTTCATTCTTTCTTTTTGATATCATTCTTTCTTCTTTCTTTTCTATCATTTTTCTCTTTTTTCTTTTCTAATATAATTTTTTTCTTTTTCTTTTTCTAACGAATATTTTTGACATTTTCTACCATTGCTCCATACTTTTTTTACCATTCTTTCTTTCTTTCTTTCTTTCTTCATTTATTTATTTATTTATTTAGGGGCCGGTATAGCTCAGTGGTAAGAGTACGACTAGGAATCACAATGTTCCTGGTTCGATACCGGCCCTCGCCAACTCAGCTTATGAGTAGCATGGGAGATCTGTGCAGTAAAGTGAGGAGCTGATGTAGGTATAGCGCTCCGCCTCAGACACTAAAACAATCTCCTTGGTCTATAGTTAGTGAAAAAGGGATAGACTCCATCACTGTCTGGTTGATACTGATTTTAGGTCACCCCGACGACTTCACTGTTTTTTTTACTATTTCTTACAAATTTTCTACCTTCTTTCCTTTTTTACATTTTTGTTTTCTTTTCTCTCTCTAAAATATCTATCTATCTATCTATCTATCTAAAAGTCACCAACCTCCTGGATATTACATTAAACCTCAACGATGGATCTATATATATATATATATATATATATATATATATGTATTAAAAAAACACAACCATACACCTTGTTATATTAACACAAGTTCTAACCACCCAAAACAAGTATTTAAACAAAACAGGTATTTCTCTTTCTTTCTCTCTCTCTCTCTCTCTCTCTCTCTCTCTCTCTCTCTCCATTCACCCCCACACACGCATAAGCATACACATATATATATATATATATATCGCAACCTTTCTCTCTCACTAGATATATTAATTTCTTCTCACCCCCCCCTCTCTCTCTCTGGTTAGAAAATGTATTACATAACCATATACCTTGTTATATTAATACAGGTTGTAACCATTACAGACATTTATTCAAACAAACCGCTATCGGCATATCGGCTAGGTTATCAAATAATTCCGCCGATAGCAACATCTTTAACAAGAAAAAAGGGGAATACAAGCAAGCACTTAAAGATAGTGGATTTAAAACTAAACTTACATATAAAGCCAATAAAACCCTATTCAACCATAAATAAAATGAATGAATTAACTTGTGAAAAAGAAAAAAGTCACAATTTACCCTGCCACAACTATCGTCCTTCCTGCGCACTTTCCAAGCTGGAGAGGCTCATCAAGGGGACCGTTTTGAATGCGTTGAGGCCATCAAGAGGTTTGTAACAACGGACCTGAGATACATACCAGAAGAATCCTTCCAGTCATCATTATCATCATCAATTCATGCTAATAGCATGGATTCTCTTGACTCTCTCTGGCCATCCGTCCCTATTGGCCATTGCTCTTGGTAAGTCCTCGAGATGGCTTCCAGTGTCTGCACAAAGCTGATCAATGTTAGTTTTTACTGGTCGGCCAGCACTGGTGTGTCCATGTGTAGTAATCCATAACAATACATGGAGAAAAAGTTATCCTTATTTCCAACACCACCATTGCTCATTTTATTATTTGAACTAGTACAAAAAAGATGTAAAAATAGATTTTTGAAACATATTGCCTGAGGGGTGGGAGTAAAAAATTCAATGTCAGCGAGTTTGTACCCTAAGTAAGGAAAATCATCAAATTCATTAAAGGATTAAAAAATAAAACAATTTGAAATGTAAGCTTTAAATATGTATTAAAATAAAACAAACTATATATAGATATATAATACCAGTCATGTATTTATTAAAACTTGTTTTAAAAAACAATGAGGACTGTCTAATGTTGCATGTTCAAATTTTAAGTGAATTTATTCTATGTTATGATGATTTAGGGTAATGTGACGTAAGCAGTGACGTAATTTTTATTACAGACAAAAACCGGAAGCGAATCTCCATTAATAATAGATGTCTTGCATTTTCTCTTTATTGTAATTAATTTTTTTTCTCTTGTAGGAACCATTTTTCCTAGTAGACTGTTTCTCTTTTTACATGAATTGTTTGTGACAACTGTCTCATGACTTTTCAGACACACCTCATACAATAGAAACACCAAAAGCAGTACTCTGACACTATATATATATATATATATATATATATAATATATATATATATATATATATAAAGGACAGTTGTGTGTATCTGTATGTCCGGAGGAAACTTTGAAAATAAAACAATTAACGACAAAGTAAATATATATGCACATTAAATATCACAAGGGCTTGGTTTTTGAGCAAAAAATAATAGAGATTTGATTTATATTCGTGAAGATAATTAAAAAATAAATGATTTAAATGATAACAGCATGGATTTTATTTTTCATTTAATATTTTAGATAGTAGACATTAACATTTCTTTTCAGAGTAGCTGGGTCAATGCAAGGTCTATTTTATTACATAGGGATTTAAATGGGGTATCCCACGAGGATTCAACTCACGATTCAGTAATAATGGATCTGCGAGACTAACTAAAAAATCCCCCTCTATTCAGGCGACGCCGGGTAGCCACTGCTAGTATATATATATATATATATATATATATATATATATATAAATATCAAAATTGTCAATCTTTGTAAATAAATAACAAATCTTCACCGATTCCGTATTGTTTTCTTGTATTGTTATTTATTTACAAAGCATTGACAATCTTTGTATTTTCTATATTCAGTTTTATTAAAAGATGTGATGTGTGGTTATAATAAAATCAAACAGCTGACATATTACCGAAATCCAAATTTTTCTCATGAAGAAATATGCAGCTGTAGTATGGGAGTATTTGCTATGGCAAGAAAAAAATATAAGCAATGATCGTCTGTTTACAGACTGGATCTCTCTGGTGATCGTAAAATATATAAACAAATGCATGTATTTAATAGTTTAAAACACCACTCCTTAACGGCAGCTATTAAATGGCCGAGAGGTTAACGAATCAGGCGGACGAAAAGTCAGTCGCCCTGGTCTAGAGGTAGTTGTTGTGTCTAGCCACACTGAAGAGACGTGAAATGTCGAAACACGGTGTCTGTGGATGATTATATATATATATATATATATATATATATGTGTGTGTGTGTGTGTGTGTGTGTGTGTGTGTCTGACAAATGAACTATCGCATGAAACCCAGGGCATATTATATATATATATAAATTGTCGGCAAAAAGCCATATCCAAACACATCGTGTTTACATATCATATCGTCGTGTAATAAAAGTCACTACAAGAGGAATATTAACCTACTCTAAACAAATCGTAAAATCTGAGAAGTCCGTTTGGTGTAGGGGTTATGGTACTGGCCTGTCAGCTTGACAGTCCGGTTTTGAATCACGCACAGGGCGGTCTTCCTATCTATAGCTCTGCTGATGAGGCCTAATAGGCCGAAATGTACATACAGAGATTGATTTTCTCGAT
>CM042140.1:104213992-104233992 GCA_023376005.1 Doryteuthis pealeii
GCTGTTAAGGACGCTAAAAATCGTGAAAAGATGTGCAGTATAGGAAATCGTGCCATTTCTACCACAGAACATTCTTAGACACCACCACATACACCATTCAAATAAACAAAAAAGAGATGCAATTCTGTATTTTTCACCCAATCAGGTCACAATAAAATATACGCGCCAAATTCTGGTCACCTAAAATATTCGGGTACTTTCAAATCCTGGACGTGAAAATTGCATTTTCACTTAGCACTAATACCATTGGGAAAGGTATGAATCCTACTCTCCCTGCAGCTATGAGTAAATAGTAGGACAGGCTTGTCTCTTTAACCTAGGTTAGGCAACCGGTCTAGGAGACGGAAAACTCTGAATTCAAACCTGTTAAACTTCGCTTAATAAATTGACTTTGTGTCGCATCTTGCTCGTCCGGAGAGGTTGATATATATATATATATAATATATATATATATATGAGGAAAAAATGAGTAAAGAAAGGAAATGTATATGGATAAAAATGAATTTTATCGATATCACATTTAATCGATATCACTTACACATGTGTTTCGGTCTGTTTATCAAAATGTATACGGATTTACGTTATTATTATTATTAAAATAATCAGATGGAGTGGAAATATATATATATATATATATATATATGTGTGTGTGTGTGTGTGTGTGTGTGTGTGTATCAAAGCATTAGATCACACACACACACACACACACACACACACACACACACACATATATATACAAACGAACCAACAGACACACACACACTCACATATACGTATATATTCAACGTGACTTGACTATAAGTCAAAATAATAATCTGAAGTTACTCGATTAGTTTTGTTTAACAATGTATTTATTTATTTATCTGTCCTTATTTATTAAGTTTAAACAGTTTATCGATAAATACGGATAACACGTTTTTGTTCATAGCGAAAAAGACTTGAATACAAAATAATTGAATTTTCTACATTTCATTTCAAATTTATGATTCAATCTTTTTTTGCTTTTCTCCAGATGATAAGGCAAAATTAGGTTAGTTTATGTGCATATGATCATTGTACCGCAGTCAACACCCGGAAATTCTGCTAGTTTATTTCTTATGAAATATTTATAGAAATGTAAGTTTGTCCTTGCTCATAAATGCACTGAAAGATTTTCGAGGTCATGTGAGTGTCTACTACTTATTAAAAAAAATGAATATCTTTATCTTTTAAAAATATTCAACAGTATTAATGTATTATTGGGTTATTTATGTAAGTATCTCATTAGCACATTTATTTCTTTTTTTATATACATTGTTGTTGATAGTGTATTTTTTATTATCTTAGTACAGAAACTAAGTTTCTTCATGACTTTCAATTAGTTTATAAACGGTAACAAAATGTGGTTGAGAATAGAGGTAAAAAGTGGATATAACAACACAGCAACTAAATTCATTTGATATTTCGCCTCATTATTGGCTGAAGCTTTTTCAAATTTTTTATTGAGATAAATGCTTGTACATTCTGCTTTATAGTGAAAAGGTATTTGGGTAAGGGCGGAAAGAAGGGAAGGTTTTGGTGGGTAGTATAGAGGAATGAGAAAAAGTAGGGGTGGGCTTAGTATGTGGGGAGTGGTATTTTTACAGGATCAAACCCTCCCGTCTTTCCTCCCTTACCTAATTACCTTTTCACTATAAAAGCAGAATGTACAAGCATTTATCTCAATAAAATTTTTTGAAAAAGCTTCAGACAAAAATGAGGCGAAATATCAATTGAATTTAGTTGCTGTGTTGTTATATCACTTTTTCCCTGTATTCTCAACCACAAACGGTACCAAGTTGCAGTGGTGTATACTTAATCTTAGTTCTACAGAAGGGACAACCGCTCTATCTTGGGAGTATTGGGTACCCCTTCACTGCCATTACTCCCAAGTCAACGGGACTGGAGTGGTAGTACCTGTTAGGGTCCCATCAGTAGGTTAAAAAGATCAAAATGAGTATTAAAAGTGTGTTAAAAATTGAGTTAAAAAATTGAATACCCAATCAAGAATGAATGAAACAAAACGTCTTCGGCAGAAAATAACGAAGGTTGACATGCCGTAAAATACAACTTAAGGGACAAAGTGTGTGCAAGATAAAAGCACGAAGAGAGAGAGAGAGAGAGAGAGAGAGAGAGAGAGAGAGAGAGAGAGAGAGAGAGAGAGAGAGAGAGAGATTATAAAAAAAAGAAAAATGAGAGATATTGAAAGTGATGATTGGTTGACTGGTTAGTTTTACGGCAGGTCAACCCATGTTGGGTTATTTAATGCCGAAATAAGTCTTTTAAATATGATTTCAAACAACTAATGACAATAATAATTTGTAAATAATTATGATTTCAAATATAATTTTCAAACATATATATTTAACCCATAGACAGGGCTATCACTCCGATCCAGAGTGGACCTGAACGTAATGGCAATGAAGAAGTGACTTCACACTAGATTAGGATCGTACACAAGACATAACTTTTTTTTAGTAGTTACCTCTCTGTGGTGGATACAGTCAGGGTATTCTAAGCCCCATTTACAGAGAGAGAGAGAGAGAGAGAGAGAGAGAGAGAGAGAGAGAGAGAGAGAGAGAGAGAGAGAGAGACAGAGAGACAGAGAGAGAGAGAGAGAGAGAGACAGACAGACAGACAGACAGACAGACAGACAGACAGACAGACAGACAGAGCAATAAGAGAAAACGACTGAGAAAACGACAGAGAAATAGATAAAAATATAAAAATATAAAAATAAAAAGAGAGAAACAGAAAACTAACGATAGATAGATAGATAGATAGATAGATGGAGGGAAAGATGAATAGATAGTTAGATATATAGATAGTGTGTGTGTGTGAGATAGATAAATAGATAGATAGAGAGAGTCAGGAAGGGGGATAGAAGTTTATAGCAAAAACAACGTGTGTGTGTGTGTGTGGAGAGAGAGAGAGAGAGAGAGAGAGAGAGAGAGAGAGAGAGAGAGAGAGAGAGAGAGAGAGAGAGAGATGAGAAAAAAGGAGAGATGAAAGGAGAACGAGATTGGGAGATAGTAAGGTTATATGAGTGGGTGGTGTTATAAAAAGTCAGTATTGAGACAGGGTGTGTTCCTCATTTTGAAATCGGCGGCCTGTTTACCGACCAACTGGCTTTTTGCAAATGTGTTGCTGGACAGTTGGGATGGGCTGACACTGGCCAGGCTTGTGTAACTTGTGACGTCAGTTTAAACAAACTCAAAACCGGCAAATCCTGAACAAAGTATTACCCAATACGCACACACGCGCACACAGACGAGAAAAATACAAACAAGCTAAACTTCTGAACTCTCTTTTCAACTGACACCCGTCTACGAGTTATCTTGATTTATTTCATTCTTTATATGACCTAAAATGATAATTAATTTCGTGATTTATGGTTCTTTGTACAGAATAGCCCGCCAACTCCCTAATTGAAATTTACATTATTTGTAATCAAAATTTCCTACTATGTACAAGAGTAGTACTTGCACCCACGATCTAAATGATGTGGTGAAATGGTGAAATGGTGAAAGTCATGGGAAATGGACTCGTCGTCCCGATTTCAAATCCTGGACGTGGAAATTGCATTTTCACTTAGCGCTAACACCCTTGCGAAAAGTAAAGAATCCTATTTTCCCTTCATCTATGAGTAAAACTAGTTGGACAGAATGGGTTCATTTACCTTGGTTAGGCAACCTGTCTAGGAAAAGGAAAACTCGAAATTCAAACTTCGCTTAATAAATTGTCCTTGTGTCACATCCTGCTCGTGCGGAGGGGTTGGTAAATATATACACCCACGATCTAATTTTCAGTCATTTGCTTCATTTTTTTTACCGAACAGTTTGTTACGAGTTGGTTACATTTCATATAGCGCTAATACCCTTGGGAAAAGTAAGTATTTACTCAATCACTTCGCCACGGGTAGGATGTGACACCATGTCGCAAGTATGGGCCACTGGAGGCTGAGTGACAGCAAGTCTCCTCAGGTCTCCAGGACTCTTCTGATTATTCTAGCCGATCCCAACAGTGCTGTAGTTTGGATGGTCTCGATTCTTCTTCTGATTTTTAATTTACCCAGACTCTTTTCCAGACCTTTGGGAACCGTTCGAAGGGCACCAATTACAATTGGTACGACCGTCACCTTCATGTTCCACAGTTTTACCAGTTCGCTGGCATTATTATTATTATTATTATTATTATTATTATTATTATTATTATTATTATAATAATAATAATAATAATAATAATAATAATAATAATAATAATAATTTGCCAAAACATTTTGGTAAAACTGTGGAACATCAAGGTTCCCAAAAGTCTGGAAAAGAGTCTGGGTAAATTGGAAATAAATATTATATCATATACCCAAGGTAATTACTCAGTAAATAATAATAATAATAATAATAATAATAATAATAATAATAATAATAATAATATTTACTGAGTAATTACGTTGGGCATATGATATAATATTTATTTCGTTGAGATAATTTCAGTATATAATTCAATAATATGATGTGCAATCAGCTTATGCTGGTTTTATTGTAGAATGTAAGATCAGGGGGGTGGGTCACTTCCTTTTTTGTTTTTTATTTTTATTTTTGTTTTTATTTTTGTTTTTATTTTTTGTTTCTTAAACTTTTTTCCTGGCAGGAAATTCCAAGAATTATTAAGCAGTGAACAATAATATATTGATAAAGAAAAGAAGTAGTTGTCATTGACTAAGAGGCTTAGTCTAAAAGGCAGAAGTATGAGCCACTCAGTGAGAATCGAAATCAGTGACAACAATCTTATAGCCTGATCTGCTAATCATAAAAATGATGTAACGGCAATGGACAACCTTTAAAAGGGCTTGTCGCCTTCCATCTTCAGGTATATATATATATATATATATATATATATATATATATATATATATATATATATATATATTTGTGTATGTGAGTGTGTATATGCAAGAAGGGCGATATATATATATATATATATATATATATATATATATATATATATAGAGAGAGAGAGAGAGAGAGAGAGGGAGATAGAAAGAAATAAAGAGAAAGAGAAAAATAGCGATTGAGAGATTGATAGACTTATATATATATATACTGTGGATGTGTGGGTAAGAGGTTCGGCGAGCGTAAGTTCATTCGGGTCTCGAACCCAGCCAGAGGCAGCTGCTAAAAATCGTATAACTATACTGATGAGAGGTGATACCTCGAAACTCGCGTCTATAGTTTACTCTCTCTCTATCTCTCTCTCTCTCTATATATATATATATGGGGAGAGACAGAGATAGAGACAGAGACGGAGACAGGGAATTGCATGTGTGTGTGTGTGTGTGTGTGTGTGTATGTAAGCCAGAGTAATGCAAACTGGAGCACAGAGAGAAATATAAAACATTGTTAAATTTATTTGAAGCTAAAGAAATATACAAACAATTTTTTAACATACTAAATCTACAGACCAAAATCTTTTTTTTTTTGGATGCTGATCGGCTTACGTTCTCTTAATATTTATGTAAAGAACAAATCTTTTATTTTTCCGTCCGTAATTTATACATAATTTTCCGTGTCTGCGCAGCAAGTATTTCAAAACGACTTGAAAGAATTCAAAATACGCACAGGAAAAACATTCCGGAAAGTACGTCTATTTGGGACGTAACACAAACAAAAAGCCGATGCAATATCATGTAAATTACAAACGATAGTAATATTACCAGAAAAAAAAATCAAAAGAAAAGAAAGAAAAAAACAAAAAACAAACCCAACCCTTATGGCAAAATTTCAAAATATTTTGACGCTAGTTAAGCTAAAAAAGCCCGCGAACTTTTAAAAATCAGATTTGATTTTTCTGAAGCTATTCTTTAAGGCGACATCGTTATATATATATATAATATATATATATATATATATATATATATATATATATATATATATATTGATCTGAAGCGACGAACTGCACGGTACGCCAGCAGTAAAGCTTTGGCAAATAGGGCAACTTTGAAGGCTTTTTTCAAACGACTGCCCTATTTGCCAAAGCTTTACTGCTGGCGTACCGTGACACACACACACACACACACACACACATATATATATATATATATAATATATATATATATATCGTTAATTTTTTTTAAGGCGACATTTCTATAGACTTCTTTTCAGAACTTTTGTTGTGTAAATCCATTTTCAGTTTATATTCCGTGTTTTCTATGTACCACCTTCTAATCTCACTTGAAGTAGTGAGATCCTTCAGATGATAGTATTGCATGATAATTGTGCAAGCGTGAAATTATTAGTAGCAGAATCCTAGATATCAAGGACTCATTATATATACTGTAATAAAAATAACAACAGCAACAACAATATATATTATATATATATAAAAGTTGTATCAAAAGTGTTTCGGATGCAATCCAACCACGAAAACGAGTTTAAATGGAAGTCCGCAGCACAATTAAGAAAGATACAGAATGTTCCGGGAATTTGTAGAGTTGACAAATCCATGGTGTTGCGGTCATTATAACATATATATATATATATATATATATATATATATATATATATATGTACGCGTCCTGCATCCCTGACGCACAGAAATCTAAAAGGACGCAGTAAAATCGTATCCATTCATCCCAGTGTTTTTCTTTTTTCTTCCTTCACCATTTCAAGCTAACTGTAAATACATTTCAATAGTTTCTTAGATACGAATTACACAGGATATGTTAGAAGGTAGGTGTTAGACGGCTTTAGTTGGGACCCATAAATTTTCCCAGGGACTCATTCAAAGCAAATATGTGCGTCCCAGGACGCACTAAATCAAAAAGCTATCAGCATCACTGCAGATGACAGTCCACACAGATTTGAAAGACGTCTCCTCATCGGGATATGGAATCCACTTTAGAGCAAGGATCTTCTTTTTATCACTTTTTGAAATTGATGTCACATATTTTTGATGATGTGTTTACTTCTAATTTTAGGGTCATTGTCTAGGTTTCGTCTGGGTTTGTTAAGTTAAAAAATAGAGCAATGTTCCATATTGTACACAACAATGTGTGACGTCATACTTTATTGTGTACATTTCTTCGCATTCCTGAACAACAGACACTAATTCTAAATAAGTACCAAAAAATCAGGGAATTAACAGAATTTAATGAAATTTTCAGTGTTGATATATTAATGAATAATCTTATTATAATGGAGATTGTGTGTTTTTCTGTCTGTAACCGAAACTATATTACTATACAAATCACAAACCCCTTTTGTTATTTACATTACATTCTCCATGATTTTATTTTTTATTTAAACCTCAATTATTAATAAAATTGTTTTTCATTGTTAATACTGTTGGCTTTATCTACATACTAATAACATGCAATTATATTTATATATACAACAATACAGTGGTTTATAGTGTGAATGGAAAGGCTTATTTGCATATTGATTTTTTAAAATTGATTTTATTAAATATGTGCTTATTATTATTGATTTCTAATTGTTTGGTTTTATCTTAATGAATATGAGTAAAAATCTCTTCAATAAATCCTAAAAGAAATTCATTAACAAGAAGAAATAACTGTAATTTTATTCTTTACTTCCTATTTTAAATAAATAGTTAAATTAGGAAAATTTAGCATTGAAAAACGGAAGTGATGAAAGAGTAAGTTTCAGTTGTTCTATTTTCCGATTATACCCACTCCGTTTCAAATCTTTTTATTTGAATTCTTAATTAGTTTCATTAGCCTTTCTGATTTAATCTAATATTTTATTACATTTAAACTTAAATACTTGCACCCGGAGGGTGCATATATTTGCTAGTACATATAATGCACCAGTTATTTTATTTAAAAACTTTTACATTTTTTCAGGTCAGTTAATTTTGAACTAATATGATAGCTGGTTTGGGGTTATGATGGCAATAGATATTGTTGAGTTTCATCCTGATATTTCCATGGTCAAAATACAAAGTCACCCAATGTTTACCAGTATTGTACCATCGCAAGATGACAAAGTAACCTTCCAAGTTGATGGCCCGAGAAGTAGTTATTTATCTCGCATCCTAAGTATGCAGGTGTGACACAAGGTCTTTTTAATGTGGGACAACCCATGAACCTAAGCTCATGGAATGGTAGGAGGCATTCCCCCTCAATCGGCGTGCCTCGTGCACTGGACAATAAACTCAGATCTGTCCCTTTAAATCAAGGGGCAGGTATTGCGTGGGGGATGGCCCTTTGGGATCTACGCCATTTTTAACTTTATCTGAGAAAGTCATTAGTGCGTTATTTACTGTTTTTTTGGTATGATTTTTTTCTACTTTGAAATATAATATTGATTGACTGAATTAAACTCCTCATTTATATCTCATTTAAAAAAAATGTAAACTATTGAATTAAAATTTATTACTATAATGTTATATATTTACGTGAGGATTTTTATGGTGCATCCAGTGAGGATCCCACTAAATAATAATAGATCTGTGAGACTAATCGGTCCAAGGCCGAAGCCACTGGTCCCCGGGTCAGGGCCGGGTAAGTATACTTATGCCACAAAGCAGAGTATAAACTGTCAACCAAAGTTTATGCTTTTATATCTAACGGGACTTTAGCTTTATTTACTTGTGCAGCCTTTATATTTGTTGCACCAGTTGATGGCTTGTATAAGTTCTTGTTCTTTTTCTGTACCTTAAAATAGATATGTAACAAAAAGAGTCGATTTCCTTTGCTTAAGTTAGAATATAAACTTTAATAAAAGTTTGAAGGCTTCGTCCACCACCTAAACGTCATTACAGTCTCGTCAGAAAATTATTTCGTCATATAAAGTAGTTATTCATACGGACGTGTTGTTAAATACTTACCGCTCTCAATTTTTTATTTTTTGTAGACTCATGTGTATTCATTTGTAACCAAACAAGCACTTACCTAGAAAGAGAGAGAGAGAAAAAAAAACAACTTATTAGTCAAAAGTACAAAAACAAAGATAAAACAATACGAAAGAAAAAAAAAGAAAAAAAAGAAAAAAGAAAAGGAAAGTAAAAATTAATGTATTCAAAAAAACAAAAACAAAATGTCAGATAATACAGTTCTGAAAATATATTTATCTATTTATCTATCTATCTGTTATTATAGCATGTACAGAAATGACCTACTCGAGTTTCACCATAAGGATCTTCAGGGTTAAATGCAATGAATTAATCAAGTTATTGATTAATTACAGCTAACTGCAAGAGTTTATGTTATACCTGCAGTTAGCTGTAATCAATTAATAACTTGATTAATTCAGTGGATTTAACCCTGAAGATCCTTATGGTGAAACTCGAGTAGGTTATTTCTGTACATACTATAATAATAAATTCTCTCAACTTACGTATTGAGCCCTTTATATTTGTTATAACGCTGACTTATGGTAAAAATTGTATCAACTAATCATTGAGACCATTATCACCTATAAGTCATTCCTTTTTCCTATCTATCTATCTATCTATCTATCTATCTATCTATCTATATAATAATTATGTTAGTGTCATACCTAGTTTGTCATCTCAATGAATAAAAGCAATTATATCAATGATTATTAGTATGTAAAATTATTTCAACTTTTTCTTATTCCTGGATAGAAAGTATTATTGTCCAATTTTTCATGTCTAAAATAAACGGAAAAGACCTCTTTTCTATAGACCGGACTCTAATCACATTTTTATACGTCTCTGACAATGTCATCTTCAATTTGCCTTGCTCTCAATATCGAATCGTTTTACCTAATACACTCAGTGGCTTCATAGCTCTTAACTGATCAAACGCCAATCGTCATAACACGCAGGTTAGCCATTTCCTCTCGCCCGTCGGTGGCTTAGACGGATCCAGCTGTCAGATATGAGAAAGACTGGCCAAACGTTGGTGTAGAGCCACATTATCCGTTCGATTGACCAGTCGATTGCGTGTGAACAGCTACAATGTATCACTCTTTCGAAAAGAAAAAAGAAAAAAAATGACCTGTGATCCATCTTCAAGTGCTCTTTCCTTTTGTTTGCATCTCGCTCTCTTTTCTCCTTCTTTTTCTACAATGACAATCTACAATTATCGCTCTATAGAGTATAAGCCAGATGGCCGATCAATCCGAGGGTATCTCTTCTGTGCCAAATTGGAAATTATTGTTGAAAGAAAAAAAAGCGAAACAATTCAATTGTATTTATATATACAACAAAATTTGTAGCATTTAAAGCTAAACAATCTTTTAGAAAATTTTATATCTATTATAATGGAGGTTCTGTGTTTGTCCGTCTGTAACAGAAACTATATCACTACTCAAGTCACAATTCCGTTAGTTATTTACGTCACATTATCCATGATTTTATTTTTTATTTAAACCTCAATTATTAATAAAATTGTTTTACATTACTGATACAGTTGGCCTATCTACGTACTAATAACGTAACTGCATTTATATGTACAACAAAATAGCTGTTTACAGTGTAAACGAGAAGGCTAATTTGATATTGATATTAAAATTTTGATTTTAATAAATATGTGCTTAGTATTATTGATTTCTAGTTGTTTGGTTTATCTTAATCTCTTCAATAAATCTTAAAAGATATCCATTAAAAAGAAGAGATAACTGTAATTTTATTCTTTACTACCTATAACATCAGACGGGCGGTCGGAGAGGCCCCATGTAACCAACTTCTTTGGTTGCTTGGTTTTAATTGCATGTCAACCAACAGGGGTTATTTAATGCCGTCCGGTAGTGAAGCACAATCACAGTTTTGTTGGCATTACGTTCAGGTCTACAGCGTTGATCCCAGGGGTTACCCCGCAGGCAACACCTGCTCCCTTGATTTAAAGGGGCAGAGCTGGGTTTATTGCCCAGTGCCTGAGGGGGAATGCCAGCGGGATCTACGCATTTTTTTTGCACCTACCATCCCATGAGTCTCGGCTCGTGGGTGGTTCCATATTAAAGAGAGACCTTGTGTCACATCCACATACGTGGGGTGCGCGGGAAATTATCTACTCCCAGGTCTACTGTGACATGTTTAGTGTCATATCCAGGAAACCCAAGTATTCAATGATATAGGGATATTCCGTAAAACCCAACCAATCAACAAACCAACCAACCTACACATGGATACACCAGCAAAGACTTACATACAACAGCTAACACTGGATGCCGAATTGGGGACCTTCCAGGGGTGATGATCTATAGAGACAGATGATGAGACTGAGAGACTGAAAGGAATATGTCATAACGACTTGATGATCATAGTCATATAATTAAAATTTACCACTAAACATTAGTAAAATAATAAAATATGCTAGAATGCGCAACAATATCATATTCAATTTCAAATTAACATTCTACAAAAGAATAGATGTATTCGGTTATTTCCTATAAGTCTAACATAAACAAAGAGGAACCACTCTTGACTGATAAATTATTTATTTATTTATTTATATACTAAGAAAAAAGCAGACGGGGTTAGGGTTAAGGTTTAGGGATAGGGCTAGGTTTAGGGTTAGTTTAATAGGAAAATAGATAAATAATTTATCAGTCACGAGTGGTTCCCCTTTGTTTATGTTAGACTAATAGGAAATAACCATGTATTCCATCCCCTCCAAACTAAAAAAAAAAAAAGTAACAAAAATCTGCTTTACGGCGGAGTGAATTCAAGTCCAGATCGTTATTCACCGATTACAATTTCCTAATCAACACAATCCTTTTCCACAATGAATTATCCGTTAATTCCCGCCAGTTCTATTTTTGGACCAATAACCTTTCGAAGAGATTCCCTAATTTATACGGCTGAATTAATTCGAGTAAGTAAGATTGATCTGATACTAAACACTTAAGCCCTTCAAAATTATCGGCTTATCAATACTACTACTTGCTGTCCATCGTATCCGATGATGACACCACGCGAATCATTTTCCTCAAATTTAATCGGTCACTGGTTGCGTCTTGCCAACTGCCTATGGGGATATAGTCCTTCAGGTTTCTTTTGATGTTGTCTTTGTACCTGAGCTTTGGTCAACCGATTCTACGTGATCCCTCTCTCAGTTGAGAGTACAGAATCTGCTTTGGTAGTCTGCCATTCCCAAGTCTGTTTAAGTGGACAGCCCATCTCAGGTTGCGTTGGACAAGTATTTCATGCATGCCAGGGAGTCCAGTTCTCTTCAAGATGGCCCTGTTTGAAACATATTGCCACCACTTGACATTTAATATGCTGCGCAATATCAATAGTGAAATAAAATCTCACATACGATTGTTGAAAAAAAGAAACAAAAAAGATTTGACTACATAAATACTATTTGCTATTTATCTATTTTTAACCAAATCAAAAATACACACAAGATGTTACATAATAATAAATAATAATAATAATAATAATAATAACTGAAACGCATTAATTCTCTGGGACTTCGAGATAAAGATGGATCCCCTTATCCCAACTAGGAGACCAGACCTAGTATTGATTAACAAAAAAAAAAAAAAAAGAAAAAAAAAAAAAAAGAAAAAAAAAAGAGAACTTGTCAACTAGTAGAATTCGCAGTTCCAACAGATCACAAGGTGAAGATGAAGGAAAACGAAAAGATTAACAAATACCTGGACTTTGCCAGAGAATTGAAAAATTTGTGGAATATGAGGGTAAAAGTTGGTGCACTTGGGACGGTCGCAAAAAGCTTGAAAAAAAGACTTGAGGAAGTGGAAATCAGAGGAAGAATTGAGACCATCCAGACTTTGTTACAATCGGCTAGAATACTCGGAAGAGTCATGGAGACCTGAGGAAACTCTAATAATAATGTAGTGAAAAACAACGTAACGGTAATACCAATTGTAGTTGGCGCACTTGAAACAGTCTCTAAATACTGAGAAATGGAAATCAGACTCAGACTATAGTGAAAACCACCAGCTAAAAGCTGGTGTGAAAAACTCCCAAGGAGTGAACCAGAGATGCTGATAGGTACGCGTCCTGCGTCTCTGACGCACAGAAATATAAAAGGACGCAGTAAAATCATATCCATGCGTCCCAATGTTTTTATTTTTTTTCTTCCTTCACCATTTCAAGCTAACTGTAAATACATTTCAATACTTTCTTAGAAACGAATTCCACAGGATAGGTTAAAAGGTAGAAGTTGGATGGCTTTAGTTATGACCCATAAATTTTTCCAGGGACTCATTCAAAGCAAATATGTGCGTCCCAGGAAATCAAAAAGCTATCAGCATCACTGGTGAAATAATAGTATTGCTAAAAAGAAACTTAATCTCTTCTGATGAGAGTACAATAATTTGCCATAAGGACAAATTATATCAAAGCGAAAATTGATAATACGCAGAAAAAAAAAAAAAGAGTAAAAATGACTGCCGAGAAGCGTAAATGAGATAAGGCTGACACGTGATCAGCTATTATCTCGCGATATTTGAGCGGTATAAATCTGAACGAATTTTTGAGCTTATCTTCCACAGTAGCGGTCCATCGTCTACTTATCTTATAATTCATTATTTTATTTATTTACTAGAAGCAGCTACCTGGCGTCGCCTGGGTAGAGGAGTAGGCAAAAAAGTTTGTCTCGCAGATCCATTATTACTGAATCACATGTTGGATCCTTACAGAATGCTCCATTGAAATCCCTACGTAAAAAAGACCTTGCGCTCATCCAACCTGGTGGGACGTCAGAAAAAAGTGCTCCGACACTTTGAAAAGAAAAATTAATGTCTCCTATTTAAAACATCAAATAAAAAAAATTCCATCCTGTTACTATTTAAAATTCTAATTCTTTATTACCTTCATGAATATAAATCAAATCTTCATTAATTTTTCTCAAAAAACAAGATCTGGTGATAGTGAATGTGTGGATATATTTACTTTGGCATTAATTGTTTTATTTTTGTAGTTTCCTCCGGGCATACATACATACATAATAATAATGGCTGTTAACTCGTGTTCGAGTAAAACCATTTCCTGTTTTTTTAAAAAATCATAGTTAAGTGCCAGTAGCATTTGCCACTCTATCCTTGTGTTTTCTCAGATGACTCACCAGGCCAGCCCTGGAGAGACATACTCTTACACATAAACTACGTGTTGGAACTTCTCCACTTTGAATGTTGCATACATACATACATACATACATACTCACAAACTACCCTTTATATATATATAGATAGATAGATTATCATTTGCATAAGCCCGTAAAGGTTCTTCGCACATATTTGTCCCCACAAGACCCCTCTCCATATCGTTCTGTCTTTTGCCAGTATTTTCACCGTTACCAGATTTATGTCCTCTCTAAGCCCTCAATCGATTTAATTGTCATCCTCCGGGTCAGTTGTATAGGGGGAATGGATAAGCTGTTACTAGAGGCTCTTATGAAGATATCTTTAGAATAGACGATACTCGGTAAGGATTCTGAATAATCGTAACTAATCCTATACATTTTGATTGATTGGTTTGGTTTGTTTTGTTTTACGGCATATCAACCTCAGTGGGTCATTTAATGCCGATAAAATTTTGAAATGAATTCATTCTTAATGGATACTCAATGGCCAACAGGTGGTCCCATTATGGGAGTCTTACCCCTTTGCAGAGGTGCAGTCGGTGTATTCTAACGTCCCGGCCGACAGGGTGGTTGATTGATTTGTTGGTTGATTCTAACAGTATATCAACCCATCTGGGGTTATTTTATGCCGAGACGTTAGGGAATTGCGTACGCTTATATTTACATTTTTTGTGTAGTTTCTTAATTTTTTGTACACGGTTATCTGACATCAAGTATTCATATCTAATATTGATAATTTGCAAATAGGTCTATTTGGTCAATAGATAGGATCCTAACAGGTACTATCAGCCCGGGTGACAGTGGACATGGGTAGTAATGGCAATGAAAGATTACCCCATACTCTCCAGAGACTCAGAATTGGAGCCTCAGTGTCGGGTGCAGTTTAGTGTCTAAGCCAGGACAGTCCTTTTTTGGGTGGTTACCTCCCTGCAGAGGATAGAGTTTGCTTATTCTAAGTCGAGTACACATTTTGAATTTAGAAATTTAAATTATCTAGCTTAACTTTAAAATATATGCCCCCTGGGCACAAGTATTTACATTTTTAATATAACTAAATATCATATATTTGAAAACTAATGAAATTAAATACGAACACAAAAAAGATTGCACTTTTACTTTATTCTAATTGATTTCAGTATACAATTATTCATAGGATTGCTTTTAATACGTTTGAGAATAAAACAATAATATTAGAAATCAATATTACCGAGTAATTATTTATCAAACACGGTTTTATTAAAACTGTTATGCAAATTATTCATACATTATTCTATGTAAACATTTATTTCTTAATCATATGTAACACACCTTGCAGGATTTTAAACAGATTAATTATATAGTCTGTTTTGACGCAAAACTAACTCAGTTTGACCTGAACAGAGATATTGTTGATAAATAAGATGCTAATTAAAATTAAATAAATAATAATGATCTAATAGCCATTGAGAATATAACGTAAATAACGAAGCGAATTGGTGGTGACGTAGTTTCGGTTACAGACAGATAGACACACAATCTCCATTTTAATAAGATTAAAAAAAAGAAGCTTCTTTTAACCTTTTAGCAGCCGATCCCGAGTATACTCGCTTTCATGTAGTGGGGGAAAAATCAATGGCGAAGAGGTCAGTTTCTCAATGTGTTTTTAATGAAACCAACATTATATTATTCATAATTTAAAGTATCAAACGATAAAGAGTAAATTGTGCAACCTAGTTGTGCGTGCACATTTTCTGGTAGGTAATAGGTTGAACGCAAACCGAAGCGTAATTCCGAAAGAATCGGAAATTTGGGTTATCTGCCCCTTAATCGGTTTCCGGAAGTCCAGATGCTAGGGGGACAGAGAGAACCTGGAATTGGGTGAACAGTTTCGGCAGGCACTGAAGTCGGAACAGTCAACCACCCGTGAGGGTCAACACGGGGAACTCAACAAGCAGGCAACAGACCAACAGCATGCAAGAAAAGCAACAACGCTGACGACTACTGCGACAACGAAGATGCCATTCAACAGACAAAACGAACCCTACAAATTCTATTATTCAAAACAGCTAATTAAACACTTGTCACTAGCATTTAATATTTCTCTACCCACTGAGCTGACGTGTTTAGCAAGCTTCTATGAACATTTACGAACACTTACACACACACACACACACTTGTGAAACTTTTCTTACATTTGCACCCAATAAAAATTGTTAACCCAAATATATATATTCAAGTATATTTGCCTCGTACCTTTCCTGACTAACAGCATTATCTAATGTCATTGTTTATTTTTCCGTTAAAAGTTGTAACTTAGTTAATAGTCAGTCAGTTGATAATGTGGTAATTACCGATGCTAAGCTGGGATAGGCCAGTTGCTTCTCTTTTTAGTTATTTCGTAGATGGAATATAAAACTGGCCAATGAGTCGTCGTAATGGACATAGGATCAGCTTTAAACTGGAGATAACGATAAATCCCAAGAGCCGACATAAATTCTCGGCGATTGAAGGAGGTGGCCAATATACTTGTAGGACGTTGCCATCTGTGGAATCGTCTTATCAGCGGTTTTACAGTTCAGCCGTTTCACTTATTCACGGTCGGCTCAATCATTAAAACCAGCTTGTTAAAAACATTTTTTTAAAATCAAAATAAAACTACTTTTGAAAAATGTATTTAAAATTAAAATAGAAATAATAAAAATCCTTTTAAAATATTAAAAAAAAAATGTCAATTATAAATTTTTTTCAAAATTATATCAAAATCTGAATCACTGAGAAGAAAAAGTTTTATTCATTTAAAATATAATATAGGAATACTTGAAACCATACAACTATGTTCAAATTATTTGGATTAGATAGGAATACTTGATATCATAAAATTGTATGCAAAAAAAAAAAAAACAAAACAAAACAAAAAACTCTCAAGAAACAATTACACAAAATGTAAATTTAAACACACAATAAACGCGATTCCCAAACTTCTAGGCATAAAATAAACCTAGACTAATTGATATGCCATTAAAATCAATCATGTACTAAATTAAGCTTAGTAAATATCGGTACGGACGTGTGTGAAAGACAGGGGAGGTGATGATGATTATTATGATGGTGATGGTTGTGATATGTTTTATATTAAGTGCATTTGTAAGTTCTCAAAGATCAGTAAAACGTGTCAGCAGTTTGATATGTAAATAATGTAAATTATATAGCGAGGAAGTTAGTTGAACTTTAGCGAACAAAGGAAAAGAAAAATTGATAAACCATGTCCATCTCTTTTAGTTCAGTCGGTAGAGCGTCCGACTAGAAACCACAAGGTCCCGGGTTCAATAACAGCGTATGAGCAGCACAGGGATCTGTGCAGTAAAGTGAGGAGCTGATGGTAGGTGTAGCGCTCTGCCTCAGACGCCAAAAACAATCTCCTTGGTCTAGCGCTAGTGAAAAGAGGATAGACTCCCTCGCTGAATCCGACTTTAGGCCACCCCGACGACTTTACTTGACTTTATAACGTAAGCCGCTATCACGTTTACGCGTATGCAAAGCACACAGATGCACTTGCACAGAGACATTCTAAAAATCTTGTCTAAGATTGGTTGCTTGGTTAGATTTTACGGCATGACAACCATTGTTAGGTTATTTTATGCCGAAGATGTTTTGCTTCATTCATTCTTGGTGGGTATTCAATTTTTTAAAACTCAATTTTTAAACTATTTTTAAACACGTTTTTTTTCTAGTTAACCCATAGATGGGACCCTAACAGGTACTACCACTCAGGGTCAAGGTGGACCTGGGAGTAATTGCAATGAAGAGGTACTCCTCAGATCTCTAGAATTGGAATTTCACCATTAGATACACGTTAACGTCATAGCCAAGACATTAAGATCCTCAGCTACCGCCTTCTAGCACATATATGATAAAAAGGGTTGGGGGTCTGCCATAAGGACTATAGGGCCAGGACAATCATATAGGTTCTATCAAGTATTTTCCTGATAGGATTCAACTAAAATTGAGGACACATATTTATTAAAATCAAATTTTTAATATCAATATGCAAATTAGCCTGCCCGTTCACACTGTAAACCACTATTTTGTTGTACATATAAATACAGTTGTATGTTTTTAGTATGTAGATAGGCGAACAGTATTCATAAATGTGTAACATTTGATTAATAATTGAGGTTTAAATAAAAATAAAATCATGGAGAATGTGACGTAAATACTGAGAGTAGTAATATAGTTTCGGTTACAGACAGATAAACACACAATCTCCATTATATATATATTATATATATATATATATATATATATATATATATAATATATGAGTGTATTTTGGCAGCAGTTTTTCTTTAGACATGTTTCGTTAAACATACTGGCGATTCTTATCGGACGAGCTTTTGTTCGATCCTTTCTAATTTTCTGGCAATCTTTTTAATGTCAGGGTGGAACTGGTGTAGCAATCCACCAGAGATTTCATTACTACGAGCGCTTTCGGCATGTCGATCTACCATTTTAACAGAAATACACTCACACTACACAAAAAAACAACAAACAACAAAAACTTCAAATAATCGAAGCTCTATATATCAAACAAAAAAAACCCACCTTAAACAAAAAAAAATTTCGAAAACAAGTCAAAATGTTCTCAAATGCTATAATTTCCCGCCTATTCTCCTTCCACCATTCCCCTTTCATTCTCACAAACTTGCGACCCCCCACCCCTCCTACAAAAAATCTCTACTGCTATCATTGTTTGAACCTACTACCAATTCCTACTACCTCCCACTACCAATTCTTACTACCTCCCACTACCAATTCCTACGTTACTTCTCGTTGTTTTAAGAATGAGACACCAGAAACACCCCATCAGTTTCATACCTGAAAATGGCAGATCGACATGTCGAAAGCGCTCGTAGTAATGAAACCTTTGGTGGATTGCTACACCAGTTCCACCCTGATTAAAAACCAGAAAAAATTAGAAAGGATCGAACAAAAACTCGTCCGACACGAATCGTCAGTACAGTTTAATGAATCACACACACACACACACACACACACACACACACACACACACACACACACACATATATATATATATATATATATATATATACATATATATATTAATACTCTTGCCTTCCTACACCTTATAGATTGGTTTAGTTCGTCACTGGACTTAATACTAATTTAAGCTAAGTAAATACCTACAATGTAGGGATTTTGATTTGAGAAGAATGGCGCTTCCATTTAGCGTAAATATTTAGTTTGAGTTTCATCGATGGTGTGTTCATTGTATGAATTTGAATAAATTTCCGAAAATATTTGCTCTGGGATATTTCTTTACTGTTGCGTCTAAAAATATTCTCGCTTATGGAAATGGTGGAGATATAAACAGATGTTTAAATTGAAATGATATCGATGTGGACAGAAATCATTTGCTTTTCAATGAATCGTAAATGATCGGTAAAGCACATTGGTCCTCTGACCAGTGATATTTTGCTTGGAAATATTGGATGAATGGCTGGTAAAAATAGAGAATAAGACAAAAGGAAAGAAATGGTTTAAGGAAAAAAGAAAGAAAAAAATAAAAGAAAGAGAATTTGTAAAGGAAGAAAAAAAGAAAACAAAAGAAAAGAAAGAAAGAGCAAATTAAAAAAAAATTATTAGTGAAATAGATAACTAATTAGGACTGAGCCTATTCTAGTAGTAACCACGCCAAACGGAGTTTAACAGGTTTAAATTCAAAGTTTTTCTTCTCCCAGACTAGTTGCCTAACTGAGGTTAAAGGGCCCAGTCTGCCCTACTATTTACCCATAGCTGGAGGGAGAGTAATTGGATTCATACATTTCCCAAGGGTATTGGCGCTATGTGAACTGTAGCTTCGTTCAGGATTTAAACTTTGGTCGACGAGTCCATTTTCTACGACTCTAACCATTTCACCAAGTGCCTCAAAAAAAAAAAAAAA
>CM042140.1:104238992-104257807 GCA_023376005.1 Doryteuthis pealeii
GGCATGAAGACCTTCAGCCACCGCCATCTAGCACCCATATGATAAAAAATGGTTGGGGGTTGCAATAAGGGCAATAGGGTTGGGACAATTATATAGATGCTTGGGTTTGACATGACTAGCCGATTGATCGAAGGGGGCCTTTCCGACTGCTCGGCTAGCCCAAGTAAGTGCCAAAGTTATCTGTCCATGAAAGATTCTGTACTGCAAATGAGAGGTTCACTTCTTTATTCTAATTTAGCAAATAACTTTTAACGATATAAAATCTAACAACACAGTGGAGATTTTGAGAGCAATGAGGGGTCCTGTTGTCACTTGATACTCAGTAAGTTTCTCGTTTCGAGAAGGTTCCTGAATTCGACAAGACACCCTTTTTTCTTTAATTTCGCAAATAACATACATAAAGATGTGTTTTGAACACATCCAGAATAATGTAATCATAACGATCGATTCTCTGCAACGTCAACCTGTCATTCCATCTTGTCCATATCCTTGCAACTGCCTTTATCTTTGATGGTCCAAACTTCAAGGAGCTTACCGTCGCTCTCGAAAACTCTTTTTCTTAATCCAACAAATGCTTACTTAAATGGATTTGCGTTATTTATTGATTACCATGCAGTAAAAGACGTTAAGAAGATCAACTCGATATTTTTAGTTGGCAATAATTTACGAGGATAAGACTTGTCGCTCGAACAAGAAGCTTTTCTCCAAAAGATTTATTTATTTACATCTTAACGTATAGTAAATGAAATGTTGCTAATTCTTCTTAAGGAATTGTTAGTAATCACATTGTTATAGCTGCACAGGACTTATACGAGTGTAATTCCAAAAGCGCTAGGGACACAGGGAAACTGTTCATGCAGCAATTGGAAACACGATGTGCATGCGTCTGCGCCTGCGCCTGCCCCTACGTGTGCCTTATTAGTTGTAACATTGTTTTAACCTACACCAGGACTTAGTACGAGTGTAATTCAAAAGGGCTGGAACACAGGAAACTGTTCGTGCTGCTATGGCAAACATGAGTGCGCATGCGTCTGCGCCTACCCATACACGTGCCAGTCTTTGGTTTGCAGTCGTTGCTGATGGAGCTCCCGAATTAATGCTACCATCAAGTGTGAAATTCGCGTATTAGCGTAACGGTTATCGTCCTGGGAAATGGAATCGGTGATCACTGTTCAAATTCCTGGACGAGGCTGTTTGCATTTCACATAGCGCTAAAAGCCTTGAGAAATGTCATCCATCCACAACTATAGGTAAATAGTCGGCTAGACTGGGCTCTTTAACCTGGTATGGAAACGGTCTAAGAGAAGGAAGACTGAATTTAAACCAGCTTTCAACTTACAAATTGACCTTGTGTCAAATCCTGTCCGTAGTGGAAGGGTGAGCAAATACATACTAATGAGGCGCGGTAGAGTAATAGTAATGGACTCGTCGACCGAGTTCAATTCTTTGAATGAAGCTGTTTACATTTCACTTGGGCTAGAAACTCATGGGAAAGTGAATCCAATTCTCCCTTCAGCTATGGTGTAAAATAGCACGAGCAGACTGGGCTCTTTAACCATGGGCCAGGTTACTTGTCTACGAGAAGAAAACTCTGATTGAAACCTGTCAAATCCGCGCTTAAAAAATTGACCTGTGTCGATCATGTCATTCCTGCTCGTGCGGAGGGGTTGGTAAAATATAACATACTAATGAACCAATATATTCTAATCAGAATCAGAGTGGAGTATCTTGTTCCATTACTTCGGTCCAGGTTTCATCGTTTCTGGTATAGCAATTGTTTTATACACAGAATGTAAACAAAATAAACTTCACCACAAGTTTGAAAAACAGCGAAAGAAAGAAATTCTCAAGCTTAGAATGAAATAAAAATTTGTCAAAGGAGTAGGACAGACGGAACTATGACTTTCCCAATACGCATTATCACGAAGCGTAACTGCAGCCATCAGACTCTCGTCAATCTATCGCAAAGGATCGCTATTTTAATTTCTTGTGGACGATAACCGTTTTCGAAATGTGCATTCACTATCTGCGCAATAGAGAGTTTTAAAGGTTTCTATTTTTGTTTAGACTGCAAAATGCATCATTTCATAACGGCCTTATATCTTGTATATCATCATCTGATTCACCATATTCGGATATCTTCAAATTATAAAAAGAGGGAAAAAAAATAGACGAGAGATAAAAATAAATCACATGAAATATGACATAACAATTTTTTCCTATTGTTGACAAGTATCGTTCTTTTCTCTAAGAATTGTGGAAAGTAATCTGATTTTCTTTGTTACACGACCTTCTAAGAACATGGTTCCCGACCAGAGCTTCCTATATTAAATTTGAGTCAGATTTAGCACAGTAATTCAAATATTAATGTCTGATTTTTGTTTACATATATCATTTAGATATAGAGAGTGAAATATAGAATGTGAATCCAATACTATCGTTTTATCAAAAGATCATATATATTCACTCTCTGATATCTAATATAATATGTAACAAAAATCAACATTAATATTAGAAGTTACTTGCTAAATCCTGACTCAAATTTAATATGGAACTCTGGTCGGGAACCATGCTTAGATGGGTTATTAAAAACAAAAGAGAAAAATCAGATTACTTTCGCACCAATTCCTTAGAGAAAAAGGAACGATACTTCCAACAAAGCGGAAAAGTTTTCTTATGTTCAGTTAAATTTTCATGTATTTATTTTATCTCTCCTCTATTTTCTTTCCTCTTTTTTAATTTGAAATATACCGCCGAAATGGTAATCAGATATTGATATAAAGATTAAAAGACCTTTTATGAAATGACATGCATTACTGACAGTTTCACAACAAATAGAAAACCTTCTTACATAACTTCTCACTTGCGATAGTGAGATGCACATTTGTTCGAAACGGTTATCGTCACAACGAAATTAGAATTAGCGATTCCTTTACGAAATAATTCGACGAGGCTTGCTGCGTTACCTTCGTGTGAATGCCATTAGGGAAAGTCATGACTTTCCGTCTGTTCCTACTCTTGACAAAATTCTTATTCTCTAAGCTTGAATTTCTTCTTCGTATTTTTCTAAACTTGTGGTGAAGTTTATTTGTTTTACCATTCATTGTAAATAAACAATTGATACCAGAACGTGCATGCAAAAACGCATGGACCAGAACATTGGAACAAGATACTCCATCTCGATTCTGATCTAGAAATATTGTTCTAATGAGTATGTATATAATATTTACCACCCTCCGCCAACGGAGCAGGATGCGAACAAGTCAATTTTTACAGCGGAGTTGACAGGTTCACATCAGCAGTTTTCTTCTCGCTTATGCACAGTAGAACCTGTGCCTATAGCTTAAAGAGACCAGCTTCCTGCTCTGTATGTTACCCATAGCTGAAGGGATGAATATGGTTCATACCTTTCCTCATGAGTTCTGAGCGCCAAGTGAAATGTACAACACTTCATTCAGAAATTGAACTCGCGGGTCGACGAGTCCAACTTTACTATTACTCTACCGCGCCACCATTAGTATGTAATTTGCTCAACCCTTCACACTACGGGGACAGGATTTGACACAAGGTCAAGTTGTAAGTGTAAAGCTGGTTTTAAATTCAGGTCTTCCTTCTCTTAGACGGCTTGCCATAACCAAGAGTTAAAGAGCCCGAGTCTAGCCGACTATTACTATTAGTTCGGGGGGAATGGATGAACATTTCTCAAGGCTTTTAGCGCTCATGTGAAATGACAAACAGCCTCGTCCAGATTTTGAACATCGTGATCACGAGTTCCATTTTCAGGCACGATAACACGTTACGCATAAGTACCCGCGAAGTTCACACATTGATTGTAGCATTAATCGGGACGCTCCATATCAGCACGATCGCCAACCAGAGCTGCACAACCTGTGTATGGGTAGGCGCAGACTGCGTGATGCGCGCACCAGAGTGTTGCCAATAGGCAGCACGAACAGTTTCCCTGTCGTTCCAGCCCTTTTTGGAATACCACTCGTACTAAGTCCGGTGTAGTTAAAACCAATGTTACAACTAATAAGGCACACGTAGGGGCAAGGCGGCAGGCGCAGACGCAGCATCATCGGTGTTTTCCAATTGCGCATTGGAACAGTCTTCCCTTGTCCTAGCGCTTTTGGAAATACATCGTTTAAGTCCTGGTGCATGGCTATACAACTTGATTACTAACAATTCCTAGAGAGGGAAATTAGCAAATTCAGTTACTACTGTTAAGATGTAAATTAAATAATCTTTTGGAGAAAAGCTCTTGTTCGAGCTCTGACCAAGTGCTTATCTCGTAAAATATGCCACTAAACGAAAATATCGAGTTGACTTCTTAACGTTCTTTACTGCCAATGGTAATCAAAATAAAACGCAATCCAATTTAAGTAAAGCATTTGTTGGATAAGAAAAAGAGTTTCGAACGCAGACGGTAAGCTTCCTTGAAGTTTGACATCCAAAAAAAAGCAAGTTGCCAAGGATATAGACAAGATCGGGAAGGGTACGGTTGACGTTGCAGAAAGAAGAATCGATCGTTATGATTCAATCTATTTGGACGTTTTCAAAACACACTAGGTATGTATGTTATTGCGAAATTAAGAAAAAAAGCGTGTTCCTGTCGAATTCAGGAACCTTCTCGACGAGAAAACTTTCATCTGCGTATTCAAGGGACAACAGGACCCTATCATTTGCTCTTCAAAATCTCACTGTCTGTTGTAGATTTTGGTATATCTGGTTTAAAAGTTATTTGCTAAATTAGGAAATAAGAAGTGAACCTCTCATTTGCAGTCAGAATACAGAATCTTTCATGACAGAAACCTTTCAGGCACTTACCTTGGGTCTAGCAAGCTGTCGGAAAGGCCCCCTTCGATCAATCGGCTAGTCATGTCTAAAACCGCAAGCATCTTTATAATTGTCCAACCTATTCCCTATCAACCGCCCACATTTTTTATCATTATGGGTGCTAGATTGGCGGGTGGCCTGAGGTCTTCATGCCCTGGAATGACGTTTAAACTCTATCTGATAGTGCAGGTTCTAGTTTCTGAAGTCTCGGGGAAGGTAGAGCACCCCTTCCCATCACCATTTGCCTCCCTGACCACTTGACCCGAAGTGTAGTACGGCTGTAACGGAGTCCACTATATGGTCGTCTTTAACTTCAGAAAATGTGTTTATAAAGAATTAAGGTATCTATTAATAATTAAATTTATTTCGAAAAACGTTAGTCAGGCAATTAAACTGACACACTGACGGTTGGATATTGCTCGTTTCAAAACACAACCAAACCAAACAAATCATGGCCAGATAGAATTCTCACTCTGATTTGTCATTATGTCATTCATCTTCTCCTGACTTTTTTTTTCCTTTTTCTCCTGAATTTTGCGAGTTGTTCAAAACACATCTCTTCTATTCCCTTGAATTTTCAGATGATGTTTACGTTTTTTTTGTCGCCTTCTCTAGATTCATAGTCCGAGAGCACTTTATAGTGGAGATCAGGGTGTAAACAGAGGCTTGATTCCTTACGTGAGAAATCTTGTTGTTTCGCGGTTCCCTTAGTATGGCGGTAGAATCCATTTGGTTTTCCTCGGTCCCTTAGTGTTGAAGCGTTAGATCTTTGTGTTCCTCTCGGTTCCGCTTAGTGGTTTGGGGTAGAATCCTTGTTGTTCCTTCGGTGTCCCTTAGTGTTGGGTCTAGAATCCTTGGTTGTCTTTCTCAGTATCCCTAGTCGTGGGTCTAGACCCTTTGGTTTGCAGATCCGTTCAACTTGATTTGAAATACGTGCAAATGAACAGCTTTCAGACGGATATATAAATAGTTAACATAACCACGTTATTCGAGCGCTGGTGATTGTCCTGGATTTAACCCACGCGCACGAAGAGTCCTAAAGTTATGGTTGACTTCATTAACACCTCATATTGAACAAAATATCCAAACAGATAGACTTCATATTTTATATTTGTATTATTTGGACTATGTCCTCATTCTTTATGTTTCCCTGTCACAAGGTTTCTGTCGATGTGTCCCATCCGGCATCCTTCAGGTTTCTTGTTTAATTTTTGAGATGATGCCTTAAAAGTTATTTTTGTCGACTCGTCATGTACTCCCAATAAGGCACATGGTGCGTAGAAAAAGTATAGGCTTAAACAGTTTTCTAAGTGACAGTTATCACTAAGGCTGAGGTTACAATCCTTGTCAGAGTCGACAATACATTAGAATAATAATTAACAGCAGCTTAACCAGCGTAACAGTCACTGGGTAGCGGCAATGCGTAGCAGTATATCCCTTGGATTGAAAAAATGTGTCTGCCAGATTCAGAGCTTCATATTATCTATATACCGATATATATATTATATATACCAAATTTGTTGAACTGTTACAGACAAAGTTTCCTGTCGGACCAAGTTTTTGGGTTGATCCGCTTCCAATTTTCGGAGCCATCTTCTGGGGTCGGGTGTAACTGTATAGACAGCCCCAAACGTTTCCAAAACGAGGCGCTTTCGGCAATACAATTATGTCCATATCAGTAGAAATGATGCAGTATGATTGTGTCTCGTTTTTAACGAGATACGCCAACTATAGGCAAGGATTAGAGTGGGAGTATATACTACCTCATATACTATATATATATATATATACTATATATATATATGTGTTGTGTGGGTGTGTGTGTGTCTGTGGGTGTGTATGTGTATTATATATAATATATGTGTTATTATTATATTATATATCTATATATATATACTATTCGTTCCATAGCAATATCAGAGAAATCTTTCTTCTCTTTTCTCCGATTTGGAATTTTGGATGCTACGAACCTCAACCAACGAGGATATTGTGCATCGTTTAGCGTTTACCCGCTTTGTCTAACCATGCACGGGCCCAGAAAATTGAACATATTCAGCATTTATGAAGACCCCAGTCAAGACGCAGGGCATAACCAGTACAGACGACTATCGCATGGCTCATGCTATTGTTATTGCATCTCCGAAGTCCGCCCTATCGTACTTCGTACACTGGCAAGATAGGTTAAAAAATAGTCATTGTTCCATGCTAAACGTTTTCTCGTGCACCGTTTCCTGGCGGGGATTCCACTTCAAATATTGGTTCTAAGATCATGATCTTCTGCAGGGTATATTACGCTATGCTCGCCTTTTCTCTTGGACGGTCAAGGAGTACCTTAGGAGCGAATATGATATGATCGATCTTCCTTTTGTAGCACTAAATGTGTCCGAGACTATTGCGCTTACAAATCATTACATACATCATTGTCGTCCCGTTACCGGTCATTGCATTTCTCTCCGTAAAATCATCATCATCATCAGTATCTTAGTCATCATCATCGTGGAGCATCCTAAAAACATTACAGGCTGTACTAAAAAAAAAAACTAATGATTGTCCTAGACCCATTGCGCCTAACAAATTCGATTCGCACAATCATTGACGCAAAGATGCTGCATAGCTTTTTGATACACAATTTTTGGAAGACACAACATATTTGCTTTTGAATGATCCCCGGTGAAAATTCGATGCGCCGTGACCAACTAAACCATCTAACTCCGTACTTTGCCACCTCTACTTAGCCTGTAATTCGTCTTACTAAGAAACTATTGGGAAATGTATTTGCAGTTAGCTTGAAATGGTACGAGGGAAGAAAAAAAAAGAAACAACACTTCGGAGCTCATTGAAGACAATTGACTGAGTACTGTTAGATTTGTGTGCGGCGTCAGCGACGCAGGACACGTATCTACAACATCTCTGCTTGTCGTCCGTTATGGTCACATTTTTAATGCTCTCGCTTCTTCTCCTTAAAATCATCATCGATCACCATTATCACCATCATCATCATCATCATTCGATAAACTTTACGAAAGTTGCAAACTACTGAGAAAACGGATAGGGAACCAATAATCGAATTCTGATTTCTCGTCGTAGATTCTGTACCTTATATATGATATGAAAAGTCGATAAAAGCATCTTTTGCGACGGTAGGAATTCAGCAGTTCTCCTTGTCCCATAGCCAGTCATCTAATAATCTTCGCTTCGCAGAGAGGAAGAAAAAACTTTTTTTTCCTTTTTTCTCCTCTTTCTTTCTTTTTTTTTTTTGTTTGTTCGTTCTTTAAGAGCCATTGCACGATTTATTATACCAGATTTCGTATAGATCTTATGTATTGATTAAAGGCGCGCTGTTCGGAAGTGGTTAGAGCGTAGGACAATGATTCCGTCGACCGAGTTCAAATCTGGACGAGCTGTTTGCATTTCACATGCCTAAACCCGTGCCGGAAAGGAATGCATCAACTACCTCTCCGCTCAGCTATGGTAAATAGTAGACAGACCTGGTTGTGGTAACCATGGCTAGTTAACAGTTCTAGGAGAATGAAAACTGTGTGAAATTCAGATACCTTGTTAAACTCCGGCTAGAAGAACAGATCACCTTTGTGTGTTATCCCGAATCGTATTGAGGAGTTCTGTATAATTAATATATATATATATATTATATATATATTATATATGTATATATATGATATATATATAATATATATGGAATTCCTCGGCATGTCAATCTTTTGGGCTATTTTTATTTTACCGGAAGACGTGTTCATTCATTCTTGATGGTATTATCTTTTCTAAACTATTTATAACTCAATTTTGAACACATTTTATACTCATTTTTTCTATTAACCCATACGAGGGGATCCAACAGGTCACACCACTCCACGTCATAATGGCGATGAGGGTTTACACCAAACTCGCTAGACTTCCTGAAATCGGAACTTCACCCTTTGAGATGTAGCTAATGTCATAGCCCGAACACCAAACCATCAACTACCGGTTGACTAGAAACATGTATGATAAAAAAAGGTTTTGGGTGTTCTCCACAGAGGGCCATTAGGCTCGGACACATCATATAGGTGCTAGAGCTTGACTCAACCAGGCCATTGAACGGAGGGCGGGACTATCGCAACTATGCGGAGATTATATTATTACTCATTATTATATTATTATTGTTGTTATACTCCTTTGCGTTTATCACATCAGCACTTAGCTGATGGTCTTTCATGGAGTCTGAGTGACAGCAAGGTCTCCTCAGGTCCTCCAGGACGTCTTCTGGGCTTCTGACAGATTGCAGAGTGCAGTGTTCTGCAATGGTCGTTCAATCCTTCCTCTGATTCCAACTTTCCAACCTTTTCCAATCCCTTGGGACCGTTCAAGTTCACCAACTAAATTGTAATCACTTGACTTTTCATATTCTCTAATTTTTTCATTCTCTGGCGCAAGGTCCAGTATTTTGTCCATTTATTATTATTATTATTATATTATATTATATTATTATATATTATAATTATCATATCATACAACATACATAGACGCACGCATATGTTATCACTGATTGTTCGTCGAAGAGAATAAATGAGCTCCGGCAACCCAAGTTCAAATTCTGGTGAGGCCGTCTATTTTTTGCATCACACTCTGATTTACTTCTTCATTGTAACGCACTAGGAACAGTGACGTTGTCATTATTGTTCTGTAATTTTTTTAAATATTTTTTTTCATTACGTACTAGCGATATTAGGCATAATGGAGATTTTTTTGTATTGT
This sequence comes from Doryteuthis pealeii, assembly GCA_023376005.1. Taxonomy (NCBI): domain Eukaryota; kingdom Metazoa; phylum Mollusca; class Cephalopoda; order Myopsida; family Loliginidae; genus Doryteuthis; species Doryteuthis pealeii. Next base: position 104,248,581 of record CM042140.1, read on the forward strand.
TTTTTTTTTGCGGGGGGGGTTCTTATTTGATTTGGTATTTGGTTTTGTTTTGTTTTAATTTTTGGTCTTGTATTTTGCTCTTGATTTGTTTCGTCTTCTGTATTTGTTTTTTAAAAAACCTAAAGAAAAAGAGACGTTTAAGCCTTACTCATTCACTGCTAAAATATTTTGACGCGCTAGTTTTATTTTGAAATAGTTAGGAAAACAAGATTCCCTAAATAAATACAACACGTCTTTCATTAAAACTTGAAAATAAACACCCAGTTTAAACGGTCAAACATATTCTAATTTATTCATTTTTCCTTTTTCTTTCTTCATTCACTATTTGTTGTTATTTTTAATTCATTTAAAACATTCATTCATTCAGTTTTCTCTTTTCTTCTTCTTGATGTCGTAGTTCTTTTTTCCGCAGTATCTTTCTTTCACCTTTCTTTCTTTTCTTTCTTCTCTAACATTTCATTTTTATCTTTCTTTTCTTCAACTTTTTTCTTTTTCGTCTTTCCTTCCTCCACTGTCTTGCCTTTCTACTTTCTTCTTTTTTCTATATATAATCTTTTTTCCTTCTCAAAGTTCTATTCTTTCTTTATACTTTTTTCCTTATTTTTTTTTTTTTTATGCCAGCCGGCCACTGGTGAAATGGTGTAGAGGTCCGCTATAGAAATGGACTCGCTCGACACAAGTTATAAATCCTGAACGAAGCTACAGTTCACATAGCGCCAATACCCCTTGGAAATTTATGAATCCAATACTCTCCCTCAGCTAGGGTAAATAGTAGGGCAGAACTGGCCCTTTAACCTCAGAGGCACTAGTACTGGCGGAGAAGAACAAATCTTTGAACTTTAAACCTGTTAAAACTCGTTTGCCGTCGTGTTACTACGTGATAGGCTCAAGTCTAATTAGTTATTCTATTCACTATAATTTTTTTTTAATTTGCTCTTCCTTCTTTTCTTGTTTTCTTTTTTTCTTCCCTTACAAATTCTCTTCTTTTATTTTTTCTTTCTTTTTCCTTTAAACCATTTCTTTCCTATTTGTCTTATTGTCTCTATTTTGACCAGGCCATTCATCCAATATTTCCAAGCAAAAATATCACTGGTCAGAGAACCAATAGTGCCTCTTACCGAATCATTTACTCATTCATTGAAAAGCAAAATGTTTCTGTCCACATCGATTTCACTTTCCAATTACAAAACATCTGTTTATATCGTCCACATTTCCATAAGCGAGAATATTTTTAGGACGCAACAGTAAAGAAAAATCCCAGAGCAAATATTCTTGCGAAATTTATTGCAAATTCACTACAATGGGACACCACCGGATCGATGCAACTCAAAACTATAATATTTACGCTAAATGGAAGCGCATTCTTGCTCACAATCAAATCCCTACAGTGTAGGGTTATTTACCTTAGCGTAAATTAGTATTAAGCTAGTGACGACACTAAACCAATCTATAATGGGTAGAAGGCAAGTATAAATATAGTATAAAGTATATTATGTATATAGTATATCATAGTATGTGGGTGTCGCTGCGGTGGGTGTGTTGTGAGTGTGTGTGTGCTGTGGTGTGTGTCGTGGGATTCAATTAAACTGTACTGACAGATTCGTGCCTCGGACGAGTTTTTGTTTCGATCTTCTCTATTTCGTGGCAATCTTAATGTCAGGGTGGAACTGGTTGTAGCAATCCACCAAAGGTCTTCAATTACTACGAGCGCTATTCGACATGTCGTATCTGCCATTCAGGTAATGAAACTGATTGACCCGCCCGCGATCCCTGCGTCGTGTTTTGTGTCTCATTCTTAAAACAACAACGGAGAAGTAACGTAGGAATTGTGTGGGACGGTAGTAAGGAATTGTAGTGGGACCGGTAGTAGGAATTGCGGTAGCTATGGTGTCCATCAATCGATAGCAGTAGAGATTTTTCTGTCAGGAGGGGGCCCGATGGTCGCAAGTTTGTTCGAGAATGAAAGTGGGCATGGTATTGAGAAGAGATAGGCGGGAAATCTAAGGCATTTCAACGAACCATTTTGACTTGTTCGAAACTTTTACTTTTGTTTAAAGGTTGGGTTTTTTTTGTTTGATATATAGAGCTTCGATTATTTGAAGTTTTTTGTTTGTGTTTTTTGTGTTAGCGTGCGAGTGTATTTTTCTGTTAAAATGGTAGATCGACATGCCGAAAGCGCTCGTAGTAAGGAAATCTCTGGTGGATTGCTACACCAGTCCACCCTGACATTAAAAAAGATTGCCAGAAAATTAGAAAGGATCGGAACAAAGCTCGTCCGATAAAAGAATCGCCAGTATTGTTTAACGAAAACATGTCTAAAGAAAAACTGCTGCCAAAATACACTCATATTATATATATATATAATAATAATATATATATATATATAATATAATTATAATGGAGATTGTGTGTTTATCTGTCTGTAACCGAAACTATATTACTACTCAAGTATTTACGTCACATTCTCCATGATTTTATTTTTATTTTAAACCTCAATTATTAATCAAATTGTTACACATTATGAATACTGTTCGCCCTATCTACATACTAAAAACATACAACTGCCTATTTATATGTACAACAAAATAGTGGTTTACAGTGTGAACGGCAGGCTAATTTGCAATTTATATAAAAATTTGGATTTTAATAAATATGTGTCCTCAATTTTAGTTGAATCCTATCAGGAAAATACTTGATAGAACCATATGATTGTCCTGGCCCTATAGTCCTTATGGCAGACCCCCAACCCTTTTTATCATATATGTCTAGAAGGCGGTAGCTGAGGATCTTAATGTCTTGGCTATGACGTTAACGTGATTCTAATGGTTTGGAAATTCCAATTCTATGAGATCTGAGGGAGTACCTCATTGCAATTACTCCCAGGTCCACCTTGACCTGAGCAGTGGTTCAGTACCTGTTAGGGTCCCATCTATGGGTTAACTAGAAAAAAAACGTGTTTAAAAATAGGTTTAAAAATTGAGTTTAAAAAAATTGAATACCCACAAGAATGAATGAAGCAAAACATCTTCGGCATAAATAACCTAACAATGGTTGTCATGCCGTAAATCTAACCAAGCAACCAATCTAGACAAGATTTTTCAGAATGTCTCTGTGCAAGTGCATCTTGTGTGCTTGGCATACGCGTAAACGTGATAGCTCGGCTTACGTTATAAAGTCAAGTAAAGTCGTCGGACGGTGGCCTAAAGTCGGATTCAGCGAGGGAGGTCTATCCTTTTTTCACTAGCGCTAGATACTAGACTAAGATTGTTTTTGGCGTCTGAGGCCAGAGCGCTACACCTACCATCAGCTCCTCACTTTACTGCACAGATCCTGTGCTGCTCATACGCTGTTATTGAACCCGGGACTCTGGCTGGTTTCTAGTCGGACGCCTCTACCGACGGAACTAAAAGAGATGGACATGGTTTATCATTTTCTTTTCCTTTGTTCGCTAAAAGTTCAACTAACTCCTCGCTATATAATTACATTATTTACATATCAAACTGCTGACACGTTTTACTGATCTTGAGAACTTACAAATGCACTTAATATAAAACATATCACAACCATCACCATCATAATAATCATCATCACCTCCCCTGTCTTTCACACACGTCCGTACCGATATTTACTAAGCTTAATTGAGTACATGATTTGACTTTTAATGGCAATATCAATTAGTCTAGGTTATTTTATGCTAGAAGGTTTGGAATCGCGTTTATTGTGTGTTTATTTACATTTTGTGTACATTGTCTTGAGAGTTTTTGTTTGTTTTGTTTTTGTTTTTTTGCATACAATTTGATGATATCAAGTATTCCTATCTAATCCAAATAACTTTGTAACATAGTTGTATGGTTTCAAGTATTCCTAATATATATTTTAAATGAATAAAACTTTTTCTTCTCAGTGATTCAGATTTTGATATAATTTGAAAAAATTTATATTGACATTTTTTTTTAATATTTTAAAAGGATTTTTATTATTTCTATTTTAATTTTTAAATAATTTCAAAAGTAGTGTTTTATTTTGATTTTAAAAAATGTTCTTATCACAGCTGGTTTTAATGATTGAGCGACCGTGAATAAGTGAAACGGCTGAACTGTAAAACCGCGATACAGACGATTCCACAGATGGCAACGTCTCACCTACAAGTATATGGATTCACCTCCTTCAATCGCTGAGATTTAATGTCGGCTCTTGGGATTTATCGTTATCTCCAGTTTAAGCTGATCCTATGTCCAACTTACGACGAGCTCATGGCCTAGTTTTATTTCCATCGGACGAATAACTAAAAAGAGAAGCAACTGGCCTATCCCCAGCTTAGCCATCGGTAATCCACAATTATCAACTGACTGACTATTAAAAAGTTACAACTTTTAACGGAAAAATAAACAATACATTAGATAATGCTGTTAGTCAGGAAAGGTACGAGGCAATATACTTGATATATATATTTGTGCGGTTAACAATTTTTATGGGTGCAAATGTAAGAAAAGTTTCACAAGTGTGTGTGGTGTGTGTCTGTAAGTGTTCGTAAAGTTTCATAGAAGCTTGCTAAAACCGTCAGCTCAGTGGGTAGAGAGAATATTAAATGCTAGTGACAAGTGTTTATTAGCTGTTTGAATAATAGAATTTGTGGGTTCGTTTTGTCTGCTTTGAATGGCATCTTCGTTGTCGCAGTGGAAGTCGTCAGCGTTGTTGCTTTTCTTGCATGCTGTGGTCTGTTGCCTGCTTGTTGAGTTCCCCGTGTTGACCCTCACGGGTCGGTTGACTGTTCCGACTTCAGTGCCTGCCGAACTGTTCACCCAATTCCAGGTTCTCTCTGTCCCCCTAGGCATCCTGGACTTCCGGAAACCGATTAAGGGGCAGTAACCCAAATTTCCGATTCTTCTGGAATTACGTACTTCGGTTCGTTCAACCTATGTACCCTCACCAGAAAATGTGCAGCCGCAACAACTAGGTTGCACCAATTTACTCTTTTATCGTTTGATACTTTAAATCAGAATAATATAATTTGGTTTCATTAAAAACACAATGGAAACTGACCTCTTCGCCATTGATTTTCCCCCACTTACATATGAAGCGAGTATATCGGGATCGGCCTGCCTAAAAGGTTAAAAGGAAGCTTCCTTTTTTTAATCTTAATTAAATGGAGACTTGTGTGTCTATCTGTCTGTAACCGAAACTACGTCACCACCCAATTCGCTTCGTTATATTACGTTATATCGTCAATGGCTATTAGATCATTATTATTTATTTAATTTAATTAGCATCTTATTATCACAACAATATCTCTGTTCAGGTCAAACTGAGTTAGTTTTGCGTCAAAACAGACTATATAATTAATCTGTTTTTAATCCATCATGCAAGGTGTGTTACATATGATTAAGAAATAAATGTTACAAGTAAATAAGTATGAATAATTTGCATAACAGTTTTAATAAACCGTGTTGATAAATAATTACTCGGTAATATTGATTTCTAATATTAATTGTTCTTATTCTCAAACGTAATTAAAAGCAAATCCTATGAAACTTGTATACTGAAATCAATTAGAATAAAGTAAAAGTGCAATCTTTCTTGGTTCGTAATTTAATTTCATTAGTTTTCAAATATATGATATTTAGTGTATATTAAAAATGAAATACTTGTGCCCCGGGGGCATATATTTTAAAGTTAAGCTAGAATAATTTAAATTTTCTAAATTCAAAATGTGACTCGACTTAGAATAAGCAAATCTCTATCCTCTGCAGGGAGGTAACCACCCAAAAAAGGACTGTTCCTGGCTTAGACACTAAAACTGCACCCGACCTGAGGCTCCAATTCTGAGTCTCTGGAGAGTATGGGGTAATCTCTTCATTGCCATTGATACAACCATGTTCCACTGTCACCCGGTGCTATAGTACCTGTTAGGGATCCTATCTATTGACCAAATAGACCTATTTGCAAATTTCAATATTAGATATGAATACTGATGTCAGATAACCGTGTACAAAAAATTAAGAAACCCCCTACACAAAAATGTAAATATAGCGTACGCAATTCCTAACGTCTCGGCATAAAATAACCCCAGATGGGTTGATAATCGGTTAGAATCAACCAACATCATCAACCACCCTGTCGGCCGGGACGTTAGATACACCGACTGCACCTCTGCAAAGGGGTAAGACTCCCATAATGGGACCACCTGTTGCCATTGAGTATCCATTAAGAATGAATCATTTTCAAAATTTATCGGCATCTTAAATGACCCCACTGAGGTTGAATATCCGGTTAAAACAAAACAAACCACAACCAATCAATCACAAATGTTATAGAGTAGTTACGATTATTCAGAATCAACTACGAGTATCGTACTATTCTAAAGATATCTTCATAAGAGCCCTCTGGTAACAGCTATACTCCATTCCCCCTAATACAACATGAACCCGGAGATGACAATTAAATGATTGTAGGGTCTTAGAAGAGGACATAAATCTGGTAACGGTGAAACATACCTGGAGCAAAACGAGAACGATATGGAGAGGGTCTATGTGGGGACAAAATGTGCGAAGAACTTTACGGGCTTATGCAAATGATAATCTATCTATCTATATATATATAAAGGTAGTTTGGTGAGTATGTATGTATGTAGTATTATGATACATTCAACAGTGAGAAGTTCCAACACGTAGTTATGTTGTAAGGTATGGTCTCTCCAGCCGGCGGCCTGAGTAGTCATCTGAGAAAACACAAGGTAGATGCAAATGCCACTGGCACTTACTATAGATTATTAAACAAAAATAAGGAAATGGATTTTACTCGAACACGATGTTAACAGCATTATTATTATGTAGTGTATGTTGATGCCGGAGGAAACTACAAAATAAAGAACAATCTAATGCCAAGTAAATCATATCCACCATATCACTATCACCAGATCTTGTTTTTTGAGAAAATTAATGAAGATTGATTTATATTCATGAACCGGTAATAAAGAATGTAGAATTTTAAAATAGTACAGGATGGAATTTTTTATTTTGATGTTTTAGAATAGGAGACATTAATTCTTCTTTTTCGAAAAGTGTCGGAGCACTTTTTTTCTGACGTCCACCAGGAATGAGCGAATGTCTTTTTTACGTAGGTAATCAATGGATGTCATTCTGTAAGGATCCAACATGTGAAATTCCTAGTCAATAATGGATCTGCGAGACAACACTTTTTTGCCTACTGCCTCTACCAGGCGACGCCAGTAGCTGCTTCTAGTTAATAAAGTAAAAATAATGGAATTATAGATAAGTAGGACGACTTGCGACCGCTAGCTGTGGAAAGTGATAGGCCTCAAAAATTCGTTCAAGAATTTATACCGCTCAACATATCGGCGGAGATAATGCTGATCACGTCTGTCAGCCTTATCCTCAATCTTACGCCTTCCGGCCGTCATTTTTAGCTCTTTTTTAGTTTGGATTATCAATTTTCGCTTTGATATGAATCTTGTCCTTATGGAAATAGTTGTACTCTCATCAGAAGTAAGATAAGTTTCATTTTAGAGAATACTATTATTCACCAGTTTGATGCTGATACTTTCTGATTTCCTGGAACGCACATTTTGCTGTTGAATGTAGTCCTGGAAAAATTTTATTCTGTTCAACACTAAGCCATCCAACTTCTACGCTTTAACCCTATCCTGTGATGTTCTAAGAAAGTATTGAAATGTATTTGACAGTCTAGCTTTTTGGAATAATGGTGAAGCGGAGAAAAAAAATCAACCATTGGGAAGACGCCATCCGGATATTGATTTTACGTGCCGTACCTTTATATCTTTGGCGTCGTCTAGAGACGCAGGGCGCGCTACCTATCAGCATCTCCTGGTTCACTCCTTGCGGCAGTTTTCTCAACACAGCTTTGTGTGGTTTCACTAATTGTCTTGTCAGTCGATTTTCCATTGTTCTCCCAGTATCTAGAGACTCTTTCAAGGTGCGGCCAACTACTCAATCTTGGTACTTACCGTACCGTTGCTTTTCAACTGACCAATTCTATATCTGAGTTTTCCTCAAAGGGTCTCGCATAGTGACTCCTTCGATCGTATTCCTAATACCTGAACTGTCTTCAAACCAATTAAGTCTGCGATATGGTCTCAATTCTCCCTGGATAGATAGTTCTCCTCATGCACTCACCTCAAGATCTTTTTTTCAAAGCTTTTGCGACCATCGTTCCCAATGCGTCAGCTGCGGCAACCAACTTTTACCTTCATATTCCACAAAATTCAAATTTCTCTTGGCCAGAAGTCACGCAGGTACATGTCTATATTAAGTTCTACGCATTTTCTTTTCGATGCCTCTACCACCAGTTCGTCATGTCGGATTCTGGTCTACTCGGATAACACTAGCGAACTGATGTTCGTACCTTAGGTGTACATAGTTTTCGTGCTTTTTTCTTTTTTTTTATCTTTCTTTTATTTCACTTTTTTTTTTTATTGTTAATCTAAGTATAGAACGGCCTGGTCTCCTCTGTTCGGAATAAGGATCCATCTGTATCTCCACAGTCCCAGGGAGAAATTGTAATGCTGTTTCAGTCTATATGTAATTATCCCATATTATTACATTATGTGATATTATTATGTAACATCTGTGCCTGTGATATTTTTGATTTTGGCGTTTATACAAACTAGAACAAATAGCTATATCAGTACCTAATTTATGTAGTCAAAATCTTTTTTGTTTCTTTTTTCTTCAACCAATCGGTATGTGAGATCTATATTTCACTAATGATATTTTGCGCTAGCAATTAATTAAATGCGTAAGTCTCTGAGCCGGGGTGGCAATTGGTTCAATACAGGGGCCATCTGGAGACGAGAACTGGAACTCCCGGCATGCTATGAATACTCGTCCAACGCAACCTGAGATGGGCGTCCACTTTAACAGACTCGGGAACTGGCAGAGCTAACCAAGCAGATTCTGACTTCAACGCTGACGAGAGGATTCACCCCGTAGATCGGTGACCTAAAGCTTCATGGTACAAAAGAACAATCAACAAGAAAGCCGTGAAGACTATATCCCATAGCACAGTTAGCTTGCAGACGCAGCCAGTGACCCGATTATTAAATCGCATTGAGGAAAAGCTGATTGCGTCCGCAGGTTCATCATCGGATAGCATGGACACGCAAGTCACCTCAGTCAGTCTCCATGATAAGCGCGATTATATTTTGCAAGGGCTCCTAGAGTGTTCTACTCTCTCTCTATATATCATAC
>CM042140.1:104257907-104270407 GCA_023376005.1 Doryteuthis pealeii
GGAGAAGATTACAAACGATAATATTTATTACCAGAAAAAAATCAATATGAAAGAGAAAAAAAAAAAAAAAACAACCCAACCCTTATGCAAAATTTCAAAAATACTTTTGACGCTAGTTGAAGCTAAAAAAGCCCCGAACCTTTAAAAATCAGATTTGACTTTCTGAAGCTATCTTTTTAATGGCGATAACATCGTTATATAAGTATTATATATATATATATATATATAATATATATGATCTGAAGCGACGAACTGCCACCGTACGCCAGCAGTAAAGCTTGGCAAATAGGGCAACTTTGAAAAGGCTTTTTTCAAACGACTGCCTATTTGCCAAAAGCTTTACTGCTGGCGTACCGTGACAACACGCACACACACACACACACACACACACACACACACAATATATATATATTTTATATAATTATTATAATATATATATCGTTAATTGTTTTTTAAGGCGACATTCTTATAGACTTCTTTTCAGAACTTTTGTTGTGTAAATCCATTTTTCAGTTTATATTCCGTGTTTTCTATGTACCACCTTCTAATCTCACTTGAAGTAGTGAGATCCTTCAGATGAAGTATTGCATGATAATGTGCAAGCGTGAAATATTTAGTAGCAGAAATCCTAGATATCAAGGACTCATTATAATATACTGTAATAAAAATAACAACAGCAACAACAATATATATATATTATATATTAAAAGTTGTATCAAAAGTGTTTCGGATGCAATCCAACCACGAAAACGAGTTTTAATGGAAGTCCGCAGCACAATTAAGAAAAGAACAGAATGTTCCGGGATTTGGTAGAGTTGACAAATCCATGGTGTTGCGGTCATTAAAACAATATATATATATATATTATATATAGATATATATATATATGTAACGCGTCCTGCATCCCTGACGCACAGAAATCTAAAAGGACGCAGTAAAATCGTATCCATTCATCCCAGTGTTTTTTCTTTTTCTTCCTTCACACATTTCAAGCTAACTGTAAATACATATTCAATAGTTTCTTAGATACGAATTACACAGGATATGTTAGAAGGGTAGGTGTTAGACGGCTTTAGGTTGGGACCCATAAATTTTCCCAGGGACTCATTCACAAAGCAAATATTGCGTCCAGGACGCACTAATCAAAAAGCTATCAGCATCACTGCAGAGACAGTCCACACAGATTTGAAAGACGTCTCCTCATCGGGATATGGAATCCACTTTAGAGCAAGGATCTTCCCTTTTTATCACTTTTGAAATTGATGTCACATATTTTTGATGATGTGTTTACTTCTAATTTTAGGGTCATTGTCTGGGTTTCGTCTGGGTTTGTTAAGTTAAAAAATAGAGCAATGTTCCATATTGTACACAACAATATGTGACGTCATACTTTATTGTGTACATTTCTTCGCATTCCTGAACAACAGACACTAATTCTAAATAAGTACCAAAAAATCAGGGAATTAACAGAATTTAATGAAATTTTCAGTGTTGATATATTAATGAATAATACATATAATGCACCAGTTATTTTATTTAAAAACTTTTACATTTTTTCAGGTCAGTTAATTTTGAACTAATATGATAGCTGTTTTGGGGTTATGATGGCAATAGATATTGTGAGTTTCATCCTGATATTTCCATGGTCAAAATACAAAGTCACCCAATGTTTACCAGTATTGTACCATCGCAAGATGACAAAGTAACCTTCCAAGTTGATGGCCCGAGAAGTAGTTATTTATCTCGCATCCTAAGTATGCGGGTGTGACACAAGGTCTTTTTAATGTGGGACAACCCATGAAACCTAAGCTCATGGAATGGTAGGAGGCATTCCCCCTCAATCGGCGTGCCTCTTGCACGGACAATAAACTCAGATCTGTCCCTTTAAATCAAGGGGCAAGTATTGCGCGGGGATGGCCCTTTGGGATATACGCCATTTTTAACTTTAATCTGGAAAGTCATTAGTGCGTTATTTACTCTTTTTTGGTATGATTTTTTCTACTTGAAATATAATATTGATTGACTGAATTAAACTCCTCATTTATATCTCATTTTAAAAAAATGTAAACTATTGAATTAAAATTTCTTACTATAATGTTATATATTTACGTGAGGATTTTTATGGGTGCATCCAGTGAGGATCCCACTGAATAATAATAGATCTGTGAGACTAAATCGTCCAAGGCCGAAAGCCACTGGTCCCCGGGTCAGGGCCGGGTAAGTATACTTATGCCACAAAGCAGAGTATAACTGTCAAACACAAAGTTTATGCTTTTTATATCTAACGGACTTTAGCTTCTATTTACTTGTGCAGCCTTTATATTGTTGCACCAGTTGATGGCTGTGACAAGTTCTTGTTCTTTTTCTGTACCTTAAAATAGATATGTAACAAAAAGATCGATCTCCTTTGCTTAAGTTAGAATATAAACTTTAATAAAAAAGTTTGAAGGCTTCGTCCACCACCTAAACGTCATTACAGTCCGTCAGAAAATGATTCGTCATATAAAGTAGTTATTCATACGGACGTGTGTTAAATACTTACCGCTCTCAATTTTTTATTTTTTGTAGACTCATGTGTATTCATTTGTAACCAAACAAGCACTTACCTAGAAAGAGAGAGAAGAGAGAGAAAAAAAAAACAACTTATTAGTCAAAAGTACAAAAACAAAGAAAAAACAATACGAAAGAAAAAAGAAAAAAAAGAAAAAGAAAAGGAAAGTAAAAAATTAATGTATTCAAAAAAACAAAAACAAAATGTCAGATAATACAGTTCTGAAAAATATATTTATCTATTTATCTATCTATCTGTTATTATAGCATGTACAGAAATGACCTACTCGAGTTTCACCATAAATCTTCAGGGTTAAATGCAATGAATTAATCAAGTTATTGATTAATTACAGCTAACTGCAAGAGTTATGTTATACCTGCAGTTAGCTGAATCAATTAATAACTTGATTTAATTCAGTGGATTAACCCTGAAGATCCTTATGGTGAACTCGAGTAGGTTATTTCTGTACAATACTATAATAAAAATTCTCTCAACTTACGTATTGAGCACTTTATATTTGTTATTAACGCTGACTTATGGTAAAACTTGTATCAACTAATCATTGAGACCATTTTCACCTGTAAGTCATTCCTTTTTCCTATCTATCTATCTATCTATCCGATCTATCTATCTATCTAATAATTATGTTAGTGTCATACCTAGTTTGTCATCTCAATGAATAAAAGCAATTACCTCATCAAATTATTAGTATGTAAAATTATTTCAATTTTCTTATTCCTGGATAGAAAGTATTATTGTCCAATTTTCATGTCTAAAATAAACGGAAAAGACCTCTTTTCTGTAGACCGGACTCTAATCACATTTTATACTTCTGACAACGTCATCTTCAATTTGCCTTGCTCTCAATATCGAATCGTTTACCTAATACACTCAGTGGCTTCATAGCTCTTAACTGATCAAACGCCAATCGTCATAACACGCAGGTTAGCCATTTCCCTCCGCCGTCGGTGGCTTAGACGGATCCAGCTGTCAGATATGAGAAAGACTAGCCAAACGTTGGTGTAGAGCCACATTATCCGTTCGATTGACCAGTCGATTGCGTGTGAACAGCTAACAATTATCACTCTTTCGAAAAGAAAAAAAAAAGAAAGAAAAAAAATGACCTGTGATCCATCTTCAAGTGCTCTTCCTTTGTTTGCATCTCGCTCTCTTTTCTCCTTCTTTTCTCATGACAATCTACAATTATCGCTCTATAGAGTATAAGCCAGATGGCCGATCAATCCGAGGGTATCTCTTCTGTGCCAAATTGAAATTATTGTTGAAAGAAAAAAAGCGAAACAATTCAATTGTATTTATATATACAACAAAATTGTAGTATTTAAAGCTAAAGAATCTTTTAGAAATTGTATATCCTATTATAAGAGGAGTTCTGTGTCTGTCTGTCTGTACAGAAACTAATCACTACCCAAGTCACAATTCCGTTAGTTATTACGTCACATTATCCATGATTTTATTTTTATTAAACCTCAATATTAATAAAATTGGTTTACATTACTGATACAGTTGCCTTATCTACGTACTAATAACGTAACCCATTTTATATGACAACAAAATAGTGGTTTACAGTGTTAACGAGAAGGCTAATTTGATATTGATATTAAAATTTTGATTTTAATAAATATGTGCTTATATTATTGATTTCTAGTTGTTTGGTTTATCTTAAAACTCTTCAATAAATCTTAAAAGATATCCATTAAAAGAAGAGAATACTGTAATTTTATTCTTTACTTCCTATAAAAATCAGACGGGCGGTCGGAGAGGCCCCAAGTAACCAACTTCTTTGGTTGCTTGGTTTTAATTGCATGTCAAACCAACATGGTTATTTAATGCCGTCCGGTAGTGAAGCACAATCACAGTTGTTGGCATTACATTCAGGTCTACAGCGTTGATCCCAGGGGATTACCCGCAGGCAACACCTGCTCCCTTGATTTAAAGGGGCAGAGCTGGGTTTAGCCCAGTGCCTGAGGGGGAATGCCGGCGGGATCACGCATTTTTTTGCACCTACCATCCATGAGTCTCGCTCGTGGTGGTCCCATATTAAAGAGAGACCTTGTGTCACATCCACATACGTGGGGTGCGCGGGAAATTATCTACTCCCAGTCTACTGTGACATGTTTAGTGTCATATCCAGGAAAACCCAAGTATTCATGATATAGGGATATTCCGTAAAACCCAACCAATCAACAAACCAACCCAACCAACCACCAACCAACCTACACATGATACACCAGCAAAGACTTACATACAACAGCTAATACTGGATGCCGAATTGGGGACCTTCCAGGGGTGATGACCTATAGAGACGGAATGAGACAGAGAGACTGAAAGGAATATGTCATAACGACTGATGATCATAGTCATATAATTAAAATTTACCACTAAACATTAGTAAAATAATAAAATATGCTAGAATGCGCACAATATCATATTCAATTTCAAAATTAACATTCTAACAAGAATAGATGTATCGGTTATTTCCTAAAGTCTAACATAAACAAAGAGGAACCACTCTTGACTGATAAATTATTATTTATTATTTGAATACTAAAGAAAAAAGCAGACGGGTTAGGGTTAAGGTTTAGGGATAGGGTTAGGTTAGGGTTAGTTTAATGGGAAAATAGATAAATAATTTATCAGTCACGAGTGGTTCCCCTTTGTTTATGTTAGACTAATAGGAAATAACCATGTATTCCATCCCCTCCAAACTAAAAAAAAAAAAAAAAAGTAACAAAAAAATCTGCTTTACGGCGGAGTGAATTCAAGATCCAGATCGTTATTCACCGATTACAATTTCCTAATCAACAAAATCCTTTCCACAATGAATTATCCGCTTAATTCCCCCAGTTCTATTTTGGACCAATAACCTTTCGAAGAGATTCCCTAATTTATACGGCTGAATTAATTCGAGTAAGTAAGATTGATGCTGATACAAACACTTAAGCCCTTCAAAATTATCGGCTTATCAAGCCACTACTTGCGTCCATCGTATCCGATGATGACACCACACGAATCATTTCCTCAAATTTAATCGTCACTGGTTGCGTCTTGCCAACTGCCTAATGGGATATCAAGTCCTTCAGGTTTCTTTGATGTTGTCTTTGTACCTGAGCTTTGGTCAAACCGATTCTACGTGGATCCCTCTCTCAGTTGAGAGTACAGAATCTGCTTTGGTAGTCTGCCAATTCCCAAGTCTGTTTAAGTGGAACAGCCCATCTCAGGTTGCGTTTGACAAGTATTCATGCATGCCAGGGAGTCCAGTTCTCTTCAAGATGGCCCTGTTTGAAACATATGCCACCACTTGACATTAATATGCTGCGCAATATCAATAGTGAAATACAAATCTCACATACGATTGTCGAAAAAAAGAAACAAAAAAGATTTGACTACATAAATACTATTTGCCATTTATCTATTTTAACCCAAGATAAAAATACACACAAATAAGTTAACTAATAAAATAATAATAATATAAATAATAATAACTGAAACGCATTAAATCTTGGGACTTCGAGATAAAGATGATCCCTTATCCCACTAGAGACCAGAAAAAAAAAAAAAAAAGAGAACTTGTCAACTGGTAGACTTCGCAGTTCCAACAGATCCAAAGGTGAAGATGAAGGAAAACAAAAGATACACAAATACCTGGACTTGACAGAGAATTGAAAAATTTGTTGGAATATGAGCGTAAAAGTTGGTGCACTTGGAACGTCCCAAACCTTGAAAAAAGACTTTGAGAAGTGGAAGTCAGAGGAAGAATGAGACGATCCAACTTTGTTAAATCGCTAGAATACTCGGAAGAGCAGGAGACGAGAACTCTAATATATGTAGTGAAAAAACAAGTAACGGTAATACAATTGTAGTTGGGCGCACTTGAAACAGTCTCCAAATACTGAGAAATGGAAATCAGACTCAACATAGTGAAAAAGCACCAGCTAAAAGCTGGTGTGAAAACTCCCAAGGAGTGAACCATAGATATTGATAGGTACGCGTCCTGCGTCCCTGACGCCACAGAAATCTAAAAGGACCGCAGTAAATCATATCCATTGCGTTCCAATGTTTTATTTTTTTCTTCCTTCACCATTTCTAGCTAACTGTAAATACATTTCAATACTTCTTAGAAACGAATTCACAGGATAGGTTAAAAGGTAGAAGTGACGGCTTTAGTATGAACCCATAAATTTTTCCAGGACTCATTCAAAGCAAATATGTCGCCAGGACGCACTAAATCAAAAAGCTATCACATCCACTGGTGAAATAATAGTATTCTAAAAAGAAACTTAATCTCTTCCGATGAGAGTACAATAATTGCCATAAGGACAAAATTATATCAAAGCGAAAATTGATAATACGCAGCAAAAAAAAAAGAGTAAAAATGACTGCCGAGAAGCGTAAATGAGATAATGCTGACACGTGATCAAGCTATTAATCTCGCGATATTGAGCGGTATAAATCTGCAAACGACTTTTGAGCTTATCTTCCACAGTAGCGGTCCATCGTCTACTTATCTATAAATCATGTATTTTATTTACTAGAAGCAGCTACCTGGCGTCGCCTGGCAGGAGTAGAGCAAAAAAAGTTGTCTCGCAGATCCATTATACTGAATTCATGTTGGATCCTTACAGAATGCTCCATTGAAACCTACGTAAAAAAGACCTTGCGCTCATCCAACCTGGTGAAACGTCCAAAAAAGTGCTCCGACACTTTGAAAAAAAAAATTAATGTCTCCTATTTAAAACATCAAATAAAAAATTCCATCCTGTTACTATTTAAAATCTAATTCTTATTACCTTCATGAATATAAATCAAATCTTCATTAATTTTCTCAAAAAATAAGATTGGTGATAGTGAAGTGTGGATGATACTTTGCATTAATGTTATTTTTGTAGTTTCCTCCGGGCATACATACATACCACAATAATAATGGCTGTCAACTCGTGTTCGAGTAAACCATTTCCTGTTTTTTTTTGTATTTAAAAAATTTTTTTTTATCATCATAGTTAGGTGCCAGTAGCGTTTGACACTCTATCCTTGTGTTTTCCAGATGACTCACCAGGCCAGCCCTGGAGAGACATACTCTTACACATTAACTACGTGTTGGAACTTCTCTACTTTGAATGTTGCATACATACATACATACATACATACATACTACCCTTTATATATGTATAGATAGATAGATTATCATTTGCATAAGCCCATAAAGGTTCTTCACACATATTTTTCCCCACAAGACCCCTCTCCATATCGTTCTGTCTTTTGCCAGTATTTTCACCGTTACCAGATTTATGTCCTCTTTTATTAAGCCCTCAATCGATTTAATTGTCATCCCCCGGGTCAGTTGTATAGGGGAATGGATAAGCTGTTACTAGAGGCTCTTATGAAGATATCTTTAGAATAGACGATACTCGGTAAGGATTCTGAATAATCGTAACTAATCCTATACATTTTGATTGATTGGTTTGGTTTGTTTTGTTTTACGGCATATCAACCTCAGTGGGTCATTTAATGCCGATAAAATTTTGAAATTAATTAATTCTTAATGGATACTCAATTTTTTCATAAACACATTTTTCTATTTAACCAATAGATGGGACCCTAACAGGTACTACCACTCCGGGTCAGAGTGGACCAGGGAGCAATGGTGATGAAGGGGTGCTCCAGATTCCCCAAACCTCCAGAACTGGAACCTCACCATCAGATAGAGTTTAATGTCATTTCTAGGACATGAAGACCCTCAACCACCACCTTCTAGCACCCATATGATAAAAAAGATTAGGGCTTGCCATAAGGGCAATAGGGTTTGGGCAATCATATAGGTTCTAGGGCTTGACATGACCAGCCGATTGATCAGAGGGGGTCTCTCCAGCCTAGATATATATATTCAAGTATATTTGCCTCGTACCTTTCCTGACTAACAGCATTATCTAATGTCATTGTTTATTTTTCCGTTAAAAGTTGTAACTTAGTTAATAGTCAGTCAGTTGATAATGTGGTAATTACCGATGCTAAGCTGGGATAGGCCAGTTGCTTCTCTTTTTAGTTATTTCGTAGATGGAATATAAAACTGGCCAATGAGTCGTCGTAATGGACATAGGATCAGCTTTAAACTGGAAATAACGATAAATCCCAAGAGCCGACATAAATTCTCGGCGAATGAAGGAGGTGGCCAATATACTTGTAGGACGTTGCCATCTGTGGAATCGTCTTATCAGCGGTTTTACAGTTCAGCCGTTTCACTTATTCGCGGTCGGCTCAATCATTAAAACCTGCTTGTTAAAAACATTTTTTTTAAATCAAACTAAAACTACTTTTGAAAAATGTATTTAAAATTAAAATAGAAATAATAAAAATCCTTTTAAAATATTTAAAAAAAATGTCAATTATAAATTTTTTCAAAATTATATCAAAATCTGAATCACTGAGAAGAAAAAGTTTTATCATTTAGAATATAATATAGGAATACTTGAAACCATACAACTATGTGCAAATTATTTGGATTAGATAGGAATACTTGATATCATAAAATTGTATGCAAAAAAACAAAAAAACAAACAAAACAAAAAACTCTCAAGAAACAATTACACAAAATGTAAATTTAAAAACACAATAAACGCGATTCCAAAACTTCTAGGCATAAAAATAACCTAGACTAATTGATACGTTTAAAATCAATCAGTACTAAATTAAGCTAGTAAATATCGGTACGGACGTGTGTGAAAGACAGGGGAGGTGATGATGATTATTATGATGGTGATGGTTGTGATATGTTTTATATTAAGTGCATTTGTAAGTTCTCCAAAATCAGTAAAAACGTGTCAGCAGTTTGATATGTAAATAATGTAAATTATATAGCGAGGAAGTTAGTTGAACTTTAGCGAACAAAGGAAAAAAAAATGATAAACCATGTCCTCTTTTAGTCAGTCGGTAGAGCGTCCGACTAGAAACCACAAGGTCCCGGTTTCAATAACAGCGTAATGAGCAGCACAGGGATCTGTGCAGTAAAGTGAGGAGCTGATGGTAGGTGTAGCGCTCTGCCTCAGACGCCAAAAACAATCTCCTTGGTCTAGCGCTAGTGAAAAGAGGATAGACTCCCTCGCTGAATCCGACTTTAGGCCACCCCGACGACTTTACTTGACTTTATAACGTAAGCCGCTATCACGTTTACGCGTATGCAAAGCACACAGATGCACTTGCACAGAGACATTCTAAAAAATCTTGTCTAAGATTGGTTGCTTGGTTAGATTTTACGGCATGACAACCATTGTTATTTATTATGCCGAAGATTTGCTTCATTCATTCTTGGTGGGTATTCAATTTTTTTAAAACTCAATTTTTAAACTATTTTAAACACGTTTTTTTCTAGTTAACCCATAGATGGGACCCTAACAGGTACTACCACTCAGGGTCAAGGTGGACCTGGGAGTAATTGCAATGAAGAGTACTCCTCAGATCTCTAGAATTGGAATTTCACCATTAGATACACGTTAACGTCATAGCCAAGACATTAAGATCCTCAGCTACCGCCTTCTAGCACATATATGATAAAAAGGGTTGGGGGTCTGCCATAAGGACTATAGGGCCAGGACAATCATATAGGTTCTATCAAGTATTTTCCTGATAGGATTCAACTAAAATTGAGGACACATATTTATTAAAATCAAATTTTTAATATCAATATGCAAATTAGCCTGCCCGTTCACACTGTAAACCACTATTTTGTTGTACATATAAATACAGTTGTATGTTTTTAGTATGTAGATAGGGCGAACAGTATTCATAATGTGTAACAATTTGATTAATAATTGAGGTTTAAATAAAAATAAAATCATGGAGAATGTGACGTAAATACTTGAGTAGTAATATAGTTTCGGTTACAGACAGATAAACACACAATCTCCATTATAATATATATATATATATATATATATATATATATATATATATATGAGTGTATTTTGGCAGCAGTTTTTCTTTTAGACATGTTTCGTTAAACAATACTGGCGATTCTTGTCGGACGAGCTTTTGTTCGATCCTTTCTAATTTTCTGGCAATCTTTTTAATGTCAGGGTGGAACTGGTGTAGCAATCCACCAGAGATTTCATTACTACGAGCGCTTTCGGCATGTCGATCTACCATTTTAACAGAAAATACACTCACACTACACAAAAAAAAACAAACAAACAAAAACTTCAAATAATCGAAGCTCTATATATCAAACAAAAAAAAAAACCCCACCTTAAACAAAATAAATTTCGAAACAAGTCAAAATGTTCTCAAATGCCTATAATTTCCCGCCTATTCTCCTTCCACCATTCCCTTTCATTCTCACAAACTTGCGACCCCCCACCCCTCCTACAAAAAATCTCTACTGCTATCATTGTTTGAACCTACTACCAATTCCTACTACCTCCCACTACCATTCCTTACTACCTACAACTTCTCGTTGTTTTAAGAATGACACCAGAAACACCCCATCAGTTTCATACCTGAAAATGGCAGATCGACATGCCGAAAGCGCTCGTAGTAATGAAACCTTTGTGGGATTGCTACACCAGTTCCACCCTGGCATTAAAAAGATTGCCAGAAAATTAGAAAGGATCGAACAAAAACTCGTCCGACACGAATCGTCAGTACAGTTTAATGAATCACACAACACACACACACACACACACACACACACACACACACACACACACACACACATATATATATATATATATATTACAATATATAAATATATATACTCTTGCCTTCCTACACCTTATAGATTGGTTTAGTTCGTCACTGGACTTAATACTAATTTAAGCTAAGTAAATACCTACAATGTAGGGATTTTGATTTGAGAAGAATGGCGCTTCCATTTAGCGAAATATTTAGTTTGAGTTTCATCGATGGTGTGTTCATTGTATGAATTTGAATAAATTTCCGAAAATATTTGCTCTGGGATATTTCTTTACTGTTGCGTCTAAAAATATTCTCGCTTATGGAAATGGTGGAGATATAAACAGATGTTTAAATTGAAATGATATCGATGTGGACAGAAATCATTTGCTTTTCAATGAATCGTAAATGATCGGTAAAAGCACATTGGTCCTCTGACCAGTGATATTTTGCTTGGAAATATTGGATGAATGGCTGGTAAAAATAGAGAATAAGACAAAAGGAAAGAAATGGTTTAAGGAAAAAAGAAAGAAAAAAATAAAGAAAGAGAATTTGTAAAGGAAGAAAAAAGAAAACAAAAGAAAGAAAGAAAGAGCAAATTAAAAAAAAAAAAATTAGTGAAATAGATAACTAATTAGGACTGAGCCTATTCTAAGTAGTAACCACGCCAAACGGAGTTTAACAGGTTTAAATTCAAAGTTTTTCTTCTCCCAGACTAGTTTGCCTAACTGAGGTTAAAGGGCCCAGTCTGCCCTACTATTTACCCATAGCTGGAGGGAGAGTAATTGGATTCATACATTTCCCAAGGGTATTGGCGCTATGTGAACTGTAGCTTCGTTCAGGATTAAACTTGGTCGACGAGTCCATTTTCTACGACTCTAACCATTTCACAACGTGCCCTCAAAAAAAAAAAAAAAAGGAATAAAATAAATAAATAAAGAAAGAACTTGAGGAAGGAAAAAAAGCTTATATAAAAAAAGAGAAAGAAAAGTTAGAAAGAAAGCAAGACAGGGAGGGAAGAAAGACAGAAAAAGAAAAAAAAGTTGAAGAAAAGAAAGAAAAAAATGAAATGTTAGAAAAGAAAGAAAAAGAAAAAAGGTTGAAAAGAAGATAGACTGGCGAAAAAAAAAAAAACTACGATCAAAAACGAAGAAGAAAAGAGAAAAACTGAATGAATGAAGTGTTTTAAATGATAAAAAATAACAACAAATAAGTGAATGAAAGAAAGAAAAAAAAGAAGAAAAAATGAATAAATAGAATATGTTTG
>CM042140.1:104275407-104312907 GCA_023376005.1 Doryteuthis pealeii
CGCTCTCGAAACTCTTTTTCTTAATCCAACAAATGCTTTACTTAAATGGATTTGCGTTTTATTTATTGATTACCATTGGCAGTAAAGACGTTAAGAAGATCAACTCGATATTTCTTTAGTTAGCAATAATTTTACGAGGATAAGACTTGTCGCTCGAACAAGAAGCTTTTCTCCAAAAGATTTATTTATTTACATCTTAACGTATAGTAAATGAAATGTTGCTAATTCCTCTCTTAAAGGAATTGTTAGTAATCACATTGTTATAGCCGCACCAGGACTTAATACGAGTGTAATTCCAAAAGCACTAGGACACAGGGAAATTGTTCATGCAGCAATTGGAAACACCGATGTGCATGCGTCTGCGCCTGCCCCTGCCTGCCCCTACGCGTGCCTTGTTAGTTGTAACATTGTTTTAACTACACCAGGACTTAGTACGAGTGTAATCCTAAAGTGCTGGAGCACATGGAGAATGTTCGTGCTGCTATTGGCAACACTGGTGCGCATGCGTCTGCGCCTACCCATACACGTGCCAGTCTTGGTTTGGCAGTCGTTTCTGATGGAGCTCCCGATTAATGCTACCATCAAGTGTGAAATTCGCGTACTTAGCGTAACGGTTATCGTCCTGAGAAATGGAATCGGTGATCACTGTTCAAATCCTGGACGAGGCTGTTTGCATTTCACATAGCGCTAAAAGCCTTGAGAAATGTCATCCATCCCAGCTAAAGGTAAATAGTCGGCTAGACTGGGCTCTTTAACCTTGGTATGGCAACCGGTCTAAGAGAAGGAAGACTGAATTTAAACCAACTTTACACTTACAAATTGACCTTGTGTCAAATCCTGTCCGTAGTGGAAGGGCTGCGCAAATACATACTAATGGAGGAGCGATGTAATGCTAGAGTAATAGAAAATGGACTCGTCGACCCGAGTTCAATTTCTGAATGAAGCTGTTTGCATTTCACATGGCGCTAGTACTCTTGGGAAAGGCATGAATCCAATTCTCCCTTCAGCTATGGGTAAATAGCAGGGCAGATTGGGCTCTTTAACCACGGCCAGGTTACTTGTATACGAGAAGGAAAACTCTGAATTTAAACCTGCCAAACTCCGCTTAAAAAATTGACCCTGTGTCGCATCCTGTTCGTGCGGAGGGGTTGGTAAATATATATACATACTAATAGAACCTATATATTCTAATCAGAATCAGAGTGGAGTATCTGTTCCATTACTTCGGTCCAGGTTTCATCGTTTCTGGTATCAATTGTTTTATACAAGAATTGTAAACAAATAAACTTCACCACAAGTTTGAAAAACGAAAGAAGAAATTTCAAGCTAGAATGAAATAAAAGAATTTTATCAAGGGAGTAGGACAGACGGAATCATGACTTTCCCAATGGCATTATCACGAAGGTAAACGCAGCAAGCCTCGTCAATTATTCGCAAAGGATCGCTAATTTAATTTCTTGTGACGATAACCGTTTCGAAAAATGTGCATTCACTATCTGCGCAATAGAGAGTTATAAAGGTTTCTATTTTTGTTTGACTGTCAAAATGCATTCATTTCATAAAAGGCTTTTATCTTTATATCATATCTGATTTCACCATATTCGGGTATATTTCAAATTATAAAAAGAGGAAAAAAATAGAGAGAAATAAAAAAAAATACATGGAAATTTAATGACATAAATTTTTCCTTTGTTGGAAAGTATCGTTCTTTTCTCTAAGGAATTGTGGAAAGTAATCTGATTTTTCTTTGTTTTTACCCTCTAAGACATTGGTTCCCGACCAAAGTTCCATATTAAATTTGAGTCAGGATTTAGCAAGTAATTCAAATATTAATGTCTGATTTTTGTTTACATATTATATTAGATATAGAGAGTGAAATATATATGATCTTTTGATAAAACGATAGTATGGATTCACATTCTATATTTTTGAACAAAAGTATAAATTGTAGGGGTGCTAGGTCAGAGCAAAACTCTTTTAAGGGTGCAAGGATAGAAAAAGGTTGGGAACCACTACTCTAAGATAAAGACGTGCAGTTTAACAGCAGTGAACATATTGAGTTCACGCAATAGCGAATCTAACTCCAAAGGTAGAACTGAATTAAGATAAAAGACCTGAGACCCAATTTCAATAATCTATTTATATAAAATACGACGTCTGTATGTATATTTGTGAGGCGCCTTCAAAGGTATGAACTCTCACATCCCCTCAGCTTTGGGTTAAATAGTACCACTACTGTTTTTCTACAAGAATGACCTTGGCATTAAATAGCCCATATGATATGTCATTAAACAAAGAAACCAAACCACTTTTTATGCACTATCATACAAAATCTTTCGAGTGTGAGATCCTTTTTTTTACAGGAATGGTATTAGCATTAAATCACCCATGAAAGTTGATATGCCATTAAACAAAGAAAATCGGGACCGCTTTTTATGCTCTAGCATGCAATATCCTTCGAGTGCGAGACCCGTTTTTATTTTTACAGGAATGGCGTTAACATTGAATAACGTTCACCTTCAGACTGATATCCTTGGTAAAGGCATGGAATCCCACACCCTCTTAGCTATGGGTTAAATAGTAACACTACTGTTTTTCTACGGGGATGGCCAGGCATTAAATAACCCATGAAGGTTGATATGCCATTAAGCAAAGAAGCCAAACCGTTTTTTATGCACAAGCAGGGGGAGCTGAAATTGGCATGTGTCTCAAGGTTCGTCTCGCAGGAATATCCTTCGAGTGCGAGACCCGTTTTTCTTACAGGAATGGCTTTAGCATTAATAACGTTCACTTTCAGACTGATATCCTTGGTAAAGGGCATGGAATCTCACATCCCCCCAGCCATGAGTTAATTAATACCCCTACTATTTTTCTACAGTAATGGTATTGGCGTTAATAACCCACGAGGGTTGATATGCCATTAAATAAAGTAACCAAACCGCTTTTTTTACACTATCATGCAATATCCTACGAGTGCGAGATCATTTTTTTTACAGGAATGGCATTAGCATTAAATAACCCATGAAGGTTGATATGCCACGAAACAAAGAAAACCAAACCGCTTTTTATGCACTTGCAGAGGCATTTGAAATTTGCATGTGTCGCAAAGTTCGTTTGGCGGAAATATCCTTCGAGAGCGAGACCCGGTTCTTATAAATTGTGACTTCAGGGGCTGCTGTGTTTTCTTTTCCCGGACATCTTGCACGCAAGACACGTGCACAACCCGCTTCGCTCCATACGGTAAGTTGTTTTCCCGCTTTCCTCTTCATCTTCCATTGAACCAAACTAACGGACTGTCCAACGTATCAGATTATTGACTATTGAAACAGGCTGACACGGCAATAACAGAAGGTCGATCTTACTTCAATCGCATCGGTCTACAGGCATTAAAAATCTTCACTCACCGAAGCATTGTCAGTTCAGAAAAAGAATAGTTAAAACACGATTCCAGCATAGGTGCTTAAGGACGGTAAATGAAATTTAAAAAAAAAGAAAAAAAGAAAGAATAGAATGCGTCGGGGGAAAAATGATTTTGACGGTCGATAATTGAAGAGATGACAGACCAAGACGCAATGATATGTAATGAGCCTATTTTACATGAATGTTTCTGTTAACACAGACACCATCAGCAGCAGCGACTGCATTGACTTGAATGATTGGTTAGATATCTGGCCGCAGAGGGTGTGGTGGTGGGTGGTTTGTCGATTGGCTGTCTGTCTCGACCGCACGAGTCCTTAATAACTCTTTTTCAGCGCCATGATGAAGTAGGTCGATATCTGCTAAGACAGTAGTGACCATAATGAGAGAGAAAAATGTACGCCAAGCGCGAGCGAGCAACCGAGCGAGTGAGACAGACCAGACAGACAGACAGAGAAAATGGGGTAAGAGAGAGAGAGAGAGAGAGAGAGAGAGAGAGAGAGAGAGAGAGAGTAAAAGAAAGAACGGGACAAAATGAAAGAGGAAAATAGGCTATAGGACAGAGGGGATAAAAGAAAGGGGGATCAAATTGAGAGAGAGAGAGAGAGAGAGAGAGAGAGAGAGAGAGAGAGAGAGAGAGAGAGAGAGAGAGAGAGAGTGTGTGTGTGTGCGTGTGTGTGTGGAACGGATAAAAATAGGGAGAGTAGAATGTGAAAAAATAAAGAAAAAATAAAGGGTAAAATAAAGAATGAAACAGTGTATGTGTGTGTGGGGTGTCTCAGAGAGAGAGAGAGAGAGAGAGAGAGAGAGAGAGAGAGAGAGAGAGAGAGAGAGAGAGACAGAGACAGAGACAGAGACAGAGACAGAGATTAAGAGAGCGTAAGAGAAAAAATGGGATAGAAATGGTAGGTAAACAGGAATGGAAGAATAAGGGACGAAGAGGTTATGAGATAGAAAGATAGAAGGAAAGAGAAAAATGGAATATCTCCAAATATCTTGGAATTTTACGATTTTATAGAAATTTAGTTTTTTATAAAATTCAAATGAACAGCATACTGTCAAAATTTATCATTATTTATTACCAAACTCTACAGTGCTGAAACAGTCAAACCAAAAATAAAATTGCATACACCACTGTAGGTATTTACTAAACCCCTTCGCTACGAGTAGGATGTGACACCAGGTCAATTTTTGAGCAGGGTAAAGGGGACACACTCCTTACATATGACAAAAAGATCTGATACATTTGTAGTGGGTAACGTGCTGGGGTGTGATATCGCTGTAAGTGAGTTCAAACTCCAGCTTCGCTATTACATACACTTTCAGACTAATACCCTTGGGAAAGGTGTGCACGCCATTATCCTCCTGGCGTTGGATTAAATAGTACCACTACTGTTCTTATACAAGGATGGCTCTGGCATTAAATGGCGGATTCAAAAAATCCGTTGATCCCGTCGGCATTACCCCTCAAGGGGGCGCCTCATGCACTGGGCAATAAACCCAGCACTGCCCCTTCAAATCAAGGGCGCAGGTATTGCCTGGGGGATTGCTCCATGGGATCAACGCTGTTAATATTACTTAACCGGTCCAGAGGCCGAAGCACTCTGAACCCCTGACACGCGGGCCGGGTGGAAGGTAAGTATACGTATATCTACATATGTATATACATACAGAATAATGACTATAATAATGTGAATAAGGACTACTTTTGAGAAACACTATGCACCGTCCAGTCGATGGCAAATTCCCGACGAATGCCGGTGGATTACCCTGTTTCATCGGAAAGGGAAACGGAAAGAGAAAAATAAATATGGCCGTTGGTCAAGAATTAATGGAGGTGTTGGAGGTAATAAGATAGAAGGATGGAGTTCGAAGGATTGTGTGTTGTGTTAATTATTGATACTCAGCTCAAATGAACCAAGTGAAAAAGCTGTGAAGAGTAATCCATACAGTTGAAAGCCGTAGTTTTGACAAGGCCTCTACTCGATATATATATATATATATATATATATATATATATATATATATATATATATAAGTTAAGAGTAAGGAAATGAATCCGACGGTATAAGTATTAATATCAATGCTTCCGTTTCGAATTTAAATTATTTTCTGCTTCTCTCTCGATGAGTCCGGATTAAAAACAAGCACTGATGATGATTTTTATAAATCGAAATATTGTTCGATATTAGCTATGAAAATGATATAAAATATTTTCATTTTAACAGCATTGTGTGTTTTCATATCCTTTTATGTATACTTATATATATAGTGTACAATATATTTAAGGTGCAATCGTTACCATTGGCTTCCAAGCAGCATGTTAGCCACTTTTCTTCAAGACTTGAAGAAAAGTGGCTAACATGCTGCTTTGAAATCAATGGTAACAATTGCACCTTAAATGTATTATACACTACGATAAATAAATACAGCTCTTACACACGTAATCGAGCACATTACATTCAATTCTCCAATACTAAAAAAGACTAAATATATATATATATATATATATATATATATATATATGTGTGTGTGTGTGTGTGTGTGTGTGTGTGTGTAGACATTTAGACAAACACAGGATGTTACTCTGGATGGATGTTTATTATTGGCAGTAATGTCGACGTTCAAATGTTTCGGTTTAATTAAAGTCTTCTTCAGGACAATATGATAAAAGGGAGAGAAACAAAAACACCCATCACCTTTTGAACAACAACAAGCTTTTTTCTCTTCCTTTCAACATATAGTATTAAACCGAAACATTTGAACGTCGACATTACCACCAATAATAAACTTCCATCCAGTGTAACATTCCGGGTTTGTCTACATTTCTCCACATACTGTCGGATAATTTCCTCATTTTACTCCCATATATATATAATATATATATATATATATATATATATATATATATATATATATATGAGGAAACATAACTCCTAGCAGTGAGAAACCTCAGAAAAAACTGACAAAATCACGTGATACAAGTTATAATTATTGATCTTACAAACATGCATTCGAGAGAAACTTATTCCAACCAACTTCAAGATAGAACTGGATCCTTCAACCATTAAACAAGACGAAGAATCTCTATCAATCTTGCACGAAAAACTCGAGCAGTTCTCTCTGGACCTCATGAAAGACAGCGCAAAATTCTGCGAATAAAAGCCATTTCTAAAACAAATTTGGAAGCCTGAAAGACACAATAATGAAAAAAAGGAAAGAAAACGATCATCGACGAATTCAATGAAATCACGACAGCAATAAGCAAGCACCAAATGAAAAAAAAAAAAATAAAAAAAAAAATAAAAGCCTCAAAGAACTCTATTGTATCAAAACTGCAAAACAGAAAACTAAAGTGGAAGCCCACCACAAAAACAAAACAACAAAAACAATGCGGAAAAAAAGCAAACAAAAAACCCCCAAAAAACAAATAAACAACAACACTTAAACTGGTTAAGAAATCAAGGATACCAAGGAAAAAACAGCTCAATATATATAATAAAAGTATACTGGAGAATGGATGTGAAAAGTAGTAGCATATGAACGTGCTCAATGTTAAAATAGCAGAGCAGGTTTAAAATCAGAGATAAAATATTATGGTGTTAATATTCCGTAACTGCAGTTTCATGCATATTATGTAATCTTCCGATGGTCAAAAATATCAAAATATTAAAACGGCGGTTAAGCATGTTTATGTTTTTAAATATAAGTCTCCCGTTATAACATTCCATCGCGTGAGCACGTTTCATGTTATATAAACGCTGAACAAGCGACCGTTTAATCTCTGACTTATATATATATATATATATATATATATATGTGTGTGTGTGTGTGTGTGTGTGTGTGTGGGTGTGTGTATGTGTGTGTGTCTGTATCTGTGTAATTAATAATGTAGTGTGTTATATTTATAAATAAACAAAGAGGCCAGTTTAGCTCAGTCGGTGGGACACCCGCCTTGTAATCGCAAGATTCCGGGTTCGATACCGGTCCCCGTTAACCCAGCAGATCAGTAGCACAGATTAAGTAATGTGGTAAAATGGGGAGTACACCTCCAGATGCAGTTTAATGTCATCTCCAGGACACTAAGACTCTCAGCCATCGCCTTCTAGTACATATATCATAAGGATTGGGGGCGTCATGAGGACAGTAGGGTTGGGACAATCATATAGGTGCTACGGCATGACGTGGCCAGCCGATTGATCGGCGAGGGCCTCTCCGACCGCCCGTCTAGCCTAAGTAAAGGCCAAAGTAGAGCGTTGCCTGTCATGGACTGCTCAGACACCAAGATTCCGTCCTTAAGCATTACGGATCGCCACCCACGGCCAACAGGTGATTCTATTGGGGGATTTTACCCCTCTGCACAGGTGTAATCGGTGTATTCTCTAGCCTCAGCCAATAGAGCGAACAAATCATTTGTACAGCTGTATAGTTTCAATGTATTCTTATCGAATACTAATAATTATATGGTTTCATATAACTATTTCTATGTAATGATAGTCATTTGTTTGCACACAGTTATATGGTCTCAAGTCATAATGATAAATAATCACAGCTTCAAGTAGATATTATTAATATAATAATTTAAAGTTATATGACATCAAATATTCCTATCGTATACGAATGATTTTAAACAGGTCTTCCAGGCTGTAGTTATATCAGTGCTGCTGTATGGCTGCACCACCTGGACCATAACGAGGCGCCTTGAGAATAAGCTGGATGGGAGCTGCACAAAAATGCAGTCTTGAACAAATCGTGGAAACAGCATCCCACGAGGAAACAGCTGTATGGCCACCTGCCCCCTCCCCATCTTACAAACCATCCGAGTGAGACGGACTAGGCATGCAGGACACTGCTGGAGAAGCAAGAGTTGAGCTCATATGCGACATTCTCCTGTGGAAGCCAACACACGGACATGCTAGTGTGGGCCGCCCACCAAGGACCTACATTGACCAGCTATGCAAAAATGCTGGATGCTGCGCAGAGGACCTGCCTGGGACAATGAACGATAGGGAAAGTTGGCGAGATATTGTCATGGATATCCGTGCTAATTGCGCGACATGATGACAGATATTACCACCCTAAGTCAGCAGGTACCTGAAAGTAATGGCAATGAGGAAGTACTCCAGACTCCTCCCATCTCCAAATACTAGAGCTTCATCATCACACACACACAAGTTTTACACTGACTTCAGTTTTTTCCTATCACTTGCTTATAAATACACCTATGAATAGTAAAAAAGTAAAGTCGTCGGAGCGGCCTAAAGTCGGTATCAGCCAATCAGCGAGGGAGTCTATTCCCTTTTCACTAGCGCTAGACCAAGGAGATTGTTTTTTGCGTTTGAGGTGGAGCGCCACACCTACCATCAGCTCCTTACTTTACCGCACAGATCCCTGTGCTACTCATACGCTGAGTTGGCGAGGACCGGGGTCGAACTAGGAACCTTGTGGTTTCTAGATGAACGCTCTACCGACTGAGCAAACCCGGCCCCTAGGATCAGAGTTAAATCACTGGATCTTGAATTGTAAGATTTTTAATTCTAATTAGCAAGCCAATTTTACTACAAAACTCGACTAATAAGATACCATTCATGCCTTTCACTAAAGCCCCTTAAAAAGTTTCTCTGAATGTTTGAGGTGAGGCTTGATGATTAGTATTATCTGCGTTATTCTGACTATTGTCCTAATCTTCATTGTTATCTGTACAACGTTTCGGCCGATGTGCCCTCCGGCCATCTTCAGGTATTTCTTGTCGGACTCGGGAACCTTCTTTTCGGACTCAGTTACGACAAGAAGATTCCCGACAACAGCTACTACTACTATTACTACTACTACTACTACTACAAATATATTTTTATAGAAAGTTATCAAAACACTGTAACGGTGTTCTTGGCTTAGAAAATTATAAACGGGCTGATATTTTTCAGAGACGAGGAAGCAATTTCTCTCTCCCTCCGTCCCCACATTCTCTCTGGATCCCAATGTACGAAAAACAAGAAGAAGACTTGATCGTCTAACACTTCAAGATCATAAAGAATAGATATTCCGTGATCTTTAACAAAACCTGCTTAGATAATAACTTGTTGCCAAAATACACAATATATATATATATATATATATATATATATATATATATGTGTGTGTGTGTGTGTGTGAGAGAGAGAGAGCATGCGTGCATGCGTTCGTGTGTTTGTGTGTGTGTCTATGTGTACGTGTGTGTACGTGTGTGTGTGCGTGCGTGTTAGTTCAAATTCATGATTGGTGGCCAGAAGCAGATGGCTGAAATCCACAAGGATTTCAAACGCTTGAGATGCCGGCAATACCAATAATTGGTAATTCCTCTGGAGATATAAAACCATCAAAGAGGTATTCTCTATAGCAAAGCAGAATAAACTGAAACCAGAACTATAACAACAATCAAACCAGCACTACCATCACCATCTATGTCAGCTGGGGCTATAGAATACTCCGACTGCACCTCTGCAGAGGGTAAAAACCCGCTCCCACTAAATGGAACCACCTGTTGACCGTTGGTGGCGACCCGTGATGTTTAAGAACGGAATCCTGGTGGATGACAAGTCCATGATTTACAACACTCCTCTTTTACCCTTACTTGTGCCAGACGGGCGGTCAGGGATGTCCTCTTTGATCTATCGGCTGTTCACATCAAGCACTAGCACCTATATGATTGTCCCAACCCTTTTGCCCTTATGACAATCCAAACCCTTTTATCATATATGTGCAAGAAGGTAATGGTCGCGGGTATGACGTTAAATTGCATCTAGTGGTGTGCTCCCCATTTTACCGCAAGGCAAAATCCTAGCGCCTATACGGTTGTCCCGACTGTACTGCTGTTATGACAAACCCTCAACCCTTTTCCTCATATTTGTGCTAGAAGGTGGTGGCTTAGTGTCTTAGTGTTCTGTGTATGATGTTAGATTGTATCTAGTGGTCAGGTTCTAATTTTAAAGCTCTGAGGACCGTCGAGTGCTCCTTCATTGATATTATTTACAGGTTACTTCATGCATTACATAGATTAAAAAATGAGTTTTAAAGATTTGTTAAAAATTTAGTTTTGAAAATAAAATAAAAATAAATAAAGAATAAAAGAAATATAAAACATATCCAGAATAAAATAACCCAAGTTTTGACATGCCGTTAAATCCAACCAATCAACCAACCAGCCAACTAATAATACCACTAGCAATAATAACAACAATAACAATACAAACAATAACAATCATTACAAGTCTTAAGTTTACTAAATTAAAAAAAAATACTATATCACATTTTTACTAAGACTCGTGTAAATTTATTATTCATTGTTCCTTATCTGCAAGATGATGTCTTCTGTCTAAATAGCCAAATCTCCGCTCGTTTGAGTTTATCTGAGATTTATTGAGTAAAATAAAATATGAGCTCTAATCAAAGTAAAGTCTTGTGTTTGTTACTAAGAGCAAAACAACAATTCAGAATAATAACAGAAAAGCAACCAACCCAGAATCGAAAGAATATTAGAATCATCAGAATACAGATCTAGTCACACAGATTAGTAGAAGATACTAAAGCATACGTCTAGATACGTATATATAAAATGAGTATGAAACACCCTTATGATAGGAGAAAATCCCTAAATCATGTAGACCCGCCCACGTGGTGGGGGTTCAGTAGCTTCAGCCCTGGATCTTTACAAGTTAATAGCGTTGATCATAGGGGGTCATCCCTCGATTTAAAAGGACAGGCTGGGTTTATTGCCCAGTGCTTGAGGCGCCCCCTTGAGGGGGAATGCCGACGGGATCAACGCAATTTTTCACCCGCCACCTATGAGTTTCGGTTTGTGGGTGGTCCTGCGTTAATAGGTCCTTGTGCCTAACCCGTACAGGTGGGGTACGAGGTAAATACCATGTACACTTATTGGGTGTGATAACCATTAGTTATGTTTTGTTTACATACTACCCATTCAAAATATACGAGTCATTTAAATGAATGAACAATCTGACTGACCGATACATATTTGTCCATACAAAACCTCCATTTCATACTGCCTTTTGCCACTATTTCCTCTGTTAGCAAAGGGAATTTAGTGTCTGTTCTTATTGAGTCATTCCATCGTTTTGGTAGTCTTCCTCTGAGTCTTCTGTTAGTAAAATCCTTATAGTTTGAATGACCGATATAACTGGCCATTGTCTTTGGGTACCATGCGACCAAACTACTTTGAATTACCAGGCAAGAATTTTGGCATCCATTCATTCTTCACAACGGGGCGTTTGAATATTCAACGATGCTTTTGCATAAACAAACGAACTGCAACCTCGGGCTAATATTTTATTGAATAAGTTAAGGCGGCGCGAGTGATTGAATGACGCAACCAAATGTCTCTTCCATCTGTCTCTCATCGATATTGTATGTCTCAATGAACACCACGCTTTTAAGTTTCAAATTCAACTTTGGAATTATTTTGTTATTTTTGGTAGAGGCTGTCAAGAATGGCAGAAAATCCTCTTTAAAGATTTAAAGAAAAGATGAGACGGATTTGTCATTGTATCTTTATGATTCTTTGTAAAGCAGTTGCAGATCGAAATGTTTTGAAAATAACTATATAACCCGTGGAGGCGTTGGATTTCTCCCCCCTTTTTTTAAACAGTGATCCATGATGATTCCGATGCTTCTGTTTAGGAAGGAGTGATAGATTCAAATTAGCGTGTCATAGATTTTTGATGATTATAAATCAACAATCATGCAGACACCCACACAATTATCATTTTAAATAAGAATTGCTTTATTTTCACTATGATCGGCCAATTTACACACGCACACACACACACACACACACACATATATATATATATATGTGTGTGTGTGTGTGTTGTTGTTGTGGAGTCCACGTATGCTTCTTTGTTGGTATATCTGGTGGGTGTAATTTTCAATGTATATATTGTATTTGTATATATGTATTATATATATGTCTATGATATATATTTTTGGGATTTAGTGTGAAGTATGGATAAAGTGTGAAATAAATGAGAAGTTAGATGAGAATTATGCAAAAATATTAATTTTTGACCATACAACAAAATGGTATATGCATAAACCAGAATCTATTCTTGAGAATGGGACGCATAAAATTCTGTGGGACTTCAAAATAAAGACGGATCACCTTATCCCAGCCCGGATACCAGATCTAGTATTGATTGACAAAAAAAAAAAAAAAAAAAAAAAAAAAAGAAGAAAAAAGAAAGAAAAAAGAGAACTTGTCAACTGGTAGATTTTGCAGTTCCAACAGATCACAAGGTGAAGATGAAGGAAAACGAAAAGATAGACAAATACCTGGACCATGCCAGAGAATTGAAAAAGCTGTGGAATATGAGGGTCAAAGTGATACCAATTGTAGTTGATGCTCTTGGAACGGTCCCATAAAGCTTAGAAAAAAGACTGGAGGATCTGGAAATCAGAGGAAGAATTGAGACCATCCAAACTACTGCATTGCTGCAATCGGCCATAATATCCAGAAGAATCCTGGAGACCTGAGGAAACTTGTTGTCACTCGGACTCCAGTGAAATACCATCAGCTAACGCTGGTGTGAAAAACTCACATAATAATAATACTTCGAGAACAAAACGGATCACCTTATCCCATCCAGGAGAGCAGACTTAGTATTGATTAACAAAAAAAAAAAAAAAAAAAAAAAAAAAAAAGAAAGAAAAAAGAAGAGAACTTGTCAACTGGTAGATTTTGCAGTTTCAGCAGATCACAGGCTGAAGATGAAGGAACACGAAAAGATAGATAAATACCTGGACTTTGCTAGAGAATTACAACTGCATTGCTGAAATCGGTTAGAATACTCAGAAGAGTCCAGGATATCTGAAGAGACTTGTTGTCACTTAGACTTTAGTGAAAGACCATCATCTAAAGCTGGTGTGAAAGACTAATAATAATAATAATAATAATAAAGGATCGCCATCAAATCGGCTGGGTTTAAAACCGTAGTCTTAAGTCTCATGATCTGTCTGTAAAAGAGAGTAAGAAAAACAATTCACTAATCAGAGATACTTGTAAAACTGGAAACCTGCCTAAAATTGAAACAGCTGATCTTTACATCGATAACTGCACGGAATGAAAATGCATGATTCAAAACGTAAAGAGAGATTTGAAAAGCGCGTGTTTTGCCTTTGGCGTAGGTTACCTTTGCTGTGGGGATTTTGCAAAAGACGGACTTTGCAAAGAGGACTTACAAAATTCGTCACGCTTTTTCTCGTCGAATTGGCGTTTAATAATTTCTCTTCTTTTTAAGTCTAAACTAAACTAAAATGAACCACGCACACAACAACATTCACTGGAGCGATATTTGTTAAGTTCATGCAAAAATAAAAACTCACTTTATTCAATTAAGCATCTATTCATAAATGCATTTGAATGATATTTACAAAAAAAAAAGAAGAGTCATAGTAAAACTTGTGCGCTTAGTGCAATAAAAAAAACTATCATCAGTTGTCGTTCTTTTATATAAGTAGCCAAAATCGACGGCACACCTTGTATTCTGAAAAAGTTAATGAATGGAACATTATTTTTTCAGAATACAAGGTGTGTCAAAAAGTACAAAAATCTCGATACTTTTTTGACACACCTTGTATGTATTTGTATAGATTAAGTTCGACTGAAAAGTTTGGTTCGCATGTATTCTACGATAAGCACGTGGTACCAATGTCAATAACCACTAACGGCAGTTACCATAGTACAAAACTGAGACAGACTGCTCAGTGACCTGCCCCCCCAGCAAGAAAAGTTACTGGTTCCTATTCTACCAAATTATTCTATACGGGGATTCGTGGTGTTAGAACATTTAAGTTGTGATTCATTGGTTGATTTGAGACCATTTGAAAAATGATATTTTTGCTGATTGGCCATTTTGATGTCTTTAGCCCTCGGGCATGGTCCAATTGCCAAACCATT
This sequence comes from Doryteuthis pealeii, assembly GCA_023376005.1. Lineage (NCBI taxonomy): Eukaryota > Metazoa > Mollusca > Cephalopoda > Myopsida > Loliginidae > Doryteuthis > Doryteuthis pealeii. The sequence goes on from CM042140.1 coordinate 104,289,773, forward strand.
GAGTCTACCCTTGGTACAGGGTTATTGAGACTAAGAGAAACTCGGTGAAAGTGTGAAAAAATTGTTAGCTTTCAACGCAACTGAATCATTTTCAAATGCGTAAGAACATGTTTAAAATAACTTCCTATTCAAAAGATGAAAAAGATAATGTTTGTATAGATCATTAAGTCAATATAATTATAGGTAGTTACCAAGCTTAACTTATTCTGGTATAAGGTCACGGTCGTGGAGCACCGATATATATATATATATATATATATATATATATATATATATATATATATATGGATATTTGTTTTTCTTTTTTGTGTTTTTTGTTTCAGAAAATAAACGGGAAAATCACACCAATGATACCGAGTTTTTTTTTTTGTTATTGTTTTTGAAGACCTCACGTCTGGAAAAACAATAAAAAACAAAAGCAAAACAAAACAAAAAAAACAAAAACACAAAAACACAACAAAGACCGGAATGAAGAGACAATATGTCAGAATAAATTTATATATATATAAAAAAAAGATTCATAGTCAAACTTGTGTGCTTATAACTTCACTGAATAATATATTCAAAATTAGAATTTAACTCAATAGCGCAATAAAAAATAAACTATCATCAGTCGTCGTTCTTTTATATAAGTAGCAAAATCGACGGGATGGCCTATCTATTAACACAGATACTACACTCTTATCCTAGACATATAGGTACTAGGACTTAATAACTAGCCGATTGATTAGAGGGTCCTCTCCGACTGACCGTCTAGCTCAAAGAGAGGTGCTGCATTTCATGGACTGATCACCGGGATTTCTTCTCGAAGTATCACGTGTCGCTACCGGTGGCCAATAAGTGGTCTCATTGAGGTGGGGGATTCTACCCCTCTATAGAGGCGCAGTATGTAGTTCCATCATGTTTGACGGTTACCATACTAGTCAAATGAGTTGGAGGTGCGTGGTGTAATGGTTAGTGTCGTAGGAAATGGACTCGTCGACCCGAGTTCAAATCCTGGACGAAGCTACAGTTCACACAGCGCTAATACCCTTGGTAAAGGTATGAATCCAGCTACTCTCCCTTCAGGTATGGGTAAATACTAGGGCAGACTGAGCTCTTTAACTTTGGTTAGGCAACCAGTCTAGGAGAAGTAAAACTCTGAATTCAAACCTGTTAAATTCTCTTGAGGTGGTCACTACTAGAATAGACTCAGTCTAATTAGTGATCTATTTCACTAATACTATCATGAATATGCCGACATTCTGCTGTACAAGGAGAAGAATGGAAAGGCCATAAAAACAAAACGAGCTGAAAAGGGCAAAGTGCACGGAGAAAAGAAACGAAAGAAAGTTTGGTATTTAAAAACATTTGTACAGTCATGGCCGCTTATGTTAAACGTTCTCTTTTATGCTGTTTACACTCTTAAGGATTAAGAGTAAATTTATTTAACCCTTCACCTACTGGGTACTCAGCTGTCAAAAGCACCTACACTTCTTCTTCTTCTTCTTCTTCTTCTTCTTCTTCTTCTTCTTAATAGGAATACTTATTTTAGGTGTCCCGAGGCGTAGTGGCTAACGTACTGAACTGCGACATCACGGTAGGTGAGTTCGAAATCCAATCCATATAGTTATTTTCTAAGCTTAGCTTAGCGTAATAGTTTGGTTTGGTTTGGTTTATCTTTAACGGCATATCAACTCTTTAAGGGTTATTTAATGCCGTAAATTGATTAATTTCAAAATGATTGATTACAATCATAACTATATTTCCAATCTTGCATTGCATTTCTTTTATAATTGCACTGTTAAGAGTCGGTTTAGCTCAGTCGGTAGAGCGTCCGACTAAGAACCACGAGGTTTCGGGTTCGATACCGGCCATCGCCAACTCAGCATATGAGTAGCATAGGGATGTGTGCAGTATAGTGAGGAGCTGATGGTAGGTATGGAGCTCCGCCTCAGACGCAGAAACAATCTCCTTGGTGTAGCGCTAGTGGAAAGGGGATAAACTCCCTCGCTTTCTGGCTGATACCGACAATAGGCCACTCGACGACTTACTTACCTTTTATTATATGTCTATAATCATTTTTATTATATGTCTATAATCATTTGTTTGCACACAGTTATAGGGTTTCAAGTAATCAAAACAGATTTACTTTAGCCATAGATGGAACCCTATCAGATACTGCTGTGAATTTGCGAGTAGTGGCAATGAAGGGGTACTCCACACGCTCCAGAGATCCGGAATTGGAGCCTCTCCATCAGATGCAGTTTACTGACATACCTAGGATACCTCTTTGTGTGGGGGTTTACCCCTCTGCAGGAGATACAGATGATGCATTCTAAGTCCCACCGACAGGGCAGAGATTTGTTGTGATAGAGTAGTAAGAGATATCCAGTAAGAATCGAACTCACGATTAATAGCTTGATAGCCGAACTCGTTAACCACTACAGTACGCAAGGTGCCCCTCTGAACTTAGTTGAGGCACAGGGTGAAGGTGAAAGAAAACGAAAAGATAGACAAATACCTGGACCTTGCCAGAAAATTGAAAAAAGAAAAAGACTCTGGAATATGAGGTTGAAAGTGATACCAATTATAGTTGGTGCTCTTGCAATGGTTTCCAAGAGTATCAAAAACAGACAGGACAAATTGGAAATCAGAGAAAGGATTGATACCATACAGACAACAGTATTGTTAAGATCAGCTAGAATGATCCCTCTTTTACAAGGATTTTTTTTAGACTGGTTGACTGCTGTGGTCGCTGGCGTTTTCATAAAAACGCCAACGTGGGTCAGGGATATTGAATTTCCGACCTGTTTGTGCTTCAGATGACCTCTTGATTGATAGGGCTGGAATTGGCTCGAGTTAGGTGCCGACCTACTTCTGATGTTTAGCTGTGGAATATGAGGCTGAAAGTGATACCAATTATAGTTTGTGCCCTTGGAATGGCCTCCAAGATAATGGAAAACAGACAAGACAAATTGGAAATCAGAGAAAGAATCGAGACCATCCAGACTACAGCATTGTTAAGATCAGCTAGAATGCTCAGAAGAGTCCTGGAGTCTTGGAGAGACTTGTTGTCACTCAGATACCAATGAACGACCACCAGGTGACTCTGACAGGGCAGAGCTTTATTGTGATAAAGTAGTATGAGATATCCAGTAAGAATCGAACTCACGATTAATAGCCTGAGAGCAGAACTCGTTAACCATTACAGCACGCAAGGTGTCCCTCTGAACTTAGTTGTGGTACAAGGTCAGAGGCGTGTGGCAACCTAGTGAGAACTGAACTCACGAAGTAATGGTCTAAAAATCCTGGCTAGTTAACCATTACACCAAGTGTTGCGCCCTGAAGGCGTAGCGAAGATTTTCTCCAAATCCACTTAGATAGGGCACCTAGCGAGGATCGAACTCGTTAATCAGGAGTAATTGGTTTACGAAATTAGCTTGTTAACCATTACACCGGGTCAGGGTGACCCGTTTTATACATGTATGTACATCCTATGCATTCGTTTTTATTGGTATGGTTATATTTAAAGAAAAAATGTTCGGATAAAATAGCTGAATAATCAATTCACGGACGTGGCTACATCTGCTGAAGTTAATTTCCCTCGATTAGTTAAAACCGTATAACTAATAATAATAATAATAATAATAATAATGATAATAATAATAATAATAATAATAATACCCAAGAGAATAGCATATGGAGAGAGATAGACACAGAAAGAGAGAGAGAGAGAGAGAGAGAGAGAGAGAGAGAGAGAGAGAGAGAGACACACACACACACACACACAGAGAAAGAGAGAGAGAGAGAGAGAGAGAGAGAGAGAGAGGGTGTGGGGGGGTGTGGGGGATAACAGTAAACCATGTGATAAGCGAATGCAGTAAACCTCACCAGAAAGAGTACAAGAGCGGTCACGAATGGATGGGAGAGGTGATCTAGTGGGAATTGTGCAGACGACTAAAATTTGGCCGTATTGACAAATGGAATATGCACAAACCAGAATCTGTCCCAGAAAAAAAAACTCATAAAATTCTCTGGTATCTTGAAGTACAAATGGATCACCTAATCCGATACAGCAGACCAAACCGTGTTGTAATCAACTAGAAACGAACGCACGAACTAATGAACTTCGACATTCCAGCAGACCACATAGTTAAAATAAAAGGAAGCAAGAACTAGATAAATACCCGGACCTTGACATACCACTTATAGTTGGAACCATTGGAACAGTGCCAAAGAACCTGGAAAAGAGACTTGGGGAACAAAGAATCTGAGGAAGGATTGGGACTATCAGGACCACAACACTGCTTAGATCGGCTAGAATTCTCAGAAAAATCCTGGGCACCGGAGGAAAACCAGCCAACGAACCAGCCAACAAAACCAACCAACCAACAACCAACCAACCAATCAACCAACCCATTTGGCCATGTACCAGTAAAAAGGGTGCTTATCTCACTTTGAAGATAGTTGCATATTACCCAAGATTAAGGCAAAAGATAGGATTTTGAATGCTGATTTTCAAGGTCGACATACAAATATTTTTCACCTGAAATATTGGCCCAACAATATCTTACTCTTATTCAACATTATGTCCCCATGTTGAATACTAAGTTAACTTTAGTAAATACTAGAAGGGGCTACCCGGCGTTGCCAGTGTTGGATTATTTTTGTATATAAGGTGTGCTGCAATACACCACTTAAATTTATAGACTAACCAAGGTCACGTGGTTTAAACCTCAGCCAATCAACAGCCCAAATACGTAGCTGGTTAACTACCTAATCGCTGATACTGGGAGACGTCCATTTTCAATCATTGACGAAGGACCTGCAAGACTGAGGAGCACCAAGGAACAACCAAAGGATTCTTTACTAAGGATCGCGCTCTGCTTAACACAAAGGATCTCCGCTAGACAAGCGCTCTTACTTGAAGCCGAAAGGATGGCCACAACAATCGTAACAGCCAGGGTAGAGGGTAGGATAAGAAAATGTTAGTCTCGCAGATCCATTGATCGTATCGGTCCTACATGATTTATGTTTTAATCACGAATGCAACCAATAACTTTCGCTTATTTTACTATTAAAATCCTAATTTTGAAATATTTTCCAGATATAAATCAAATCTTCATCCTTTTTGCACAAAAAGCAAGCCCTGGTGATAGTGAATGTGTATATATATTTTCATTGTCGTTAGTTGTTTTATTTTCACAGTTTCACCCGGACATACATACCCACAGCTGCCCTTTATATGTACAAGATCGAAATTTTCGGTACTTTTTGACACACCTTGTATTCTGAAAAAATTAATGTCCCATTCATTCTTCATTTCTATCTAAGTAAATACTTTAAACTTGGTTCTTTTTTGGTACACCTTGTATTCTGAAAAAGTTAATGAATGGAACATTATTTTTTCAGAATACAAGGTGTGTCAAAAAGTACAAAAATCTCGATACTTTTTTTGACACACCTTGTATATATTTGTATAGATTAAGTTCGACTGAAAAGTTTGGTTCGCATGTATTCTACGATAAGCACGTGGTACCAATGTCAATACCCACTAACGGCAGTTACCATAGTACAAGACTGAGGCAGACTGCTCAGTGACCTGCCCCCCACCCAGCAAGAAAAGTTACTGGTTCCCATTCTACCAAATTATTCTATACGGGAATTCGTGGTGTTAGAACATTTAAGTTGTGATTCATTGGTTCATTTGAGACCATTTGAAAAATGATATTTTTGCTGATTGGACATTTTGATGCTTTTAGCCTCGGGCATGGTCCAATTGAGTCTACCCTTGGTACAGGGTTATTGAGACTAAGGAGAAACTCGGTGAAAGTGTGAAAAATTGTTAGCTTTCAACGCAACTGAATCATTTTCGAATGCGTAAGAACATGTTTAAAATAACTTCCTATTCAAAAGATGAAAAAGATAATGTTTGTATAGATCATTAAGTCAATATAAATATAGCTAGTTACTAAGCTTAACTATATATATATATATATATAATATATATATATATATATATATATAATGTGTTTTTTGTTTTAAAAAACCCGGGAAAATGACACCAGTAATACCGAGTGTGAGGTCTTCAAAAGCAACAACAACACCCCCAAAAAAAACAAAAAAACAAAAAAAACAAAACAAAACAAAAACGACAACAACAAAGACCGGATTGAAGAGATAACATGTCGAAATAAATTTATATCCAAAACAAGGTATACATCCATTTATTTATGATAATCTATAATATTCCGTATATGTAAAAATATGTACACAGATCTTATATTTACATTTGAGTTCTCAATTTTGATTAAATCCTATCAAGGAAACACTTGATATCATCCACCTATATCTGTATCTATCTATATATATATATAAAATAATGTTTTTGGTGTGTACGTGTCGAATTATAACTCAAAAAAGAGAAATTATTCAGATTCGAAATTTTGCATACACCATAATATTTTTCTAACTAAAAAACACACCAAATATGGTTATTGACTTTTACTGATTAAGTGATATAATTAATTAATTAAACCAAAATCAACTGATTTGACGAAATGTTAGCATTTCCTGATAAAATTTAAATGTTTTTCTTGGCTGCTGCCTATTGTAAGCATTACTAGCTGATTTTAGTAAACAAATCACAGCCTAATAGGTGTATTACTGGCTCAATCTTTAAAATATTTATTTGGTTAGAAATAAAAGAAATAATCCTTCTAAATATGGAATTTGTATGTGTTTTTATCCATTGAATTATTTTTTTTACAGGGAATTAAATAACAAATTAAACGAAAATATTTAACGATAACTCAACTTTTTTAAATTAATACTTTCATTTTGAAATAAAATATATCCATTTTTAATCAGTATAACTCAAAGCTTTTTTGAAAATCTATTAATGAAATAAACATTTTTAGATTAATACGCGAAATATTCCATCTACAAATAAAGTAATGTTTAGTTATTAGCTTCTTTGTTACTTTTGGGGGTTAAAAAAGGAAATAAATTAAACTGATAAATTCTCCATTAAGAACTGATTTTAAATTTGTCGTATGTACAAAAGAGTTTTAGAAAAAAACAAACTCTATGATAAACCAAAAAAGAAAAATAATAAAGAAAATAAATTGTAATACGGACTATTGTAAATATTTAATTCTTAGTATTTTATTGTTACATTTTAATACAGTAGAAAGAGAAAAACGAATACATTTTCTATAATTTTATCTATTTACCACATAAATGGGACTCTAAAAGGTTCTATCACTTCGGGTCAAAGAGGCAGTTTAACGTCATACCCAAGGCACTAAGACCCTCAGCAACCGCCTTTTAGCACATCTATGATAAAAAGGGATGGTAGTTTGCCAGAAGGTTAATACGGTAGGGATAATCCAGGATCTGCCAATTTTGTTGTCGTGCGTATTTTTCAAAATAATTTTACCCCCACTCTGTGATTGAAAAAAAATTACCAAAATAAAAAAGGGAACTAACCGATTTTAATTAATTTTTCAGTGTTGATTTATCAACCAATGAATTATATAATGCATCAGTTATTTTATATCAAAACTTTCTAATTTTTTCAGGTCACTTAACTTTGACCCCAACCCCAACCCCTTATTTTTAGAGCGCAAAATATCGGTGGGGTCATATACTTTTGAAACTAATTACAGTATAAAGAAAAATACAAAAGACCATAGAAAAAAATTAAAGGGAGCTACTCTGGTAGAAAATAAGTACCGAAAATCGGAAAATTAAATGTAAATAAAAACTCAGATAAAATTTTTTTTGAGATTTTTTTTTTACTACGTTCTTTAATTATATATTTGCTTATTACATTATAAGGAGAAAATTATACATCGATATTTGTTCTGCTTAAAAGTATGGGGCCTAACTTTTCAACTGAATTTTTTCTCCAAAACTCATTAGATAACAAAAATAAAGTACAAAATCGTTTAAAAAAAACATATTTCAAAACATTCAAGTTTAGGAATACATTTAAAAAAATGATATTTTAAATGTAAACAAAAATAAATTTCCTAAAATAAACAAACATTGTACTATACCAATTGTCAACGATTTTAAAAAAATTGATAAATCATTTTACTCTTATTCTCTCTCTTACTCCCGTTTCCTCTTTCTCACTCACTCTCTGGTGTTCCTGATTTTTTTTAGTCCGGTCATGGACCCGACTAAATATTAAAATGTAAATGTTAAAATATAAAAGTTAAAATATAACATCCCCTCAGCACTCTACCAGATAGACTGGCTCATAGCCATAAAATAGAATGCAATTAAAGTAGATTAACTAGATGTATAATATTCAGACTGACATTGCTGCATTGGCTATACCGAACTGACCCTCCTATTTCAGTGTGAGTTTGTCTTATTAATTGTTTGTACTTATTTGTTCTGTGTTTGTATGTATCCGTTTAGCAATGGGTGCTGGCGTTTAATAAATGTGTTAAGCACAAAATCCATCTGTGTATCTTTCCATCTCACAATACAACAATCTCCCAAATATATATATATATATATATATATATATATATAATATATATATATATACACACATATATACATATATATATATATATATATATATAATATATATATATATATATATATATATATATATATATATTATCCACAATTCATGTCAGAATGAAACAACAGAGCAACACAGGTCTGGATGTTAGTAATATCGACAAGAATAAGGATGACATTTACGGTCAATTCAGACTGAAACCCCCGGATTTCTCCAGATCGCTGAAGCTAAGTAACGATAAACCTACTCAGTTGTTAGATGGGTGACCACTTAGTAACTATATGTAGGCGCGTGGCATAATGGTTAGAGTCGTAGGAAATGGACTCATCCACCAGAGTTCAATCTTAGACAAGGCTGTTTACATTTCACATAGCGCTAATACCCTAGGGAAAAGTATGGATCCATATATTCTCCAGCTATGGGTAAAATAGTAGGGCAGACTGGGCTCTTTAACCTTCGATAGATAACCAGTCTCGGAGAAGGAAAACTCTGAATTTGAAAAACTGAGCTCAGTCGTTGATTTGGTTTGTAGCATTGCTTGTGCACCGATTCTTTCCTATCGATTGTGCCAAAAAGTGCGGATGGTCCAACACAAGCCTTCACCATTATAAACAAAACCACTGTGTAGGTTGTTCTTTGGATTAACCCTCATGCGTCGAAATCGACGAGAGAGTCCATTAGTAACTGTAGGCAATGTAACCTACTTACAGTTGAGCAAATTCAAAGTTACACCAGATCACCGAGGTTAAGCAACGAAGAGTTGGGTGAGCACTTCGTAACTGCAGGTACTGGGTGACAGACTTAAAGCTTAGTAAATAATAAGGATGACAAAAGGGATAATGTCATTTCGTTTCATAAGCCTAGCTTAGTTTGGCACAAGGGCAACAGCTCTTATGTAACAATAGTCAGCTGCTTTTGCTCGTTAACCATGCAACACTCCACTTTGGTCCTTACTTAGGCTAGACGGACGGTCGGAGAGGCCTACTCCGATCAATCGGCTGCTCATGTCAAGCCCTAGCACCTAAATGATTGTCCCGACCCTATTGCCCTTATAACAATCCTCCCTTTTATCATATGGATGCTAGAATGCGGTGGCTGAGGGTCTTCAATATACTGGGTATGACGTTAAACTCTATCTGATGGTAAGGTTCCAGTTCTGGAGGTCTGGGGAATGTGGAGCACCCCTTCATAACTATTACTCCCAGGTCCACTCTGACCCGGACATGAAGACCTCAGTCACCCCCTTAATAGTACATATATGATAAAAAGGGTTGGGGTTTGCGATAAGGCCAATAGGTTGGAGCAGACATATAGGTACTAGGGTTTGACATGACAAGACGATTGATCAGAGGGGGCCCTCTACGACCGCATGTCTTGTCTAAGTAAAGGTCTAAGTGGAATGTTATACGAATGTAAATAATAATCCTATTGCTTATAAAAGTTGTTCAGTATTTAAGGCAATGCGTTCCTTTCATGGCATTGGATCAACGCCAAACCTTTATCACGTGTTCATCTTAGTAAAAATAAACGAACCAGTCCAAAGAATACATCTTTTCTCTTTTTTTCATTCAATCTCAAATTCATGGCCTTCACGAGATATTAAGAAAAGAAGAAAAAATTTAGATAAATGGGGCACTTGGTGCACCTGGGGTTGTGTAATGGTTAGCGAGTTAGGCTAGAAGACAATTTCTAGTAAGTTCGGTTCTCACAAAGCGACACACACTTCTGGCCTTGTGCCAAACTTGAATGAGCTTCATATAGTTATTTACTAAGCCTAGCTTAGATGTGGCACGAGGCCAGATATATGGGGCGCCCAATGAGAATCGAACTCACTATCAATGGTCTGCAAATCTAGCTTGCTAACCATTACACTACGGGAGTCATATATGACTACAATTAAGAAAAGCATTTTTTAAAAAATTTATTTAAAAACCAATTGCGACGTTTTTCTTATATCTTATTTTAGTGGCTATGAAAAGTTTCGGAAAATATTTTCTTATTTGGTTGTTTAGTTTTGTTATTTTTTTATACATCATGATGAAATAAATAGAAGTATTCATATGCTTGTAAAATCCATAGTGCCTCAGAATGATTACTATATTTGACAACACTTTGTGCCTATCTGCAACCCACTATTTTTTGTATGTTATTTTTGTTGTTGTTGTTTTTTTGGACCCACTATGTTGAATGTTGCTTGTCACTTATGAGCTACTATTAAAGATTTGTACGAATTCAGTTTTATTGGGTTCGTGCCTCTTCTTTTTTTAAATTCCTTCTTTGTATTTACCCAACCCCTCCATATGATGTGACGCAAGGTTAATCTTATAAATGGGGTTCAACAGCTTTAAATTCAGATGTTTCCTTCTCCTAGATCAGTTGCCAAACCACGGTTAAAGAACCCCAGTCTTTTTAAAGAAATAGAAGCATTCATATATTTGTAAAATACACTATGTATTTTACAAATATATGAATGCTTTAATTTCTTTAAAAAGACTGGGGTTCTTTAACCGTGGTATGGCAACTGATCTAGGAGAAGGAAAAATCTTCGAATGATTACTATCTGTTGTGGAAATGTTGATAGTGTTGATATCAATACTGATAAGTAGAATGATTCTAATTAAAAAGCAAAAAAAAGTCGTTGATAGCAAAAGAGCAGGATGACATGCACGGCAGCTGAGTTATGATGCAACAAGGTGCAGTGTGTCTGCGTCATTACAGTGTCGAACCAGAAATTAAAAATCAAGGTGAGATAATAATAATAAATCTTAAAAGGAAAAAAATACACACAGGTGAAACACTATAATCGCTTTACTGTAGCTACTTATACAGCTACTTTCCTTAAGATATGATTTGTAGTATTTTGAATAGTACTAGGCGTATGAATCGTTATAATAATGATAATAAAACAAATAGTAATGATAATAATACAGGTGTAGAGTATCATTTATATAAAGACATTTACTGTAGTGTCTCTTGCTTTTTATTTCCACTTAATGATATAGTATTAGTAGGTATTGTAGTACTAGTGTTGTCAGTAGTAGTATCAGTAATACAAGTAGCACCACTACTACTACTACTACTACTACTACTACTACTACTACTAATAATAATAATAATAATAACAACTAAAAATATTTAAATAGACTTGCTGTCACTTGAGCTCCTGCTCTGGTGTGAGCATGACAACTACTACCACTACTACTACTACTACTAATAATAATAATAATGATAGTATTTGTAGGAATGATAACAGTGTTAGTTATTAAAATATTAATAATGATTATGTCAAAAATTAAATAATAATAATAATAATAATAATATAGATTGATAGGTAGATATATAGATAGATAGAGAGAGAGAGAGAGAGGGAAAAGAGAGAGAGAGAGTGAGAGAGAGAGAGAGAGAGAGAGAGAGAGAGAGAGAGAGAGAGAGAGAGAGGGCGAGGAGGGGGGTAAACCCGTGTCAGTACACGAGGGGTACAAGAAGCGGTTATGTTAGTGTATCAAAATGTCGACCAGGTAAATGAATGTTTACGCACCTGCTGATTGTCATTCATTGAACCTGGTCAATCTGTCCACATTCTATCTGCGACTTTAAAACAATCTATCTATCTATCTATCTATCTATCTAGCTAGCTAGCTCTATCTATCTGTCTGTCTGTCTATCCATCTATATGTCTATCTATCCATCCATCTATTTATCTTTCTATCTATCGATCTATCGATCGATCGATCCAAACCAGTTCATCTATCTATCTATCTATCTACCTGAATGTCTTGTACAATGTATGTATGTATGTATGTATCTATCTATCTATCTATCAAACATGAATTCAAGTTTATCATTGAGGTGAATGAAAACTTCTTTTGAAAACACCAGCACACAGGTATAGACAGATGAATGACATACACGTGTGCATGTGTCTGCATAGGCGAATACACACATGCACACTTCACACGCCCGTAGAAATTAATTACCACACACGTGCGCGCTTACACAATGCCATTCTTTCATATGATTAAAACTGAAGCTTTCTCTTATACCCATTTATAACGTTGATTTGCGTACACTTTAGCCATTTTAATATATACACACATATCAAAGTATGGATGAATTTCTTTACAAAAATAGTTTACCATAGCAGACAGCCAAGTTCAGTCTTTCGCCTTTACGTATATAAGAGAGTTTTTTTTTAAACACACGAGCGTACACGTGTACATCAAATGTGTAAGTGTGTGTGCATATGTGCGTGTAAATTAGCACACAGATTGTAGCAAACGTTTGATAATACAGTGAAATACACAGTTTAATACTAAGGTAATCAAAACAATTCAGACATAGGGTCGCCTTTGGTTTATCAGGTAAATCCTTTTTTTTATGTCAAATGTCGCGGGTTGAATTTATGAATATACAGGGTCTTTTATTTAAATTTTTAATTAAAATTGAAAAAAAAAAGATTTGATTCTCCAAGAGCAGTTTATTGGTGAATATGTAAGATAGATAAATAGATATAAAAAAAAATACAAATACGTAAACGAAGAGACCCAAAGTGGTGCACATACTCCCACTCATATATTGCATACAAAAAATGTATGTATTTTCTTCTACATGCACACATATACACAAAGCACCCCACGAACGCACGTAAAGGAACTCGGTTTATATATATATATATATATATATATATATATATATATATATATATATATATATATATATAAACACATAGCAATGTAAAGACCGAAGATCAAGAAAATTCTAATTTTCGATTAGCGATAATTCACACCGTGGCTATTAATTTTTAACACTAAAGACGTCTTGTTTGCCAAAACACAAGAATATAAATAATGCGTAGGATTTAATTCTTTTTTTTTTCAAATGGGAACGACTTCGTTTAATGTATGTATGTATGTATGTATATATATATATATATATATATATATATATATATATATATATATAATAAAAAAAACTCTTTTCTTTTTCTTTTTCTTTTTCTAACTGAAAATCCTGTAAATAGAAAAAAATAATTCACGGATCAGATAGGTAAAAAAAAAAAAAAAAAAAGGTAGGGGGAAAAATGAAGACAAAGCCAATTGAACATCTCATCAGGGCAAAAAAAAAAAAAATATAATAATAAATGGACCCACCTCGTATCAGTACATTTCTCCGCACGTTTGATAACATCGTAACACACACGGTGTCAAATACGTCAAAACGACTTCATCAGACGTAGTTGCTACATAAATCTTTTCAATTATTATTATTTTTTTTTATGTTGTTGTTAGTAAAGGCGATCCGATTGAGAAAATAGGCGACGTACAACAGCAAAATAACATAGGTTTGTTCAAATCTTTTTGTTAAGTATAAATCATGTTTACTGACGGCAGTGATTGGTAACAGTCAGACTATAATGATAATGATAACAATACTCGAATGATAACTTTTCACATGTAAGAAGGACTGGATATCCTTTTGCATTGACCGGTGACTGTTATAAACAACGACATTAAGTGTCCGCGTCGGCTGATGGGAAGCTCTCTATACACATATACACACAGACACAGGCACACGCATTTCGTCCCTATTGCATAGTAATATGCACAAACACTCACGCACACACATACACAGAAAAATTTACGCACTTATATATATATATATATATATACAGTATGTATATAAAATGTATATACATATATATATATTGTTTATACTTTTTATATATATATATATATATATAAACACTTTATATATATATATATATATATAATATATATATATATATATATATATATAAGTCATCGGGGTGGCCTAGAGTTGGTATCAGACAATCAGCGAGGGAGCTATCCCCTTTTCACTAGCGCTAGACGAAGGAGATTGTTTTTGCGTCTGAGGTGGAGCAGCACACCTACCATAAGCTCCTTACTTTACCTCACAGATCCATGTGCAACCATACACTGAGTTGGCGAGGGCCGGTATCGAACTAGGAACCTTGTGGTTTCTAGCCGAACGAAAACAGTATATATTTATTTAAAGACTATATATATATATATATATATATATATATATATATATATATATATATACAGTCTATTTTAGTTGATTTTTAGAAGAATTTCCTGTGATCACCCTTATCAGCAGGGGCTCAAAATTGACTCTCTCTCTCTCTCTCTCTCTCTCTCTCTCTCTCTCTATATATATATATATATATATATATATATATATATATATATATATATATATATATATATATTGTCTGCTTGTCCGAAGGTACCTACTGGTCCGTATGTACGTCATATCATACACTTATTTCCCTGCAGACCCACCGACTTTCCTCACCCTCTCTTTTACAGTATACATTCATAAATACACCTAGATATACAGATATATAATTACATCTAGTTTTATTTTGCTGGGAATCAAAAGACTGTTTTATATTTAGTCCAACATCATTTTCATTTCCGATGAAGAAACCGATTTATTCACGAACTATTTCTTCAACGAATTCGGTAAAAAACTAACAAACATTAGAAATAAATACTTACAAGTTAGATCTTCAGCAGATCTCATTTACATACACCCCCTCCCCAAAAAGATTTCCCCAGAGGGTCAAAAAGAGGAGTCTTCAAATTTCAAAAGAGGATACCCTAAGCTTTAAAAAAATTGCAAATTTAGCTTGTTAACAATTTTTTTTCCCCAGGTCAACCTTCTTATCTACCAGACTAGATTTGGTTTCATTCCCCCCCCCCTGAAAATTTCCCCAAGGGATCAAAAAGAGCAGTTTTCAAATTTCAAAAGAGGATACCCTAAGATTTCAAAAAATTCCAAATTTGGCTTGTTAACAATTTTTTCCCAGGTCAACCTTCTTATCTACCAGACTAGATTTGGTTTCATTCCACCCCCCCCCTGAAAATTTCCCCAAGGGATCAAAAAGAGCAGTTTTCAAATTTCAAAAGAGGATACCCTAAGATTTCAAAAAATTCCAAATTTGGCTTGTTAACAATTTTTTCCCAGGTCAACCTTCTTATCTACTAGACTAGATTTGGTTTCATTCCACCCCCCCTGAAAATTTCCCCAAGGGATCAAAAAGAGCAGTTTTCAAATTTCAAAAGAGGATACCCTAAGCTTTAAAAAATTCCAAGTTTAGCTTGTTAACAATTTTTTTTCGCGGTCAACCTTCTTATCTACCAGACTAGATCTGGTTTCATTCCCCCCACTAAAAATTTCCCCAAGGGATCAAAAAGAGCAGTTTTCAAATTTCAAAAGAGGATACCCTAAGCTTTCAAAAATACAAAATTTAGCTTGGTAACTATTTTTCCCGTGCCACCTTTTTATCTACCAGACAAAATCTTGTTTGTACACCCCCCATAAAATATTTCCCCCGGGGTCAAAAATAGGGATTTTCAAATTTCTAAGCTTTCAAAAAATACCAAATTTCGCTTGGTAACAATTTTTTCTGGTCAACCTTCTTATCTACTAGACTAGTAGGTTCCCTTAGATTGTTTGCTTGTCCAAGATTCAACGAAATTTGGTTTCTTTGTTTAATGGCATATCAATTTTCGTGGGTAATTTAATGCCAAAGCCATCATTATAGAAGAACAGTAGAGCTACTATTGATATGGTAACTATTCCTAATATTAATAATTTGCACAGGTTTATAGTTACAAGTATTCCTATCAAACACTATTAATTTGAAAACAGTTATATGGTTTTAAGTAATTATTCAGTTTCGGTGTTTAATGGCATATAAACCATTGTGGGTTATTGTTGTAGAGTAGCTAACACCCCTTCAACACGCTAGCAGATGGACTGGCTCATAGCCATAAATAGCCTACGATTAAAGTGGATTAACTAGCTGAATAATATTCAGACTGACTTTGCTGCGTTGGCTATACCGAATTGACCCTCCTCTATTTAGTGTAGGCTTTGTCTTGTTAATTGTTTGTACTTATTTGTTCTGTGTTTGTATGTATCCTTTTGGCACCGGATGTTGGTGCTTAATACATTTATAAAGCACATAATTCTTCTGTGTATCTTTCTACCTCGTGATACAACAGTTATTTAAAGCCAAGCCATCCTTGTAAAAGAACACTAGTAGGACAGACTGGTCTTTTAAAAGATTGGTTTACGACTGGTCTAGGAAAAGGAAAACTGAATTCAAACCAGGTTAACAGCACTTAAAAGGTTGACATTGTGTTACATCCTACTTATGACTCAACAGAAACTAAATCCAACATTTCATGGGGACTTTTCTAGGAATTATTTCAAATACGTCATTTTTGTAAGGAATTATTTTAAATAATACATTTTTGTGAGTTTGTAACGATCTCCATCTTGTTCTTTTCTTTTCTTGCAGTAGCAATGGCCTGCGAGTTTTGCTTGCTAACAATAGACCGGTGGAAAAAATTGTAACGTAGTGGGTCTTTGTTCTTATTCCTTCGGTTTATGAAAACGACCTTTAAATTAAGATCCGTGGTAACCTGGATTGATTAAAAACAAACTCGTCCGCAACTCTTGTCAACAATATTTATTATGGACGTGACAATCTGAAGTAGTCGTCAAGGCAGAGAGAGAGAGAGAGAGAGAGAGAGAGAGAGAGAGAGAGAGAGAGAGAGAGAGAGAGAGAGAATATTTATAATACTAGAATCGGCATAATTAGATTTAGTAAACTTATGGCTCTCTCGCCTGTCCGTTGACAGTCAAGCTTGGAAGAGAGAGAGAGAGAGAGAGAGAGAGAGAGAGAGAGAGAGAGAGAGAGAGAGAGAGAGAGAAAGAAAAAAAAAGAAAGGTCGGCTGCTTTTCTCAGATAGGCTAACAGGCATACGCCGTGTTTCCTCACCAGAGACTTTCTGGTCTGCCTTCGCTCCTCTTCTTTCACTTCGCCACGTCTTATCGCTCGTCGAATAGAAACAAAGCTAGGTGGCAATGATAATTCATCCTTAAACTTTTCCATTCTCATCTAGCACATATTTTTTCTTTTCTGTGCTAATTTCCATATCAGGTTACACTCATGGCTCCCCTCCTCTCCCCCATTATGTTACAAATCAATTGATAGTTAAAGACGGGCTTCTTCTCTAGAACCAGAAGTGTTTCGAGTTCTGGTAAATACGAACATTTTCAATGCTGATTTTCAAGGTAGGTCAGCAAAACTAAGCCGGTTGGCGTTACAGTATTTTTCAACATTTTCGTAAAATTCAAGCGCTTTCGAAATTTGTGATATTCACGAGGCGGGGGATAGAATTGGTAGATATTTACCCTACACATTCGCCACAGATAGGATGTGACACAAGGTCAAAAGTATGGGGCATTCAGCGAGGATCGAACTCAGTATTCTATAGTAATGGATCTGCGAGACTAGTTTTCCAATCAGGGCCAGTTTAGCTCAGTCTGATACCGGCTTGTGTATGTCTATGAGTTTGTTCTCATACACATGGCCCAAAGTGCATAGTATAAGATTAGCTCAGTCGGTAGAGCGTCGGACTAGGAACCATAAGGTTCCTTGCTCGATACCGACCCTCGCCAACTCAGCGTATGAGTAGCAGAGGGATCTGTGCGGTAAAGTAAGGAGCCTTGAAAATCAGCATTCAAAATCTTGGCTTTTACATAAACTCAAACACTGACCACTCCTTCGCCCTCTAAACAGATTTTCTTTCCATTCTTTCGTATCTACATCTATTATTTTATATAAAAATCCATATATCTTATAAAGGAGATTATGTGTTTTTCTGTCTGTAATCGAAAATATACAACTCAAGTCACAATTCCCTTAAGTTATTAACGTCACATTCTCAAAGACTTTATTTTTTATTTAAACCTCAATCATTAATAAAATTATTTTACATTATTTATACTGTTGACCATATCTACATACTAATAACATACAAAATAACGGTTTTCAGTGTGAACAGGAACGCTAATTTGCATATTG
Organism: Doryteuthis pealeii; assembly: GCA_023376005.1. Lineage (NCBI taxonomy): Eukaryota > Metazoa > Mollusca > Cephalopoda > Myopsida > Loliginidae > Doryteuthis > Doryteuthis pealeii. Next base: position 104,308,228 of record CM042140.1, read on the forward strand.
ATATTAAAAATTGATTTTAATGAATATGTACATAGTATTATTGATTTCTAATTGTTTGGTTTTATCTTAATGAATATGAGTAAAAATCTCTTCAATAAATCTGAAAAGAAACCTAGTAACATGAAGAAATAACTGTAATTTATTCTTTACTTCCTATTTTAACTAAATAGTTAAATTAGGAAAATTTAGTACTGAAAGACGGGAGTGATGAAAGAGAAAGTATCAGTGGTTCTATTTTTCGATACCCCCCCTCTGTTTCAAATCTTTTTATTTGCATTCTTATTTAGTTTAATTAGCCTTTCTAATTTAATATAATATTTTATTACATTAAAAAATATAAATACTTGCACCAGAGGGTGCATATATTTGCTAATGATAATAACTCAACCTTTGTATGTTTACATGATACCGTAACACGACAAAAATGGCACACCATAGCGAGATTTTGTTAGCGCAATACTGTTATGTTAACAGTATTTAAAAAAATAATTTTCAATTTGATAATTCTGTGGGGTCTGCAGGTGCGCTCAACTTAATCTTTATAATTACACAAGGTAAATTTCTATTAAACGCTAATAACAGAGAACTTCCTGTCATTATTTGTTATCAATTGTAATAAAAAAAATATGAATAGGATGTAGCTTAACATCAAGTTTACTGGCTGTCAAACGCGATTTACCCAAACCCTCCGTCACGGGCAGGATATGATAAAAGTTTAAATCCAGTTTTCCTTTTTCTAGACTGGTTGCCTAACCAAGGCTAAAAAAATCCAATCTTCCTTACTATTTATTCATAGCTAAGCAGGAAAGAGGGTTTAGAAATTATGGATTCATGCCTTTCCCAAGGGTATTAGTACAAAGTGAAACGTAAACAGCCTCCTTCATGATTTTAACTTGTCGATTCCATTTCCTACAATGATAACCATTACGCCAAGGTAATCCGTGAATGACTTTTATTAAAATCAAAAATCTGTTAAACTTTAAATAAAAAAAAACCTTCTTTTCAATATTTACTAAGCTCACCTTGATACAAGGTGTGTCAAAAAGTATAGATATTGAAGCTGTATTTACCAAGATAGGAATAAATGTAACGTTTTTTTTCAGAATACAAGATGTGTCAAAAAGTACAGATTTTAAAGCTGTATTTACCAAGATAGAAATGAACAATGAATGGAATGTTAATTTTTCAGAATACAAGGTGTGTCAAAAAGTACGGAAAATCTCGATGCTTTTTTGGCACATTTTGATACATTACAAATCTAAATATGGGAAAATGGATATAAAAATCTTCGACCAACCTGCTTCAAAAATCAGCATTTTAAATCCAGGTTCTTACCTGGGTTCGAACACCGACTAATATGAGTGTGGAATGTGAGTGTGGATTAAAATAAAATTAAAATCCCCCTCGCCAAAAAAAACTCCCATGAGCCTTCACCGGAAGAACCCTCCGAGCATGTGCGGGAAAAAGGACCCACTTCCCAACCCAAAGAGAATGTCTCGGCCATTCGAGTTTAACTGTGTCTAGACACTACTACTGACCAGGGAAATATTTCGTAACCACGTGGTGGCTAAGACCCGTAAATAAAGCCTAAATCATAAAACCACCTTTTTGTCTTTGTCTCTTACTTTCGTTACTTGAATTCCTTCCTTTTCAGCGCGACCACCAAATAAGATGGGGTTAAAAGCAAACCTTAAGAACAAGCATAAAGAATAACAAGCTGTACCTTTTAAACTTAAAACATTAAACCTCTTGCCACCCCACAAGTCTGTAACTATCTGACCCTCAAAATCGAATCCAATTATTTTTACTTGTTTTTAAAGAAATCATACAAGATGATAATATTGATATCAAATAATTAAATAGCAAAAATAATCCCGTCAACAAGTATAGAACAGTGGAAAATTACCCACGAAATTGGCCAAGTTCAAAAGATTTTATTAATGAGCAAACTCGGCATTTTTAGAAGCTAAAAAAGAAAAGAAAAAAAAAAAAAAAACAAATCACTGCAAATTTTCATCAACAATGACCTCGGGTGGGCACCTCACTTAGGGTAATGGTTAGCAAGCTAGACTAGGAAAACATTACTAGAGAGTTCGAATCTCACAAGGTGCCTTATATACACGAACATATGCCACAACTAAGCAATGCTTTAGTACATAACTACAATGACCTCGAGCAGGGTCTATGTGCTATGGTTGGGCAAGCTTTTCATACAGATCGGTTAATAATGAGCTGGATTCTACTGCGGCTTGGTTTAAGTTAACGAACTAGTAGACAATTGTTTCTATGATCCCCATACACCTGGCCTTGTACCAAACTTAGTAAATGACTAATAGTTATTTCGATTCTCACTGAACGGACCTCAATTCAGAACCTTGTGCCTAACATGGCCAAGCTATTAGTATTCTTATTATAATGGATATTTCGTATATCTCTGAAACCAAAACTACGTCACCGCTTACACAATACCCACAAGGAAGTGTATCAATGAGTATTTAATTTATAGTTATAGTCAAAATCATTAATTCATATAATAAATCTTATTTATTAACGAGGTCTCTATGAAAATCTGAGTTAGATTTGCCTCCAAACAGCCCACGTTATTAATTCGTTTAAAATCCTGCAATGTGTGTTATATCACTAAGAAATAAAGGTTTACATAAAATATGGTAAGGTTAATTTGTATGCTAGTTTTAACAAAACCGGCTTTAATAAATGCTTACTTAGTATTATTGTCCAATATTGTCCAATATTTTGTCCAACGTATTAAAATATTATTTATTGTCCAATATTATTGTCCAACGTATTAAAATCAACCCTATGAATGATTTTTATATAGAAACCAATCAAAATATAATAAATATAAGCGTAATCTTTTTATATGCGTTCTTATTTAATTTCGTTAATCTTTCTTATTTGATTTATTTCATTACATTAAAACTTAAATACTTACTCCCGGAGGGCACATATTTTTGCTAGTTTAATTAACACATTTGTTGAGATACTTTTCATGTTTATTTGCTTTGCTTTTGTTTTTTTCTTCAAAACATAATTTAATCTTTAAAAAAGTAACTGATTGACTTTTATGGCATGTCAACCCCTCTAGGGTTATACTATGCCTAAAGGTTAGGGAATCGAATTCAGTGTATGCTTATATCTAAACTTTTTATATAGTTGTTTCTTCGGAGGAATTTTTTGTTGTACGCGGGTCAGAATGGACTTGGAAGCAATGTCAATGAAATGGTAATTCCACACTGTCGAGCGCTACAGAACTGTGGTCTCGGGATCTTGTGCCAAACTAAGCTAAGCTTAGTAAATGTCATCTTCATTGTTATCTTTATTGTTTACTAAGCTTTGATTAGTCCGTAACGCAAACTTTAAGTTGCCTACAGTACTTTCACTTGCGAAGTGGTCCCCCAAATATGTATTGAGGAAAGTCTTCGTTGCTTAACTCCAGTATTTTGGAAGGAACCGGTAGTTCCGGCGTGACTTCTAGTGGATCTGACAGTGATGACAACGAATGGAGTACTCTATACTTCTCAGAACTTCAGAAATAGAGACTTACTACAAGATGAAGTTTAATCTTATATATATATATATATATATATATATATATATATATATATATATATATATATATATATGTGATTATTTGGTATATGTATCCGTTTGTGGGAGGTACATATATCTTTGACTACTGTCCTTACACAGTCTGAAGAAGGGGGCATAAAAATTCGGAAAATTTACTACTACTAAATAAACGAAACTCTACTAAAAACAACCGAGTTTCTGATATTTCTTTCTTTAATGCTTCACGCAAATGCCCAAACCTGATATATGGAGACTCTTAGACAAACACCATATATATGTTTTTTTCCTCTCATATATATATATATATATATATATATATATATATATATATATAATATATATATTTTGTTTGGAAGCTGGTTTTGAAGGCTATCACAATGCAGGTGTAAAGAAAAAAAAGGTAACAATGGTTTGTTTGTTAACCTGTGATTTATTCATAATATTAAGAATAAATCACAGGTTAACAAACAACACCATTGTTACCTATTTTTTTCTTTACGCCTGCATTGTGATAGCCTTCAAAACCAACCTCCAAACCAATATATACACAATGCTTCAAGCAAATTATAAAACCCTTATATATATATATATATATATATTATATATATATATATATATATATATAACAACTCCTCCGTACGGGCAGGATGTGAACAAGGTCAATTTCTTAAGCTGAGTTTAACAGGTTTGAATTCAGAGTTTTCCTTAGACTGGTTACCTAGCCATGGTTAAAAAGCCCAGTCTGCAGTTTAATTTTATACTCAGGTCAAGCTCTATCAACTTTAGTCTTAAAATTATCAGTACCATCATCATCACCATTATCCGGGCACCTCACGTAGTGTAATGGTTAACGAGTTCAAGCAGCAGACCATTGTTACATACATACTTTTGAATCTTGGTGGCTGAGCAGTCCATGACATGCAACACATCACTTTGACCTTTACTTGGGTTAGCCCCCCTCCGATAAATCGGCTAGTTACGTCAAGCCCTAGCGCCTATATGATTGTTCCAACCTTATTGTCTTTATGGCAACTCCCAGTCCTTTTTATCATATATGTGTTAGAAGACGGTGGCTGAGAATCTTAGTGT
>CM042140.1:104317907-104320407 GCA_023376005.1 Doryteuthis pealeii
TGGGAAAAATAAAAATCCAAAAAGTGAAGAAAGAGTACTCCGTGTTGTTCAATAGCACATGCCTAATATATATATATATATATATATATATATATATATATATATATATATATCATTAAATGACAAGCCTCTGAAACTAGATCATTTCACATATTTTGGTAACAGTATCTCATCTACTGAAAGCGATGTAAATATACGCATTGGAAAGACATGGACTGCTATTGACTGGTAATCGACTATATGTAAATGTGACTTCTCTGATAGAGAAAACTAGATTTCTTCTTAGCTATAGCAGAGTCAGCTAGATGGGAACTACACAAGGATGCCACTAGCTATTTTGAACATATTAAATCCTGGATGCAGCACTCCAGAAAACAGCAGCTGTACGACAACTTACCCCCCATCTCACAAACCACCCAAGTTTGACATGCTGGGTACTGCTAAAGAAGCAGGAACAGACTCATAAGCAAGGTTCTCCTGTTATTTACTACCATGGACATTATAGTTGGCCGACCAGCAACAAGATACATTCGTGACCTCTGGGTGGACACTGGAGACGATCTAGAGGACTTTACAAGAGCAATGGCAGATAGATAGGGAGATATAGATAGATAGATTGATATATACAAGGTGTGTCAAAAAAGTATCGAGATTTTTTGTTCTTTTTGACACACCTTGTATTCTGAAAAAATAACGTTCCATTAATTAATTTTTTTCAGAACAGAAGGTGTGTAAAAAAAGTAGCAAGTTTAAAGCTATATTTACCAAGATAGAAATGAAGAATGAATGGAACATTATGTTTCTTCAAAATACAAGGTGTGTCAAAAAGTACAACAAATCTGGATACTTTTTGACATACCTTGTATATATATATATATATATATATATATATATATATATAGAGAGAGAGAGAGAGAGAGACAGAGACAGAGACAGACAGACAGACAGACAGAAGGGAATTCGTACTATCAACGCGACTTGATGATATATATGTAACTGCTACATATTCATTTTTTGTTTCAATGGTGGATAACGGTGATGTATTTATACAAAGAAGGAGAATTTTACTGAGAGAGAGAGAGAGAGAGAGAGAGAGAGAGAGAGAGAGAGAGAGAGAGAGAGAGAGAGAGAGAGAGAGAGAGAGAGAATTTCTGTCACAATATAATTATTGAACGGGGTTGACTTAGATAAAAATAAGAATAAAAAAGGAACCTAATGAGGATCGAACTCGGTTAGCAAGACTCACAGGATATGCCTCACTGATGAATGAAAGACTGAAACTCTGAAACATTAAAACCACCCTGACTTAAGGCAATAACTATTAACACCCACACAAGATCCATTGCATTAGACCCAACCTCTTTCATTTCAATATTTTCAACGATCCCCGACATTATCATCGTCGTAAACTTCAATAACAATTACAGTTATTGGCACCAACCTAAGACCAATCGCCAGTCACCATCCTCCGACCATATTCGCTATCAGCATCTCAGCATTTCAGCAGTCAGAAGTTATTTTTTAGGCATGTGCTATTGAACAATAACTTTCTTCATTTTTATTTGTATTTTTCCAGTCGTCTTAATAACTAACACACTTAACTTACACCCCCTTCTTATAAAAAATAAATAATGGACTCTCCAAATTTAATAAAAACATAGATTAAAGAACTAAAAAATAATGAACTAAAAACCAACTTATATACCCCATGATGACGACTGGCGAAACAGTCGAAAGCGCTTGGGATAACAGTATGGGAAATATTATATACCAATTGGATCCAGAGTCAAAAAGATCGCCAGACGACTGAAAAAATACAAATCCAAAGAATGAAGAAAGAGTACTCCGTGTGGTTCAATAGTACATGCCTAATATATATATATATATATATATATATATATATATATATATATATATATATTCGGTCACAAGATAATTAAACCTAAGATCAATCGCCAGTCACCATCCTCCGACCATATTCGCTATCAGCATCTCAGCAGTCAGAAGCACCATTCTAACCATCGACTCCAAGACATCGTTACCACTAAGGTATTAAGCATAAGACCACACTTAACTAAAACATCTTCTAAATCAATGCCATTGTATCGAATCCAATTCTCACCGAGCTACGATGTATTAACTTCCCCCCCAAACAGTAATCTTGCAGCTATAAGTTCTTCCACATTAATCTGCCTGTTGCTTTTGTTTCTGCTAATGTCCTTTTAAACATCTATCTTGGGTCGATTTGTATATTCCTGATCTAAATTTGCTTGCTAAATACAGTGCTTTGCTTGAGGATTGAACTTGCTCCATAGCTGTAAGACTTTCATATGATATCCACTAACTGAACAAAAAAAAATTAAATTTTGATATGTCGCTAAAATAGGGGTTAGCAACCTGTGGCCTGCGGGTCCCGATCGGACAACGGATGGATTTTCCTTATTCTAAGTGGGTCATACTGTAGCGGGAGTAAAGGGGAAAAGTTTAAAAAGGATGTGAC
>CM042140.1:104322907-104325407 GCA_023376005.1 Doryteuthis pealeii
TGTGTGTCTGTGACTGTGAGAGAGTGTGTATGTGTCTGTCTGTGTGTGCATATGTGTGTGTGTGTGTGTGTGTGTGTGTGAGAGAGAGAGAGAGAGAGAGAGAGAGTGTGTGTGTGTGTGTGTGAGCGTGCGTTTGTGTGTGTGTGTCTGTGTCTATGAGAGAGTGTGTGTGTATGTGTCTGTGTCTGTGAGGGAGAGTGTGTGTGTGTGTGTGTGTGTGAGTGTGCTTGTGTGTATGTGTGTGTGCATGTCTCTGTGTGTGTGTGTGTGTGTATGTGTATTGGTCTAGGTAGATGTAGGTAATCAAGCTGTTTAAACCATTGAAACTTTATTGCTCTTGAAGCATATCAATACGCGTATAAAAAGTAACAAGTGTCCAATTTGGGACTCTGTCGGGTAATTTTAATTGACTTAAGGATTAAGTATTAAGTCTGTAGTAGGCGTGTATATATAAGTAAAATTCTTAAGTATAATTTTGTTATAGACATGGTTCGTTAGTTTTACGGCATGCGAATTCTTGTTGGATTATTTAATGCCAAAGTCAGTTTGTCTTTCAAATAATTATATTTTTCAAGTCATTGGAAATTTACTGTCAAGGCAAATTTCAAAAACTAAATATATTAAACAATTGGATTTTTTTTTGTGTTGCTAAGAGAGTAATATATGTTTTTGAATACATTGTCTAAACAGATTGAAAAAAAACAGCAATAGTGTAAAAAATTGAAAATTTAATTGGATGATTTCAGAAATTAGGGATAAGAAAAAGAATTTAAGAGGGCATTTTTGCAAACTGAATTACTGAACAGAATCTGATCTATATAGATATTGTATTAATATTTATATATGTTTTAAATATATGTATAAACGATTCTCTTTTTTTTTAAGTTGAGAAGATAGTGAAAGGGATTAATACTAGATTCTCTATTACAATATGAGAGTTTCATGAGTCAAAATCATTTTAAACAGGCTTGGCTAGGCTTGTTTCGTTTTACGGCATATCAACCTCGATGGGTCATTTAATGCCGACAAAGCTCTGAAATAAATCAATTCTTAAATACATAATACAATTTCGTTTATAAACTCATGTTTTTCTATTTAACCCATAGATGGGACCCTAACATGTACTACCGCTCCGGGTCAGAGTGGACCAGGGAGCCATGGTGATGAAGGGGTGCTCCACATTCCCCAAACCTCCAGAACTAGAACCTCACCATCAGATAGAATTTAACGTCATTCCCAGAACATGTAGACCCTCAGCCACGACCTTCTAGCACCCATATGAGAATAAGGATTGGGGGTTGCCATAAGGGCAATAGGGTTGGGGAAATCATATAGGTGCTAGGGCATGACGTGGCCAGCCAATTAATCGGAGGGGGCCTCTCCGACCGCCCGTCTAGCCTAAGTAAGGTTCTAAGTGGAGTGTTGCAGGTAATCCACCAAGACTCCCTCCGTAAGCATCACTGGTCGCCACCCACGGCCAACAGGTGGCTCCATTTAGGGGAATCTTACCCCACTGCAGAGGTGTAGTCGGTGCATTCTAACGCCCCAGCCGACAGGGCTGATTTTAAACAGGTTAATACTCCATACCTAGTTGCAATAACAATGTCTTAATAGCCAATGTATCAGTTATTATGAATTAGATATTTGTTTTTTTGTTTTCTTCGAGAGAGTGCGTTTGTTTATCTGTTACTTACACTTCGGTGGGTCATTTATATATTATATATATATATATATATATTATATATATATATATATATATATATATATATAAGTTAAGAGAAAGGAAATGAATCCGACGGTATGAGTATAGATAAAAGGATATGAAAACAACACAATATGCTGTTTATATCATATTCATAGCTAATATTGAACAATATTTCGATTTATAAAAATCATCTTCAGAGCTTTTTTTACTCTTGTGTATTTTTGTCTGATTATTTTCGTCTCCGCTCTTGATAAATCCGGAGTAAAACAAGCTCTGAAGATGATTTTTATAAATCGAAATATTGTTCAATATTACCTATGAATATGATATAAAATGTTTCCACTTTAACAGCATATTATGTTGTTTTCATATCCTTTTGTCTATACTCATACATATATATATATATATATATATATATATATGAATCAGACACTATCTACCAAAGTTTCACCCGAATAGTTCTTCAGGATAATCCTGCTCTAATTAGCGTATTGAACACTTTTTACAAATATAACTTAGAAACCTTCTCCAGTGTTTTCTTTTGGCCACTACTTACGATACTAATGATTATTTTCAGAAAGTACAGATATACTGTTTTTTTCTTTTTAAATTTTTTTCCCCCAGATTTGAAAAACTGAGTTATCTGGGTTTTTTCCACACCGGCCCGGTAGAGTTTAGAAGTATATATATATATATATATATATATATATATATATATATATATGTATGAGTGGTGGATTACCGGTGGGTACGGGTACGATCGTTGGAAGCGCACAGAATCCAGGGGTTAAGACC
>CM042140.1:104330407-104370407 GCA_023376005.1 Doryteuthis pealeii
CACTGGTCAAAGCACCTCTGAAACTACCCTTTTGATATGGTGTGAAGCTGTGTCGTTTCTTTTTCTTTTGACATCCCTACCTCCGTTTATGAAATGAGAAAATGTTGCATAGAGATGGGGGTCAGATGAATATGGAGGATGATGCACTTGCGTTTTACAAAAAACAAAAACAAAAAACACATTTCTTTTACAAATTGATACTCGTATTTATTAAAAGTACGATCGTTATCATCTTGCTAGACTCTCTGGTTAAAAATGAAACCGTCAAAATCGTCCAAGATGTCACTCCTGAGAAATAAGAATTTGGTGGATAAGAAACACCAGATAGTCAGGATTTACATTATCTAATTTAATCTTAGACGGTCTCATTTTTAAACAGAGAGTGTTGCAAAATGATAAAGGTCGTACTATTAAGGAAAACTTCTTCTAGACGTCTAGACATCATCCCTTTAGTATATAAATTGATTAGCTGTGCACAAGTCTTCATTTAAATGTTAAATGTTAAATGTTAAAATTAAAAAAAATAGCTCATTTTTTGATAATTATTTTTTATCATACTTAGTATATATATATGATTTAATATCTAACGCACTAACCATAGTACCCCCTTTACATCAAACTCATCTAACTATACAAACCTGCAACCCTCAAAATCCATGCAATAAACCTTCCCAAATGAATAAAACTCGCAAGATAAAAAGTACGAGGGTGAGTCAAAAAGTAATGCCATTTTGTTTAGGACAGAAACAAGTATCATACATCAAAATGAAGCTGGTTCTCGGTGGATCATATCCCTACTTCTCCACACAGTCACCGTTTCTGTCAATAGCAATGTTCCACTTCGAATGAGAGCATGTGTCCCTGCCTCGTAAAATTCTGTTGACTGTTCTTTGAGCCACTTCTTCAGTACAGATTTCACTTCTTCGTCACTGGAATAATGTTCGTCTTTCAAACCCTCTTTCTTGAGGCCGAAGAGATGATAGTGTGAAGGCAAACATTATCTGCATGATTATTTGTCTTTTGCGCACTGACAATCGAATAAAGCTGTTGTAAAATGTATCGAGGCATATTAAATTGATTGGAGTCTTGACATTCTCACCAACTGGGTCATCCTTAAAAACAGGATTTCATCGGTGATGAAGAGTAGGTAGTTCGTTTGATCTTCATTTTCAAGCATTAGGCTCCGAACATCCACGAATATGATATACCCAGTAGGGTAGGCCAATTTCGGAACTGTAACATCTCCAATATGGCAAAAGTTGCAAATTAACATGAACTACCACACAAAATATTTTTATTCAAAACTTTGCCTTCGTTCGAGGAAATAGATTTCAGTTTTTTAAAATGTTATCACTGTTACAGATTAATTATTAAGTAAAAAGCAGCATATCGGAGGTGTCGGTGGTGATGGGAGCATATTTTCAATTTGAATTCTAGTTATAATATTTAATTCATTTCATTTATAATGACAAGCTTTTCTATTTTAAATACTGAAATTGCTAAATTTTCAAACCAATTTCTTGGCTAAATGTTGCGAAAACGAGGATTTTTGGTGCATTTTAACAGACGATTTTTGGTGCATTTTAACAGACGATTTTTGATGCTATTTCCTCAAACAATGGTACAAGTAAGAAATCTAGTTTTTGGTATCTGTATGTATTATACCAACAAACAACTTTCCCTATTTGAGAGAATTTGATATCTTAAAATAAGTGAAAAATCAACCAACCTTAATACTGTTACATCATTTATGAGCAGTTATAAATTATGAACGTACATGTAGTTAGAATTTTGAATTGGGTGTGTTTGACAAAAATGACAGGTTCCATGGAAAATTACCGACAGTTATGGACCTTTTGATTTGACCCCTAAAAAGCGCACGATTGAACGCGTGGTAATAAGTTTTAGGTTTAGTTAGTCAGATGCACAAAGAAGAATCATCGAAGAAGAACCAACCCTTAAAAGAAGCCCAAGAGACCAACCGAATAAGATGGCGGCCGAGGCAGAAGAAGCAGAATGTAAAGTAAGACAATCAACTATCATCTTTAATCTAACTTTATGTCTCTCTACTCCATTATATACCCGAGTATGTTAGAAGGGTATATAACAATACACAAGAATATTTAAGAAACGAACAAAATATCTATCTATTAATCTATTATCTATTAATAATGGTGATTCGCTTCCGGTTTTTGTCTGTAACAAAAATTACGTCACTGCTTACGTCACATTACCCAAAATCGTCATAGCATAGAATAAATACACTCAAAATCTGAACATGCAACATTAGACAGTCCTCATTGTTTTTTTAAAAACAAGTTTTAATAAATACATGACTGGTATTATATATCTATCTATAGTTTGTTTCATTTTAATACATATTTAAAGTTTACATTTCAAATTGTTTTATTTTCAATCCTTTAATGAATTTGATGATTTTACTTACTTAGTGTACAAACTCGCTGACATGGAAGTTTTTACTCCCCCCCCAGGCAATATGTTTCAAAAATCTATTTTTACATCGCCCGGAGGGTGTTTTTATTTTGTACTAGTCAACCTAATAATAATGAAATCAGAACTATTAAGACATTTCTTTCTTACAATTGGCTGTATTTGCTTAGTCACATAGAAATCAATAGAAATCACAATGAGGGGTATAAGCAGGGCCGGTGTGCCTACTTCTCCGAACACCCCTGACCGAGGGGACAAGCATTGCGGTTCCGGTAACGCTAGGTTTCATACATTTTCTATGAATACTACTTTATGAAAATTGACCTGTATACATATCAAGCCTCATCAAAAAAATTCAGATACATAATATCAAATCGGTACGGACCCGATATATCGACCAAAACGTTGTGTATGTATATCTATACATATATAAAGGACAGATGTGTGTATGTATGTATGTATGTATGTATGCCCGGAGGAAACTACGAAAATAAAAAAATTAACGACAAAGTAAATATATATATACACATTCACTATCACCAGATCTTGCTTTTTGAGCAAAAATATTGAAGATTTGATTTATATTCGTGGAAATAATTAAAAAAATAAGATCTAAATAATAACAGCATGGATTTTCTTTTGCAATTAATATTTTAAATAGACACTGATTTTTTGTTTTCAAAGTTTTTTTTTACGTAGGGATTTTTAATGGGGCATCCTGCGAGGATATAATTCGCGATTTAGTAATAGAGGATCTGCGAGATTAAGTTTAAAAAAAAAACCTTGCTACCCAGGTGACGCCGGGTAGCCGCTTCTATTTTTACAATAAATATGAAGATAACAGTTGCAAAAATCAAAATGATTGGTCCTCTTAGTTTTTAACTTATATTAATTTATTGAGTGAACACATACTATGCAATACTGTAAAGACGTCTAATAGAAATTGGTGGTTAACAAAATCGTTTGTCTACTGGGTGTGTCTCTATTATAGACTTGCACCAGATCAACCTCAGTAAATACTTTGACTTGTAAAATCTTAAGGATGGAGTTGCGGATGTCGTTTTCCTCCAGGAAATCCATTTTGTCTGGGAAAATAGTTTGGAATTCTTATTTCCGATATATGTTGTCACACACACACGCGCATATATATATATATATATATATATATATATATATATATATATATATATATATTACCAACCCCATCCGTACGAGCAGTATACGATCAGTTTCATCTTATCAGTTGCATCCAGGATTTGAACTCGGTCTGTTCTCTGTGCCGGTAATCATTACACCACAAACACCCCGACTTTCTCTCTCTCTCTCTCTCTCTCTCTCTCTCTCTCTCTCTCTCTATATATATATATATATATATATATATATATATATATATATATATATATATATATGCACCTCAGTAACAATAAAATCCACTAAATAAATAAGTATACAACCTTATTTACTTCGGAATTTTTTCACTAAAATCAATTAAAAAGTGCTCAATATAAAGAGCTAAATACCACAGATACCCTGAAGATTCGCGCTATTGTTAGAAACTCGAGTCGGTATTATTTAAACGATCCACATTTTAAACCTTTCAATTTTAATCATATATATATATATATATATATATATATATATATATATATATATATATATATATATATATATACCTTTGAAAAGAAGGAAACTCAATAAATCGTCATCCTGTAATAAATTTATTTCGACCAAAACCTAAAAGGCTTTTAGACATCTAAATAAATGTCTAAAACTCTTTAAAATTTCAGTTTCATCAGACAGGTAGCACAGATGAAAATATTTAATCTAAAATAGATTAAAATAGATTATTATACATTGAGCTCTCTTTAGGGATTCATAAAAATCCTTGTATTTGCACCTACTAAAAGATGCAATAATTATACAGAGAGATTTTGAAGATCCCTTACTACCAGTTTTGGATACTTACACACACACACACACACACACACACACACACATATATATATATATATATATATGTGTGTGTGTGTGTGTGTGTGTGTATGTTGTGTGTGTGTGTGTGTTCTCACTTTCATATGATCTGTAAGCAGACGCCGTGTAATGAATAGGCTATTGTGGTAAAGTTTGAAACTCACTGAAAAGTGCACGTAGTCTATTGAAGATACATTGAAATGTCTATTTGTCTAGTTGGAAATAGAATTAAACTGTCTTCAGTTAGGTTCAGTTTCTTTTCACTATTGATAAATATCTATAGTGAATCTGACCGTAAACTGATGTTTGGAATTTACCGGAACTTCAGTTAAAAAAAGGTCTTATCGATAGGAAATGCCTTTATGATGGAGTCTGTGTTCAGTCACCCCCACTCTCTCTCTCTCTCTCTCTCTCTCTCTCTCTCTCTCTCTCTCTCTCTCTCTCTCTCTCTCTTGTTATAAATGTCGATCCTAGTCGCTGGGGACATTTTGTCAATAACAAGCAATAGCAAGCTATCGGACAATAATCACACCTTATAAGCCACAGGTTTGTTCCACACGTAGAATACCAATTACAAACACGTTTTCAGCTTATAAAGTGATTGATATATCGGCAGGCTAGTCTATTGATTTTCCTACTGGTATTGTCATATGATCGATTGGTTGTCTGTAGGTATATTATTAGGTAGAATAGTTATATTAGTGGATACCAATAGTGTTTAGTGTCTCGTCAGTAGGTAGATTGGTATTGTAATAGCAATGTAAGGTTATTTTGCTCTCTTTGTGACAAGATCAAATTAAAAACAAACGAGTTGTATTGATTGATTGATTTTAACGGTATGTCAACACGTCAACGGTTATCTTATGCCTAGAGGTTAGAGAATCTCGTTATTTTACATTCCTATTATTATTTTTGTGTCGTTGTTTTATATATATATATATATATATATATATATATATATATATATATATATATATATATATATATATATATATATATTCTCTATCCCATCGAATATATGATAATTTTTAAACAGATCTCCCATGTGAATCTATCAAGTACTATCACTCCGGACCAGAGTGGACCTGGGAGTAATGGCAACGAAAGGGTGACTTCACACAAACCGTACTCCAGAAATAGAGTTTTACCACCGGAAGCAGTTTAATGGCATAACCAGGTCACCTCCTTTTTATTTGGTGGTGGTGGGGTCTTAAACTTCTATGGGGATCCAAGCTGTGCTACTCATGCGCTGAGTTGACGATGGCCGGCAATGCTCTACCGATTGAGGTAATTTGGTAGATATATTTAATAAAATGAGATGTCAGTATTACTTAAATTTTAACGTAGACAACAATGTATTCATTTGCACCACACACGCATACACATACACACAATAATATATATGGACATTCACATATAGTATAAGTTTCAAGGAACGAAACTCGACCGATTTTACATCAGTCAGAACCTCTAAGCCACTAGGTTATCAGCACACCCACAAGTGGAAGAGAACTTTTATTTATAAATACATACATATGTAAAAGCTAGTAAAGAGATCTTTATAAGTTTTAAGGAGAACCTTGCAATTTCAGTGTGAATAGTATTTATATATATATTATATATATTATATATATACATATATATATATATATATATATATACACACACACACACACACACACACACACACAGAGAGAGAGAGAGAGAGAGAGAGAGAGAGAGAGAGAGAGAGAGAGAGAGAGAGAGAGACACATATATATATATATATATATATATTCAGCTCGGTCCACCTTGTCCACAGTGCAGATCATATATATATATATATATATATATATATATCTTTCTCTCTCTCTCTATATATATATATATATATATATATATATATATACATATATATATATATATAATATATATGTTATATATATATATATATATATATATATATATTATATATATATATATATACATACATGTATCTCGGTATTACTGTCTTTTATTAGATTATTCAAATATATATATATATATATATATATATATATATATATGAAGAAAATGAAAAACACCGTATCAGTTTCTGGGGATTTGGTCTTATTCAAATTCTAGAAATGACCTGCAGTCACAGATGATATGAATTAACAAATGATATTCAATAAGAAGTATAAAGACCAATACATAAAGGCCTCTGAGATTATCTCAGATTAAAGCTGATTTCAACCTGAGAAATGAACAAATTGATATCAACGGACGCAAGCAGCGGAAACTATTAACGTGCGAAACGCAAACAATGTTAGGTCGTTGAAACCTGTACTTAAATCATTTGAAAAGGCCATGTCATTGTTGGAATAGTAACGTTTTAGAAATTGCAGTTTAAGCTCAATTGTTTTTAGACAGGATTTTGAAACTGAGGAGTCTGATATATAATAATATATATATATATATATATATATATATATATATATAAGCTTGTTTGAAAATCATATAGGTGAGAAACTGAAAGTTACCAAGCACCGTTGACTTTATATATCTATCTATATATATATATATATTTGAAAATGGTTTTAAAAAGCGTGTGCATTGTGAGATGTTATAATAAATACAATTTCACAATTTTTTTTTCTTCCTTCTGAAAAAGATATCTTTTTTTCGGTCACGTCTCATCAGAGAAGCATAACGTGACACTAATGTTTGCACGAGGAATAATATGTAAAATCCGCAGATGTGGAAGTAAAAAAAAAAAAAAAAAATATATATATATATATATATATATATTACGTAGCAAAGTTGTGAGAACAGGCAGAGTTGGTATCAACAACTTATTCCTCGTACAAATATTAGTGTCACGGTATGCTTATCTGATGAGACGTGACCGAACAAAAAGATATCTTTTTCAGAAGGAAGAAAAAAATTGTGAAATCGTATTTATTATAACATCTCACAATGCACACGCTTTTTAAAACCATTTTCAAATTTTGCTCGTACCACAATCTATTCACACACACACACACACACACACACACACACACACATATATATATATATATATATATATATATATATATATATATATATATATGCAAAACAGCACCCCGCAAAAAAGTAGCTATACGGCCATTACCTCCTATCACACAAACCATTCGTGCGTGTTTGATGAACAAGACATGCTGGACACTGCTGGAGAATCAAGAAAGAACACATGTGACATTCTGCTGTGGACACCTACACATGGACACACCAGTGTATGCCAAACAGCAAATACCTACACCAATCAGCTCTGAGCGGATTACAGATGCCAGAGGCGGTGACCGATAGGAACGACTAGAGAGAGAGAGAGAGAGAGAGAGAGAGAGAGAGAGAGAGAGAGAGAGAGAGAGGAGAGAATCCGTGATGTAATCGCGAACTCATAATGATGATGATGAGTATTGGCTGAATAAATCCAAGCAGTAGACACCTTCGTACTACTGTATGAACGAAACGCTTCTTGAAAAAAAAAACTAGATAGGAACTACACAAAGATGCTGCGTGCTGTTTTGATCAAATCTTGGGAGCAGCCCCCTAAAAAGCAGCAGTTGTACGGCCACTTACCTCCCATCTTACAAACCATCCGAGCAAGTTATGCAGGACACCGCTGTGGAAGTAATGTCGAGCGCATAAATAGATTCTCCGATAAACTCATACCCATGGACACACCAGCAAAAACCTTACTTTGATTAACTCTTTGCGGAGACTTAGTGCCGTCTTGAGGACCTACCATAAGCGACGAGAGAGAGAGAGAGAGAGAGAGAGAGAGAGAGAGAGAGAGAGAGAGAGAGAGAGAGAGTCTAAGGAATCTGCACGCTTTGATCTTCATGGTGAACCTTTGTTTTTAAGTTTAAGTGATTTTTAGGTTTTTTTTTACGTTTTGTCTGGGATCTTTTTCAATATTTTTCAAAATTCTTTAAAGGGTCTCGTTTAGTCGATATCATAAAGCAAGAAGAGAAAAAAAATGAATGCAAACAGATTTATTTATGGAAAAATAGAAAGGTAAAAATTGGCGCCAAAATAAAATGATTTTTTTTCAAAACAAAAACAAAAACAAACTTAGGAGGCATTGAGTTATTTTTTTTAAGCAGACGATGAAAAGGCTTTTTCCTTCTTTCTTTTTTTCTTCTTTAAATTCGAATAAAAGAAAAAACAAAAAAACAAACAAGAAAAAAAACAAAAAACAGAAAAAAAAACAAAAACAAACTTTGGAAGTATTGGCTTTTGTTTAAGCAGACGATAAAAAGGCTTAAAACTGGTTATAAATCCAGGAAACAAATTGCTTTGTAGTCATAAAATGGCGGATAGTGAGAATGAAAGATCAACACAGAAGTTTAAAGGCCAAAATATGGTGTGTTGAAATTGCAATTGCCAGCCAGAATAAAAGAACGGAAACTAATACGGAAAAAAAGAAAGGCATGAACTATTAATAATCAATGTTGATGTATACAGTAGTACATTGATTATGAGTTTGATGCGTTCTGCTCAGCCCTGTCGCCTGGAGCTTTAGAATACACCGACTGCTCCCTCTGCAGGGGGCACCTGTTGGCCGTGGGTAGCGACACGTGATGCTTAAGGACGGAGTCCCGGTGGATGAGCAGTCGATGACATGCAACACTCCACTTACTTAGGCTAAACGGTGGTCGGAGAGGCCCCCTCCGATCAATCGGCTGGTCATGTCAAGCCTTAGCATCTATATGATTTTCTCAACCCTATTGCCCTTATGGCAAGTCCCAATCCTTTTTTATCATATATCTGTTAAAAGGCAGTGGCTGAGAGTATTCATGCCTCAAACTCTATCTGATTGTGAGGTTCCAGTTCTGGAGGTCTGGGGAATGTGGAGCACCCCTTCATCACCATTGCTTCCAGGTCCACTCTGACCCGGAGTGGTAGTAACTGTTAGGGTCCTATCTATGGGTTAAATAGAAAATGTATTAATAAAAAAATGTGGGCTATTTCCTATAACTCAAACCTAAAAAAGGGAACCACTCTGAATGATTTTATCTGCTAATTAATCTACTCATTATTTTCCCATTAAACTAACCCTAAACCCTAACCCTAACCCTAAACCCAAACCCTAACCCTAATCCTAACCCTAACCCTAACCCCGTCTTCTTTTTTCCAAGTAGATCAATAAATAAATGAATAATTTATCAAATTACTTCAAAGTGGTTCCCATTTTTTTAGGTTGTAGTTAATAAACAAAAAATTAGTATCCATTAAGAATGAATTTATTTAAAAAGATCTGTCGGATTAAATGACCCACTGAGATTGATATGCCGTAAAACAAAACAAACCAAACAAACCAAACAATCCGTTCTACCCTTACCCAATTTCCTCGTATATCAAATTAATTTTCCACATTGAAATAAATAGAAATGCCATTAATCCGTTGCAATCCTCCCCCCAAAAAAAAACCCCCAAAAGAACACCCTAACTTTTTGTTACGTTTTTCTTGCATTTTCATTCGGTGCTCCGTATATATTTGTATGTAAAAACAATAGATAAAACCACAACAGGGAGAACTAGAGTGCTAAGAATTAATTTTGTGACCCGGTTTGCCAGTTGACTCCTGCAGTAAAAGCATGTGTTGGTATAGGGAAGGGGCTAGGTTTCAAGTCGGATTGTCTATCTTTTTCTTTTTAGGAAGGCATAAGTCTATTTCTCCCTACCGCTATGGGTTAATGGTAGAATAGACTTGGTTCTTTAGCATTAATTAGGCAACCAGACAATGAGAAGGAAAACTCTAGATTCGAACCAACTTTACGCCGCTTAAAAATGACTTTTTGTAACACCCTGTTTGTGGAGGAAGGGTTGGGTAAATACGTACGCAGGACACCCTTTTTGGGTGAGTGGATGGGTGGCCGGATTATCCATTGACAGGTGATGCAATCGGCGTATTTTCGGCCTCACCGACAGGGCGGTAAACTAGTCGTAATCTTCCGAATGTTATAAAAACAATATAAAACTAGACAAAATGTGATCCGTTGTGTCACCCATTGAGCTCTCGGTAGATAATTGGGATTAGGGTAAAGAGAGTTTCCAAAGGGAATCAAATTTAAAAAAAGGGGAAAAAACACAGCCGGAGAATTAAAAAACAACATGAAAATCATTTTGTAAGATTTATAAGAAATGGAACGTTTGACCTAATTTAAATTGAAATGGATCAAGAATTTTATCAAACTACGGGCTCGTCGCTGAATCTTAACATACAAATTAAGTAATAAATGTCTCTATCACAATTACTTTCCCATCTCTCTCTCTTACAAACAGAGAGAAACTAACATATATAACGAGAGGGTAATCAAGATATACATAGAGAGAGTTAACGTATTAGTCAGAATGTGAAACTTAATTGCTAATTACAACTAATTAGAACCAATTAAAATGGAAGTTTTTCAAGCATAACTCAATCCTAAAAGCAAGGAATATTTTAGTATGAATTTTGTGTCATTAAATTCAACAGAAAAAAAAGCCTTTAGGAAACAAAAATTGATTCGCTCAGCTTTTAGTATAATAATAGATATACGTCTTTAAAAATGAAAACGAGATCACTCATAAGACGAAATGAATTATTATTATTCTGTTTTGCGTTCGAGCAAATCTTCTGCGCATGCGCAGACAGGGCAAAATAATATGACGAATGATGTGCTATGAAGATTTTTATCGCTACAACTGGTTGATCAAGTACGCAAACCACATTCACACACACACACCTACGTGCAACGAAAAAATATTGCTGAAAGATATTTATCATCATTTTCTACGAATTATTTAATTAAGCAGTGTGTATCTTAAAGGCATTACACTCGTGTTAATTCGCAGTAAGAAGAAAGGCCAGAGTACAATACTGAATGAATAAATGAAATATTTCAATAACAAAAGAAGATGGCAGTAGTGATATATTCAAAG
Organism: Doryteuthis pealeii; assembly: GCA_023376005.1. Taxonomy (NCBI): domain Eukaryota; kingdom Metazoa; phylum Mollusca; class Cephalopoda; order Myopsida; family Loliginidae; genus Doryteuthis; species Doryteuthis pealeii. Next base: position 104,341,760 of record CM042140.1, read on the forward strand.
AAATCCACGTTAATAAATTGATTGCTAAATAATAAAACAATATGGATAAAAGTATCGATAATAACGTTGATAGATGGCTACCAATTCAGTTCTTTTACTTCAATCTTGGAGAAATTTAGAAGTTTGAATTCATGTTTTAAAAAGAAAGGAGACATCTCCACCCTCGACGATAAGCCTCTGAAGCCAGTAGAACAATTCACATACTTTGGTAGTAATATCTCATCCACAGAAGGCGATATCAATGCACGAATAGGAAAGGCATGCTCGGCTATAAACAGATTATCAGTCATATGGAAATCCGATCTCACTGACAAGTTAAAACGACAATTCTTCGAGGCTGTGGTTGTTTCAGTGCTGCTGTATGGCTGCACCACTTGGATCCTAACGAGGCGCCTAGAGAATAAGCTAGATGGGAGCTGCACAAGAATGCTGCGTGCGATCCTGAACAAGTCGTGGAAACAGCACTCCACAAGGAAGCAGCTGTATGGCCACCTGTCCCCTATCTCACAAACCATCCGAGTGAGACGGACAAGACATGCTGGACACTGCTGGAGAAGCAAGGACGAACTCATAAGCGACGTAGAAGCCAACACATGGACATGCAAATGTGGGCCGTCCATCAAGGACGTACATTGACCAGCTCTGCGCAGAGGACCCCCCTCCCCTGGGACAATAGGTGATAGAGAAGGTGAGAGATTGTCATAGATATCCGTGCTAATTGCGCGACATGATGATGAAGAAAGTGGGGGCACGTACGGGTCCATCATTCTAAATATACAAATGCGGCCTTTTGCCGCTTTGTCAAAAGAGCGATTGAAATTGCGCACCTTCGCTTTAGAAATCTGATATCTGAATACTTTTCAAAAGGTAAAAAAAAAAAGTAATTAAAAAGGTTTTATTTTTCAGACCAACCCCGCAATAAAACTGTAATATAAAGTCTTTTTAGCGTGGGAGCTACGCACGAACCAAAGCTCACGCGTGACCAGTGCAAAAATATGTTATCAACATATTGCAAAACTTTCAACTTACCCTAGTAGTAATAATCAATGTTTATATATATCTATACATATATAAAGGGCAGTCGTGTATATCTGTATGTCCGGAGGAAACTTCGAAAATAAAACAATTAACGACAAAGTAAATATCTATATACATTAAATATCACCATGGTTTGGTTTTTGTGTAAAAATAATAAAGATTTGATTTATATTCGTGAAGATAATTAAAAAATAAAATTTAAATGATAACAGCATGGATTTTTTTTCATTTAATATTTTAAATAGAAGACATTAACATTTCTTTTCAGAGTAGCTATATAAATGCAAGGTCTATTTTTTTTTTTTACATAGGGATTTAAATGGGGCATCCCTGAGGATTCAACTCACGATTCAATAATATTCTGCGGTACCAAGTTAAAAAAAATCCCCATCTACTCAGGCGACGCTGGGTAGCCGCTGCTAGTTACCTATAAAGTTCAATGTGGCATTTGATTGTGAAAACTTTCCCAGCCCTTTTTCGACATAGAGTGAGTTGTTTAAAAACAAGTTTTTTTTCCGTTCCCAAAGAAACATGAGCAAAAAGGATTATGATTTGATTTTCCATAAAGATCCCCAAACATCCGAAAAGTTAATAGAATTGAATGAAATAAGCATTTTGTCTGTAAACTGAACGTACAGGTCAGTGTTACCTTCGTACGTTTTAATGTTGAGATTATAATTCTTGATGACCTTGGGGTCGTGGAAAGAAGCCAATTTTCATTTGACAACACATTTAGGAATATTGCCGAGCACGACCTTTCCACCACAGTACTTAAGCTCGAAGAAATTCCAAGCCCCGGCCAAATTGAGCGTTGCCTTTTAAATAAGTCTACTTCGAAAGAATATTACATTGGCTAAATAGGTTCAATTAAATTATGCTTTGCTATAATTTTATTTACTATTTTCACTTGCAGGTCCGAAAACTTTTACTTGATGAAATATTTTTTTTTTCCTATATGTTTTTATACGTATTTTATTAAAAAAAATAGTTTTACAGTGAAGTTAGTTTTAGCTGGAGACTATTGAAGATATGTTACATAATTTGTAGGTTATCTACGAATTATGACTGTAAGTGCAGTAAAATTTGAATAACAGTATGGTAAATGGAAAGTTACCATCGACCGTTATAGAAGTTATTGACAACAGTTAACCTTTCACTGATCTAGCCGCTGATTTCTCATTGGCTAAGAGAAGAGCGTATAAAAGGAACTGAGTTAGTTAAATTTTGGCGGTTAGTCGAAGGGAGCAGACGCAATGGTCGTCTGTTCCCAGGTAAGCCATCTTCTCACCGCGTGGTTGAACCCTTTTGGGTTTCGATTTTAATAAAGAGGTCTGAGAAAATAAACAGTCTTACGTCAACATTTAAAAGCAAATAAAATGAACACAGATAACCGGAGCCAGCACAGACGAAGCCGTATCAACCAGAGGAAGAAATCACCCAAAAGAAGATAGCCATTCGGAAAATGGAACCTCCTAAGAACTCCCTCCTCTCTCCTCATATATTGTCTGAGGGTGTGGGAATTAAAAATTCAATGTCAGAGAGTTTGTTCCATGTGTAAAATCAAATTTATTAAAGGAGTAAAAAAATGAAACAATTTGAAATGGAAACTTAGTTCTGATAACTTAAGATATATATAAAAATAAAACAAACTATATATAAATATACAATACCGGGCATGTGTTTATTAAAACTTGTTTAAAAAAAAACAATGAGGACCGTCTAAGGTTGTATGCTCAAATTTTGAGTGTATTTATTCTATGTTATGACGATATAGGATAATGTGACGTAAGCAGTGACATAGTTTCGGTTACAGACAAATAGAGACCTAATCTCCATTATTAATAGATTATCATGGTCTGTGAGATAGGAGGTAAGTGGCCTAACAATTGGCGTTTTGTAGGGTGCTGCTTCCAGGATCTAATCAAAACAACATGCATCATCCTTTTGTAGTTATCATCTAGCTTTTCTGCAAGCGTTTCGTTAAAGTCCCATACGGTGCAGCCATACAATAGTACTGGGATGTCTACAGCTTGGAAGAATTCCCGTTTTATTCAGCTAATACTAATCATCATCATCAGGCAGGCATAATCGGCATCTCTATCGGTCATCGCTCCCGGCAGGTCTTTCGCCGGCATCCAGAATCCGCACAGACTTGATTGATGTAGGGTTTTGTTTGTCGGCCTACACTGGTGTGTTCATATGTAGGTGAATGACACTTATAAGTTCGACTTGCTTCTCCATCTGTGTCCTGCATGTCTTATTATGGTCAAGTCAGGCTGAAATCACCTGTTCCCACTAGATCACCGATCTATGTAGCATGTCCTTTTTCTTCACAAACCTAATGGTCAATTTTTTACCCGAGGTGATGACACATTCCGCCTACCCAAATTCCCCCAACCAACTAACCCCCAAACTACGAAGCTTCTCAGCTTCGGAGATGGTGGTGTTAAAGTGTGACACACGTATGTAGGTAGATAGTTACTAGGGTATTGATATACAGACAGAACATTAAAATACGAACTACTGATTAAAAAGCAATAAACTATGTAGTTGATTTAGTACATTATCTTGTGAAGTTATTCACGAGATAATTGTGCTGATTTTAAGTATTATTTGGATTATTCGGACTATTGTCGTCATCTTTATTGCTATCTGTACAACGTTTCGGTCGATGTGATCTCCGGCCTTCTTCAGGTATTTCTTGCCGGACTCAGGAGCCTTCTTGAACTCGGGAACCTTGTTTTCGAACTCGGGTACCTTCTTGTCGTAATCGGGATCCATCACGGAATTTTGAACCCAACCCTTTATTCAATCCACGAGGTATCCTGTTCTCATTCCGCTAATCATATCTGGATACGAGTGTTAAGCTTGTTAATTATTATTATCCTATGTTACTGTCGCCCATGACCAGGATTTTGTGAATTTATAAACCTAATGTCTTGGTTTACCTAGAATATCTTGCTTTTTTTTTTTTTTTTTTTTACTCATGAATGATTTTTACCTTGACTCAGATTGCGCTTTTTTATAAAAAAAATTCAGAGAAATGTGCTGATTTTGTCTTTCTGTCATCACTTAACAGAAAACGAACTTGGCAAACTGGATACATTCTTTAAACGTCATTAAGCATTAAGGATTACATTTATTCATGATGAGATTAAATCTATAATATTTCTGTTTAAAAATCACTACAATTGTATTTACTCTTTTTTTTTATTATTGTAAAAGCGGTTTAACTGATTAAACGAGAAATTCGTTTATGGCGCTGTCAAGACATCTTTCATACGGAAACTAAAAATGGAAGTATTTAAATGTTCATACGCTTTAATCGCCTAAGATTAAGCGACAGCTTAAGCCGAATTACTTCATCCCTGTTATGCCATAATTAATCAGAAAATACCCCCACCCCCCAAAAAAAAAATTGAAATGGAAACTTAGTTCTGATAATTTTAAGTATATATTAAAATAAAACAAACTATATATAAATATATAATACCGGGCATGTGTTTATTAAAACTTGTTTTAAAAAGCAATGAGGACCGTCTATGGTTTCATGCTCAAATTTTGAGTGATTTACTCTGTGTTATGGCGATTTAGGGTAATGTGACGTGAGCAGTGACATAGTTTCGGTTATAGACAAATATAGACCTAATCTCCATTAAAAATAGAAAAAAACATTCAGTATCTGTGAAAATTCCAATGATTTGGTTTAGTTTCTTTATTTAATAGCATATCAACCTTCGTGAGTTATTTAATGCCAAACATTTATGAATAAATATAAGTAAGTAAAGTCGTCGGGGTGGCTTAAAGTGGGTATCAGCCAGACAGCGAGGGAGTCTATCCCCTTTTCACTAGCGTTAGACCAAGGACATTGTTTTTGCATCTGAGGTGGAGCGCCACACCTACCGTCAGCTCCTCACTTTACCGCACAGTTCCCTGTGCTACTCCCATCGTGGTGTAATGGTTAAAGTCATAGGACATGGACACGTCGACCCGAGTTCAAATCCTGGATGAGGCTGTTTGCTTTTCACGTTGGTCTAATACCCTTGGGAAAGGTATGCATCCAACTACTCTCCCTCCATCTATGGGCAGAATAGTAGAGCAGACTGGTCTCTTTAGCCGTGACTGGGTTACTAGTCTAGGTGAAGGAAAACTCTGAATTCAAACCTGTTAAACTCCGCTTTAGAAATTGACATTGTGTCACATCCTGCTTATGTGGAGGGGTTGGTAAATAAATATATATATACACGATATAGACCTATACACCAGATTTGCTTATCCACAAGATCTACCCATATACAGGATTGACCTATACACGAGATCGACGCACAGAATCGGCCTATACACGAGATCGACTTATACACGAGATCTAACCATACACAGGATTGACAATACACAAAGTCGACATACTCTAGATAGGTCTATTCACGAAATCGTCTTATACACGAGATCTAACAATACACCGGATTGACCAATACACAAAGTCTACATACTCTAGATCGGTCTATACACGACATCGACTTATACACGAGTATATGCGGCAAATATTTCAGGCATCGTTTATGAAGGAAGTTTTACTGATGATGCTACGCTTTGTTCTATTCTGTTTCTTTAATTAAATGACTGAACAACTGATTTATGCAGGTAAAAGTGACAAAAACAATAAGTATAAAAAAGACGAAAGAAAAAAAAAAAGAAGCTCTTTAAAACTGTGATAGAATTAGCCCGATATCTATTAATAATGGAGATTCGCTTCCGGTTTTTGTCTGTAACAAAAATTACGTCACTGCTTACGTCACAACATGCAACATTAGACAATCCTCATTGTTTTTTAAAACAAGTTTTAATAAATACATGACTGGTATTATATATCTATATATAGTTTGTTTTATTTTAATACATATTTAAAGTTTACATTTCAAATTGTTTTATTTTTTAATCCTTTAATGAATTTGATGATTTTACTTACTTAGGGTACAAACTCGCTGACATTGAATTTTTTACTCCCAACCTTCAGGCAATATGTTTCAAGAATCTATTTTTACATCGCCCGGAGTGCGTTTTTTAATTTGTACTAGTATTAATAATGGAGTTTAGGTCTCTATTGGTCTGTAATAAAAACTACGTCACTGCTTACGTCACAATTACCAAAGTCGTCATTACATAGAATAAAGAACAATTAATCTGAATAAAATAAATAAAAGCTGTTCCTTATAATTCAACGTTTGAGTCTTTTCCATTGTAATAAATATATATTATATATATTACTGAAATAAATGGGCTATATAAACTATAAAATTAATTAAAACATTGTATTACTTTAAATAGAAAAAATATTTACGAAATTTGTAATCAATTTTAAAAATTACTTTTTACTCTCGTGTTTTCTTCAGTAACAAGAATTTAACTAAAATTTTACAAATAAATAAAACACCTACGATTTTGTGTAAAATCTATGAGTAAAATATTCAAATAATTATTTAATTAATAATTAATAGATGCGCGCAATATTTTATTTGACGGGGACAAAACTAAGTTTCATTTCAAATTGTTTTATTTTTTTTGATGATTTTACTTGTTACTTATGATAAAAACCCTCTGAATTTCTAACTGTACCATACTCAGGTAAAATATAAAAAAAACAAATTTTCACACATTTTTTGTGGAATACTGCTTCCAAAATTATTTATGACAACATGGAGTTCCCATCTCTGAGTGTTTCCTTAGAGTTAAAATGGTGCAGCCATATAGCAGTAGTGAGCGGTTACAGCTTTAAAGAATTATTGTTTTATCTTAAGAGAGAGAGAGAGAGAGAGAGAGAGAGAGAGAGAGAGAGAGAGAGAGAGAGAGAGAGAGAGAGAGAGAGAGAGAGAGAGATCAAGTTTCCATATCAATAATCTGTCGATAGCAGTCGATACCTTTTCTATACGTCAATATTTTGTAGATGAGATATTATTACCGAGGTATATGTACTGGCCAACTAAATTCAGAGATTTACCACCCAGCGTAATAATGTCCCATAATGTTTAAATCACTTGTACTCCGTTTTATCTGAGTTTGACCCATTAGAAAGAGAACTTTAGTGATTTGTATCTAAAAGTATGTACAGCCAAAATCCGCCCCTCTCCCCCAGAGTGCTCAACCCCAGATTAGCTCGTTTCTCCAGTTCTCCAGGACTGTTCATATTGGCTTGTTCGTCTTACTTGGATCGTCTCTGTGATAGGAGGCAGTGGTCGTACAGATACTGGTTTGTGGAATACTGCTTCCAAGATTTATCAACACAACATACAATATCTTGAGGATCTAGGGTTTTCTCAATACGTTTCTTTATTGGTCAAATCTTGGAGCCATATAGTAGGACTGACCGTCTACAGATTTAAAGAATTATTGATTTGTCTTATGAGAGAGATCAAGTTTCCATATCTTCGATAATCTGTCGATAGCAGTCAATGCCTTTTCTATACGTATATTGACCACAAACATCTGTAGATGAGATATTATTACCTAGGTACGTGAGCTGGTCAACTAATTCCAGAGGCTTACACCCAGCATAGTGATGTCCCCATATTGTGTGAAACACATGAACTCCGTTTTATCTGATTTCTCTTAGAGAAAAATTAATCTTGCAGCAAATTACGTAGCAGTGATTCGCTTTGTGCAGGTATATTTGTGAGAAGCGCTAGATTATCTGCGTTGTTCGAATCTGAATTTTCCTCGGGATATCGCCGACTTGGTTTTGCTAGTATTATACAATAAAAAATCGATTTGTTGCGTATATTGATCCGTAGAGATCAGTCTTTGAGGAATCGTGTTGATGGAAAGATTCTTGTTTTCTTCAATAGTCTCGAGAAAGCCGTGATCTACAACACAGGTTGCTCATTCTTTTGTCATTAGTGAGGTCACTGGTGAGGTCAGGCTTTCATTTGAATTCGATAATTGTTTTTTTTTTCCTCTCCAGATTTTATTGTAGAACTGTGAGTATCTTGTGAAACATGGGTAGACGAGGCGCACGAAAGAAAAAAAAAAAGAATATTCAGATATCGGAACTGAAATACAATCAAAAGGCTTGGTAACTTATATTCTTCCGATATAAATTGGTTGTATAGGTTTCCTGGCTTCATCAACAATCAAGATGTGCTGGGTGGGAATCATAGGGCAAATATAAAAAAAAACAACATCCGTTCTTTGCAAAGAATTACTGAACGAAGCAGTAAGTGGTTGTGGGTGCGAAGAAAAGATTTGGATTAGCGATAAAAATAGGAAAGAAGGGGAAGATTTCTGTATGTATATATATATATATATATATTATATATATATATATATATATATGACATGCAGTCGATGCATGATATTGCGAGGGTCCTCACATCAGTGAGGTAGGGCCGGCGTTGCTTTTTAAACCGTCGAGAGGAAGGCCCCGAAACGGTTTGCACATTCTCTCCTGATGAGCCCATGCATTTGTAAACATCCTTTGTTTTTTCAATATATCATATTCACACACACACACACACACACACATATATATATATATATATATATATATATGTGTGTGTGTGTGTGTGTGTGTGTGTGTGCGCGTGTCTGTGTGTTTGGATATCTCGATTATAGAGTTGATGGGTAGGGATGACTTAAATTTAATTTTACGTAAGTGTGTGGTGAGAAGGGTTTAGGCATTTTTGTTGGGTATATTAGTGTATAGGGAGATTACGTCTAAGCTGTTTATAGGTTTGTTCGGTATGTCGGTGTTTTTGATTTTGTTGAGGAGATCGCCTGAATTGATTATGTGAGCGGGGCTGATTGTGCCTAGTAGGGGGGGGGTGAAGAATTTTGGCAATGGCATGGGTGATTTTGTGGGCACCGCTGCCTATGCTAGACATGATGGGTCGTAAAGCGTATATATATATATATATATATATATATATATATATATATGAAAATGGAAAAGGAATTGAATCCGACAATATGAAGAAAAATGAGTAAAGAAAAGAAATGTAGATGGATAAAATGAATTTAATCGATATCACATTAATCGATATCCCTTACAAATGTGTTTCGGTCAGTTTATGTGTGTGAAAATATTTCGCACACATACAAGAATCGACCTTCATCAGAGTGAACATTTATTTTGAATTCAAAATGTGAATTTATTTTTAATTCAAAATAAATGTTCACTCTGATGAAGGTCGAATCTTCTATGTGTGCGAAATATTTTCACACACATAAACTGACCGAAACACATTTGTAAGGGATATCGATTAATGTGATATCGATTAAATTCATTTTATCCATCTACATTTCTTTTCTTTACTCCTTTTTCCTCATATATATATATATATATATATATATATATATATATATATATATATATACCATCCCACCCCCGCATTAGTAGGATGTGACACACGGTCAATTATGCATATACTCATAAATAATGGGAGGAACTTCGCCGACGGATCTGATTGGATGTTTGCGTGGTCCTCCAGCTATATAATTGTAAAGATGTCACTTGTTCAAGTGCGGAACCGGTCACCCAGGCGAGAGGATATGAGATTCAGGCCCGAAATTTTCCATGACCCGGGGTTATCACAGATGAATAGTTTCCAAACAAGTTTATTTCATTCTTTTTAGGGATAGAAACATCTTGTTCTAGAAGCTCCATCTGATATGAATTTATGAAAATCCCTTTCGTATGAAGAAAGACTTAAGAACATTGACTTACCAAGTTTGGTTTATTGACATATAAGAGGGAATATGATTGAAGCCTACAAATATACACATGGTTTTTATTCAACGAACTCTGACCTACTAAACATTGCTCAAAATATCAATACCAGGGGACATAAATTAAAACCTCCTTTAAAAACTTTGTAAAGCAAACGCAAGACAAAATTATTTTAGCAACAGAGTGGTGAATACATGGAATAAACTACCATAATCGGTAGTGAATGCCCCATTTCTAAACTCCTTCAAGGCAATGTTGAATAATCTGTGGAATGATTATAAATATTCTGTGGAATTAGAATGAATGTTTATAAGGAGTAGCTGACAGGTCTCAGACCTAATATACTAGCTGAAAGGATATTATTATTATTATTATTATTATTATTATTATTATTATTATTATTATTATTATTATTATTTACTCCTTTTGAGTTTTTACATCAGCATTAGCTGATGGTCTTTCACTGGAGTCTGAGTGACAGCAAGTCTCCTCAGATCTCCAGGACTCTTCTGAGTATTCTGGTAGATTGCAGCAGTGCAGTGTTCTGAATGCTTTCAATCCTTCCTCTGATATCCAAACTTTCCAAACCCTTTTCTAATCCTTTTGGGACTGTTCCAAGTGCACCAACTACAATTGGTATCACTTTGACTTTCATATTCCATAACTTTTTCAGTTCTCTGGCAAGGTCCAGATATTTGTCCATTTTTTCATTTTCCTTTACCTTCACCTTGTGATCTGCTGGCACTGCAAAATCCACCAGTTGACAAGTTCTTTCTTTTTTGTTTATCAATACTAGGTCTGGTCTTCTTGCTGGGATAAGGTGATCCGTTTTTATTTCAAAGTCCCAGAGAATTTTATGCGTTTCGTTCTCAAGAATAGATTCTGGTTTATGCATATACCATTTTGTTATATGGTCAAAATTTAATTTTTTGCGTAATTCCCAGTGGATCACCTTCCCAACCCAGACATGTCTAGTTTTGTTTTCTCGTTGTGCTAGTTTGCTACATTTTTTTGCTACATTTTGCTACATATATTATTATTATTATTATTATTATTATTATTATTATTATTATTATAATGTCCCTTCCATTCGTGAAATCATCGTTTAGCAAAGCTAAAAGAACTATTATTAATTAATTAATTAATTATTAATTAATTAATAAATTTTATTGCTAATTGCTTAATTAAGGAAATGTCTGCTTTATTTTCCAAGAATCCGTTTGCATCTGTACTTAGATATCCCGTAGGATTTCCAGAACATTTGTTTGAACTCAGTTGGTGCTTTGCCTCTCCACACACGTACATTCATATCTATTCCTTTTCTATTCAGAGTCAGTCCGCTTAGATGCTAACGTTCTGGACTGCGACATCGAAGTAAGCGAATTCAAACTTCAGTCGCGCTATTACGTTCACTTTCGGACAAACACACTTGGGAAAGGTATGAACCCCTCATCCACCCCAACTATAAGTTAGATAGTACCACTAATGTTCTTCTACTTCGACTCTCGGCAGGTGTGGTGCTCCACCTCAGCAAAAACAATGTCCTTTTCTAGCGCTAGCGAAAAAGGGACAGACTCCCTCGCTGTCCAGCTGATACCGACAACACGCAACTCCGCTAACTTCACTTTTTATACTGTTGCTACTATTGCTAATCATTCGATTTGGTTCACAGTTCACATACCTAGGTAGCAATGTCTCATCTACAGAAATCTATGTCAATATACACATAGAAAAAAAAAACATTTCACGCACCTAGGTAGCAATATCATATCTACAGAAATCGATATCAATATACGTATAGGAAAGGCATGGACTGCTATAGACAGATGATCGATCATGTGGTTGTTACGATTTTTGTGGCCATTTTTAGGCTGCAGGTGAGAGCACTTCACAGTGGAGATCCCTTGTGTTCCTTAGTATTAGGTAGAATCCTTTGGATATTCCTTAGTGAAGAATAGTTGGTTGTTCGTCGGTGTTAGGCAGAATCCTTGTGTTAAGCAGAGTCCTTGGTTGCTGATCCGTTCGTCGTTGTCGATTACATGCAAATAAACGACTTTCAAGATCGGCGATTAAATAGTTAACTAACCACGTATTCGAGCCTGTTGATTGGCTGGCTTTAATCCATGCCCGCACGCAGAGTCTATAAGTTTAAGTGGTGGACTTCAGCACACCTTATATAACAAGATATTGGGTAGCTCAAGTGGTGTAATGGTTAGCAAGCTAGATTCACAGATTATTGTTAGTGAGTTCGATTCGATTCTCGCTAGGTGCCCTATACTTTTAGCCTTGTGCCACATCTAAGCTAAGCTTAGTAAATAAATATATAACAAAATATTCCAACATTGGTAATCTAATGTTTCTCATAAGATAAAGCGAGAATTAAATCGAGTAAACATCCATTTATACAGATGAAATGGCGAGCTCGAAATTTTATAACAGCAAATACAAAATAATATAAAAAAGAAGAAAACAAATCAAGAGAAATACCGTCTTACGTCAAATATCTTAAAATAGGAATACATTTCGCTGCTTATAAAAAAAAAATGGAAATTTTAATCCAAAATGACTGCATAAGAATTAAAAGGAAAAAAAACAAAAAAAAAAACAACAACAAAAAAAAAGAACCAAAAAAACAAAAACAAATAAAAATAAAAAAAGCAACCTAATTTCTACCATTCTTAAAAAGTAGATTAATAAACCGACTAATCTGGCTTAAATCTTTCGCTCTGCACTCCATTGTTTTAATCTTTGCTTTTTGGCGAGCTAAGAAAATCTTCACTGTCTTCTCCAATGAATGTGCGATAACAAGTCTCTATAACGTGATACGTCGAACCTCTTAATCATTGGCCCGTTGTTCTATCAGCTAAGCCAATACCACTCGTGCTAGATCGTAATTGTAGTATTTAGCATTACAAGTGGCCATTAATTGTATTAATTGCATTTATTCTTACAAGTTAAACGCGGGTAAAGTTGTAACATATTATTAATACGTATGTCTTTATTCTTTGTGAAGCAAATAATTGAAAATGCGAAATCACAAAGCATTACTTCAGCTTGCATATTGATAAATAAAACATTCTTAGCATATATGAGCCAAAGTGGGAGCGTTGCGTTGTTAGATCTATCTATCTATCTATCTATCTATTCTGCAGGACTCTATTTATGTTGCAGTCTATATCATTCTCTTTCTATGATTCAACAGGTTATTCTATACGTATGCATGTATCACATTCTTTCTTTCTTTCTTTCTTTCTTTCTTTCTTTCTTGTTCTGTTCATATCTATCTATCTATCTATCTATCTATCTATTTCGTAATGACAAAATGACTAATTGTATCAAAGCAAAAATTGATAATGCGCAAAAGAATAGTCAGTGTAGGTTATGTGACGACCAGTTCACATACCTAGGTAGCAATGTCTCATCTACAGAAATCGATGTCAATATACAGTATCTCGAAAACAAGCAGAAACTAAATGGATCCTAAAATTACAAACTCACGTGAGGGGACTGAACGCTGACATCGGAATACTCCGTTATTATAAATATTTTACAGACGCTGCCGTTGTCAATAACAACAAAGACAAAAGATCCGTTGAACAGGAACCGCATTCATTTGATAAAGGGTATCTAACGAACCCGAAAATTTATGATAACAAATGATAAAAAAAATAAGTGAATCCAATACTCCATAACATCGAGTTCATTCATTTATTTTTAGATGCTTCGCAATAACGCCCAACTTAAAAAAAAGCATAAAAATATATACCGAGAGAAGCATACGGAGACCCCTACATATATATATATATATATATATATATATATATATATATATATATATTAGTTCCGATAAGAGAAGATATGGCTTATTCATTAGAAACACCTAGGAAGAGCCAGCGGGTACACCCACAAATTATTTCGATCTTCCAATCTCAAAACATGTGCCCACACGCAAAGACTGATATCTGAAGATTTCCCTACGATTGTGTCGAGATAAACACCCACACAACTGAACAGAGAGACACACCTGAAGAGACATAAATACAAAAGTACGTCAACAGATATACACAGCAATGAACAAAGATGTTCTTATTTAAAAAGCTTCAAACGTCCCCATTTGTTTACAAAGGCAGCGCTCTGAATTCAGAAAAAATAAGTGCACAAGCCCCCACCACCACATCCCCGGAGGCACCCACACCCACACACACACGCGCACATATTTCCCGCACCCCCACAAAAACAAGCGGATATGCTTAGCTTACTGCCGCACATTTCTGCGCACAATCTCAAACAATACGTGGAAACAAACACCTACGAGAAAACAGCTGTACGGCCACACAAACTATTTATGTGAGGCGAACAAGACACGCTGGACACTGCTGGAGAAACAAGGATGAACTCATTAGTGACGTTCTTCTGTGGAAGTCCTCACATGGGCACGCCAGAGTAAGTCGTCCAGCAAAGACGTACATAGACCAACTCTGCGCGGATACTGGATGCTGCACAGAGGACTCCACAGGGGCAATGAATGAGGGACGGTTGGCGAGAGATTGTCTAGCGTAACATGATGATGGATCACTGCAACATAAAACAAACTGGACCGCCTGGATATTGAAAATCGTGTTGTATCCTCCTTTCACATAGAGCTAACCCACTTTTTGCCCTGTCGTCTGGGACTGTAAAATACATCGATTACAAATCTACAGAGGGCAAAATCACGTCCACCTCAATGGGACAACCTGTGGGCTGTGGGTAGCGACCCGTGATGCTTAAGGGCGGAACCCTGGTGGCTGAGCAGTCCATGACATGCAACACTCCACTTTGGTCCTTATTTAGGCTAGACTGGCGGTCGGAGAGGTCCGCTCCGGATATATCTACTGGTCACGTCAAACCCTAGCAGCTACAGTGGGGAAAATAAATATTTCACCCCTGCCGAATTTTTTAGTGTGCCACCTTACAAAAATAGGAATGGTGTATAATTCTTAGGGTAGGTCCGTCTTTAAGGGGAGAGAAATTTAGAAAATCACATTATATCAATTTTTGAACATTTTATTGAAAAAATAAGTATTTCACCCCATCGCAAAATAAAACTCAGTACTTGGTGAAGAAACCTTGTTGGCAAGCACAGAAGCCAGGCGTTTCCTGTAGTTGGTTACCAAGTTTTTATAGATCCCAGGGGGATTTTGGCCCACTCGTCTTTGCAGATTCTCTCCAAATCCTTAAAGTTTGTAGGTTGTCGTTCAGCTCTCTCCACGGATTCTCTAAAGGATTAAAGTCCGAACACTGACTAGGCCACTCCATTACCTGTATATGATTGTCCCGACCATATTGCCCTTATGGTAAGCATCAACCATTTTTACCATATATGTGCTAGAAGGCGGTGGCTGGGGTTTTAGTGTCCTGGGTATAACGTTAATCTGCATCTAATGGTGAAGTTCCAATTTTGAAGCTATGGGGAGTGTGGAGTACCCTTCATTGCAATTACTCCCTGGTCCACTGTGACCGGGAGTAGTAGTACCTGTTAGGGTCCCATCTATGAGTTAAATAGAAAAAAATAAGTTTAAAAAAAATGTTGAATACCTATCAAGAATGAATCAAACAAAATGTCTTCGGCATAGTTGACATGCCGTAAAATCCAACCAAAAATGAAAAATGTGCTCTCTCGTCGATTTCGATGCATGAGAGTTCATCCAGTTAACAGCCTACACAGTGTTTTGTTTATAGTGGTGAAGGCTGTGTTGGATCATCCGCACTTTTTGGCACAGTCGATAGGAAAGAATTGGGGCACAAGGAATGTCACAAACCCAATCAACGACTTATCTCAGGTTTCCTTCTCCTAGACTGGTTACCTATCCAGGTTAAAGAGCCCAGTCTACCCTACTATTTTACCCATAGCTGGAGGGAGAATATATGGATTCGTACCTTCCCTAATGATATTAGGCTTGTCTAGGATTTGAACTCGGGTCGACGAGTCCATTTCCCACGACTCTAACCACTATGCCACGTGACTCCATTAAAATCCAACCAACCAACTTTAAAAATCAACATTAAAGGTTTTTCTTTTTATCTATACTTGAACACCGATTATTTGCAATGAAATAACAATTTTGGGGGGTTTCTTCTTTCGCGCTGGATGTCATTTTTGATTTAATGGAGGTAACTTTGAAAAGCTAATTAGAATCCTTCACTTGTTCCTAAATAGAAGTATCAATATCATCATGGATCGTTGGTAGAACATCTAGTTTACTATAAATATGGAAACAATTGAAACACCGTGTTATCTTGTAAGTATACGCACAAATTGAGAGAGAGAGAGAGAGAGAGAGAGAGAGAGAGAGAGAGAGAGAGAGAGAGAGAGAGAGAGAGAGAGTGTGTGTGTGTGTGTGTGTCAGGGTTTTTGTGGCCATTTTTAGGCTTCAAGTGAGAGCACTTTACAGTGGAGACCCCTTGTGTTGAGCAGAGGCAGATCTTTAGTGAATAATCCTTTGGTTGTTCCTCGGTGTCCCTTAGCGTTGGGTAAAATTCTTTGGTTCTTCCTTGGTGTCCCTTAGTGTAGAATCCTTTGGTTTAGCAAAGTCCTTGGTTGTAGGTCCGTTTCGTCAATGTCGAATACGTACAAACGAATGGCTTTCAAGATCGGTGATTAAATAGTTAACTAACCACGTATTCGAGCTGTTGATTGGCTGGCTTTAATCTACGCGCCCACGCAGAGTCTATAGGTTCAAGTGGTGGACTTCTGCACGCCTTATATTTCAGAATATTCTAAAAGTGAGGAGAGAAGAGAGAGAGAGAGAGAGAGAGAGAGAGAGAGAGAGAGAGAGAGAGAGAGAGAGAGAAGGGGGAGAGAGGAAGAGAGAGAGAAAGAAGTCTTTGGTATAAAATAACCCAGAAGGGTTGACATGCCGTAAAATCCAACCAACCAACCAACCAACCAACCAACCAACTAATCTTTCAACTAAAAGAATATTTCTAGTGTCCTTTTTCTTTCTATTCAATTTGACCTTTTTCCTTTTTATTTCCTGTATTTTCTTTCCTATTTCTCTATCTTTCTCTCTTTATTTTTACCCAAGTTCATTTCCGGTCTTTATTTTATTTCTACGTTTATTCATTCATTTCTTAACCATTGATAAACGTAAACCGATATTTTCAGTTTCATGAATAAATATATGAAGTCAACCTAACAAGTGTACATATCTACTCCAGTTCAGAGCCAGACAATATTTCTCACTGATAAGAGGCACCCACATGCGCCGTCACTTCCATAACCGTAATATCTGCGCATCTATGTCACATACCCAGACACACAAGAGTGCAGACACACAGGTAAACGTTCCACCTACCTACACGGATAGAGAATGAGGCTGAAGCGTTTTCCCCGAAAAATAATCAATAAAATGGTCTTTTTCTATGGAAGCATTGCCCGCAGAAGAAAGCAAAAGTTAATGACAATAAAAGAAACAAACACAGGAGTCTTAGGGACACCGTATTATCTACAGAATTGATAAGAGTTCAGTCCGCCGAGATAAAGAAGCACCCACGCGTTCTATTCGACTTCGAGATAGATACAAGATAGTTACACAGTTATGTACTCGGATGGACGTGTACATATGGGTACGTACACCACATACAAACGTGTGCGCACACATTTACAGAAGGACGCTAATACAAATTGACAAGTAAAAACATATAGATAGGTATATGAGTTTGGATTTTTAAAAAAAGATCGAGAGTTGAAAGTCTTTAATCAAAAGAAAAATATATTCATGAGCTACATATTTCTATTTTTGGTTACTTAGTTTTAATACTGTAGAGTTTGGCAATAAGTAACACCTAATAATATCCGTCTTGACTGTATTATGTTCCACAATATATAATAAAATCCTGGTACCTTTGGCATAAGAAAATTAATATTTTATCAAAAATATATTGGGGGTGTACTTTAATTTATGGGTGACTAGAAGCGGCTACGCAGCATCGCCTGGGTAGAAGGGGAAACAAAAAGACTTGTGTATTGATTTATTTACAAATGCTGGAGATTTTTTAACAATAATTTCAATGCCATTTCTATGTATATTTTCTTTTCTAAATATCTTCGAATATAAATAAAATCTTCATGATCTTTTTGCTCAAAAAGCAAGAACCGATGATATTTAATGTGCACATTTATTCACTTTGTCGTTAATTGTTTTATTTTCGTAGTTTTATCCGGACATACATACATACACACCGACTGCCCTTTATATATGTATAGATTACACACACACACACACACACACACACACATATATATATATATATATATATATATATATATATATATATATATATATATATATATAGAGAGAGAGAGAGAGAGAGAGAGACGGGGGACATGGTGTAATAGTTATTGTCGTAGGAATTGGACTCAGCGACCCAAGTTCAAATTCTGGACGAGGTCATTTGCATTTCCCATAGCGCTAATACCCTTAGAAATGGTATGCATTCAACTATTCTCCGTCCAGCTTTGGGTAAATTGTAGGGCGGACTGAGTTCTTTAATCTTGGTTTGGCAACCAGTCTAGGAGAAGGAAAACCTGTTCAACTCCGTTTAAGGAAACTGACCATGAGTCACATTCTACCCCTGCGGAGGGGTTAGTATATATATATATAATATATATATATTATATATATATATATATATATGCATTTTTCTTTTTTAGAGGAAAAAATGCCTATATCTTAAAAAAATGCCTATATCTTTCAAAAAATCTTTTATAAACACGATCGTCATATATAATATATATATATATATATATATATATATACAAAAAACATACAAAACTGATAATAACCAGAAAAACTTCGATTTAAGAACGAAAAGAAAAACAGGTCGAAAAATATTCTATGGTTTGCATCCGTTCAATATAGCCACTATACAGAAATTGGGAAATATCTTTAGCAAAAAAAAAAAAAAAAAAAAAATCCACCCGAAAGCAAATTGAATAAAATATTTAATAAAAACACTGTGAAATTAAGTTATAGTTGCATGCCTAATGTTGCCAGTAACATCAGCAAAATTAACATTAGTAAATTAACTAAAAAAAAAGAAAAAGTGAAAGTCATCCATGCAATTGTAATAATGAAACGAACAGTCCTCTTAATGATAAATGCCAGATTAATTGTATTGTATACAAAGCTAGTGTATAAATTAATGAACAAAGTAATAATAGAAAGTTATATTTAGGCTCTACACAAGGTAGTTTCAAAAAAGATTTTACAACCATAAAACTAGCTTCGCAAATATAAAATATATGCATAGTGTAGCACTTTCTAAATATATCAGGAATATGAAAAATAAATACAGCATAGATCCTAACATAAAATGGAAAATTGTGAAAAGATCATACAATTATATAACTGGTTATAAACTCTGTCTTTTATGTTTAGAGGAAAAATTGGCTATCGCAACTTATACAAATTCCAAAGAACTATTAAAACAAAGATAGGACATTTTGAACGGATGTTGATTCAAACACAAATGGTGTCTCGACATTTAAAAAACAAAACAAATGAAGTGACAGTTAAAAAAACAAAACAAACACCCCGTTCCTCTCTGTGTGCTGTGCAAATATTTTAGTGTTTTTGTTTACATCCGCTTGTTTTAATTGAATAGTCTCGATAATCCCCACGGTGAAACCCGAGTAGACTGATTGTGTATTTATCAGTTTTCTAATACAGCTCTACAAATGTATTGACAACTTTTATATTCATTCATAATTCTGACTTCGATTAATTATTTTTATCGGCAGTGAAAATTGTGACTCGTTCGATTTTTGGCCTTCTCCGTTGTCATTTTATCTTCAAACACACACATACACACACACACACTATATATATATATATATATATATATATATATATATATCTACACACATATATATCTAATATATATCCTCAAATGCCTATAATTTCCCGCCAATTCTCATCCCACCATTCCCCATAATATTCTTATAAACTTGTGAGCCCCTCCTCCTATTTATTTCTACTGCTACTGTTTGTTTAAAAAAACCATGGGAACATCTCATTTCACACCTGATGATGGCAAAGTAATGCAGAAAGTACTAGTATAAGAACCTTTGGTGGACTCATCCACCAATTCCACTCAGATATAAAAACGATGGCCAGACAAATACAAAGGATAGAAAAGAAGCTAGTCTGACAAGAATTGTCAGTCAAATTCAACAAATCACACACACACACACACACACACACACACACACACACACACACACACACACACATATATATTATATATATATATATATATATATATATATATATATATATATATATATTAGTGGTTGGTTTCACAATGCAAGTGTAAAGAAAAATAAGGTAACTATGGTGTTGTTTGTTAACCTGTGATTTATTCTTAATATTTCGAGATAAATTTCTCTTCTACAGAAAATCTCTGGAACTGAAGTTGTTGCTAGTGTCTATCCATCTTTACACTTGCATTGTGATAGCCTTCAAAACCAACCACCAAACCAATATAAACACAGTGCTTCAAGCAAATTATAAAACACACACACACCATATATATATATATATATATATATATATATATATATATATATATATATATACATTGCACTAATGTGATGGGTTAGGAAACTTGAATTCCAGGCTATTGAGCTAATGTAGCGTGTTCAATTCTCACTGAGAGCTCCACTACTCCGACCATGTACCAGATTCAGTTAATCAATATTTTATACCTGCAAAGCATGAACTTTTATTAGTTTTTCAATAGCAAATTACTTTTAAATTTCCTTCTTTTAATTAATAATGCTTCTTTTTTTTCTTTCATTCACTTCTTGGAAAATTCTGAGATTATTCATTCCAGGAAATTAAACATATTAAACCATCGAAGCTTGAATTTAATTTTCAAAATGTCATATTCAGAAAGATTTCAATTGGCGTCCTAGATATATTTCTAAGGTTGCAGAAAAAACAACAATGAATCAGCGGTATACAGTGTTCTATCATTGTACAAATACATATACGAGCTTGATAGACAATTTAGACTAAAATTCAGATACTATACAGTGGTGCTTTGACTTACGAGTTTAATTCGTTCCGCTCTTAACTCAATTTTCTCGTATTTCAAATCTATTTTCCCCATTGAAATAAATTGAAATGCCATTAATCCGTTCCAGTCCTCGCAGTGGTGCATTGACTTACAAGTTTAATTCATTCTTCTCTTAATTCAATTTTGTCGTATATTAAATCTGTTTTCCCCAGAGAAATAAATTGAAATGTCATTAATCCGTTTCAGCTTCAAAACACCCTAATTTTTGTTATGTTTTTTTAATTAGAAAAATACCGCTCTATTGTAAAAAAAAAAATAGAATAAAATAAGATAGAATGTAATGAATTATGTGCTGTAATATGTTTTAATGTTTTTTTTTATAAACAATATTTTTGTTTGGCATAATAAATTTGGAAAATTAATTTTCTTTGAGTGAACTTAATAACATAAACGTAGTTGAAGCTCGCTCGTACAATTGTTAGGTCTCAACACAAAGCAAATAATCGACCGAGTGACAGCTCGTAACTCTAAACACTCATAATTCGAGACACTCGTAAGTCCCAATATCACCATAATTAGATATTTTGGTGTATATTGCATAAATGAGTCCTGGCTCCTGGCCTAAAAAACGCTAAGCGGTGCCTGCTCAAAATGTAAACCGTGCTACTTAGGAACTTCCTAGCTATTTGAAGACGTTTTTTTCCGAAAGGTTAATGCGATATGAAAGCGATATTTCCCACCCCTTGTCTTTTCTCCAGAAATAAATGTAAATATTTTACCCCTCCCCTCTTTAAAATATTTTTTAGCGGTTTGAAGGCGTTTTTATCCACAAATAACTTTTTAGTGGTTTGAAGGCGTTAAAAAGTAAGCCACGCTCAGCTTTTTTTTTTATCAACAAGTAAATGTAAATATTTTACGCTCTTCTTTAAAATATCTTTTTTTCTCGATATTTTCATTTTATTTTAATTCAAAACAACTATCACAAATCTTTAAACAAATAAATAAAGTTTCGAACCCCCCCACCAAAAAAAAAAACAAAAAACAAAAAAAAACAATCAATACATTTTTCATAAGTAGCACGTGTCGGATTTTCAGCGTATTTTAGGACAGGAAGCTAGAAAGCATTTATGCGATATGCACCGATATTTGATAAGCTAATCTTGGTACTGCATAAAAAAATGCAAATGATTGGTTTCTAACAGGAGCCGAACCATTTATAACGAGAAAAGTATAGATAGAAAGTTGAATATAATGAAAATAATTACTGTATAAAACAGATACAAGGGAGGCGTGCTGGGTAACGATTATCGTCATAGGAAATATAATCGACGACCAGATTTCATATCCTGAACGAAGCTAGTTGCTTTACTTCGCACTAATGTCCTTGGAGAGGACATGAATCCATCAGTTCTTCTCCAGCTATAGGTAAAATGTTTTGTGTTGCATTTTTTTGTTTAATGGCATATCAACCTTCATGTGTTACCTAATAAGAAAGCTATTTTATTAGAAGATAAGTATCGCTACTATTTAACCCATAGTTAGGGGGTGAAGGAGTTCATACCTTTATCAAGAAAAAAGAAAAAAAAAAAACGTAAAAAGAAAACGACTGGAGTTTGAATGTTTTTTACAACATAGTATACTACATAGTATAATTATTATTTTCATTATTATTTTCGAGTATACTACATAGATTAAAATATTATTTTTCGAGTATACTACATAGTATAAATTATTATTTTCGAGTATACTAGTATAAATTATATTTTCGAGTATACTACATAGTATAAAATTATTATTTTCGAGTATACTAATAGTATAAAATTATTATTTTCGAGTATACTACATAGTATAAATTATTATTTTCGAGTATACTACATAGTATAAAATTATTATTTTCGAGTATACTACATAGTATAAAATTATTATTTTCGAGTATACTACATAGTATAAATTATTATTTTGGGGTATATTACATAGTATAAAGTTATTATTTTCGAGTATACTACATAGTATAAATTATTATTTTCGAGTATACTACATAGTATAAAATTTATTTTCGAGTATACTACATAGTACATAGTATAAATTATTATTTTCGAGTATACTAATAGTATAAAATTATTATTTTCCAATATACTAGATAGTATAAATTATTATTTTTCGAGTATACTACATGTATAAAATTATTATTTTCCAATATACTACATAGTATAAAATTATATTTCAATATACTAGATAAAATTATTATTTTCCAGTATACTACATAGTATACGATTATTATTTTCCAATATACTAGATAGTATAAAATTATTATTTTCGAGTATACTACATAGTATAAAATTATTATTTTCCAATATACTACATAGTATAAAATTATTATTTTCCAATATACTAGATAGTATAAAATTATTATTTTGGAGAATGTCCATGATGCTGTCTTTCACTTTTCCTTTAGAAATTTAGCATTACTAGATTTATTACTTAACTTATTCAGGGAAAAGCGCTATTGCAAATCAATGCTAAACGAGGCAATAGCGAATGTCATTGCGTATTATTACTGGTCTTCATACGATCAAATAACTTATTCAACGTTTACTGAACCTCTTCATATGGCAATGTTAGCATTAAGCACTAAGTTTGTGACTTCGTGCTTTAAGCCCTATTTTTTTTTATTAGCCCCATTGTCCAACCGGATATTAAAAGATTCTGGTTTAGTGAAGATCCCGAAAAGTACAGTTGAACATGTTCGGATTAAAGAGTTAAAAAGTCCAGGACATACAAAAGAATTCAAACATTGCATACGGATACATAGCAATAGCATAATCTTTACATATTACTGCCGTCCCTCCCAATCCTACAGCCCCACCACCAGAACCTTTCCTCTCATGAGCCCTCAAATGACTCATCAAACCTGCTGCAGACCAACAAAGTTTGATGCAAATATGACATAGGAAAGACGTCCTTCTCACTAGATCGGATGGATCAGATGATAAAATTTGATGTTTATGCACCACCATATGTCTATTTAGACAAGAAGCCGACTTATAAACTTTGTTACAGATTGCACAAGACACACTGTTTGTTCCTGGAGTATGCAAAAGTCCCTGATGAGATTTCCTATGATTGACATATCCGGCCTTAGAAAGCAGAATCCGACCACATGTTTGACATTTCGAACCCTCCGTGTTCTCACCAATATAACAGGTGTATCCCTTTCGAAGTTGACGCTTGAGGTTTTCATGCTCAATTCTCTCACTCTCAAAACAATATACATACATAAATGCATACATACATACAGAAATCATTACATAATACACACACATCATATGCAAATAGAGGCGCTCGTTATGTATTGGTTATCGTCGTAGAAAAGGAACCCGTCGAGCCGATTTCAAATCCATAACGAGGCAGTTTGCATATCACATAGCGCTTATACACTTGGGAAAGTTATGCATCTAAATATTCACTCTCCTGCTATGAGTAAATACTGGGTCGGACTGGGCTCTTTAACATTGATTAGGTAACCAGTCAAGGAGAAGGGAAATTCAAAACTGTGAAACTTATCTTAAGAAATTGGTCTTGTGTCACACCTTACTCGTGTGGAGGGAATGGTATATATATATATATATATATATATATATATATATATATATATATATATATATGCTAACACACATACACAGACACACTCTTCTTGTTACAGGGCTTAGAATCTACTGACTATCTTTTTCACTGTGATTTGACCCTTCCCCTCTGTTGGAATATCTTTTTAATATAAGGTGTGCTGAAGTCCACCACTTAAACTTATAGACTCTGCGTGGGTGCTTGGATTCAATCAGCTAATCAACACGCTCAAATACATGGTTAGTTAACAATTTAATCGCCGATATTGAAAGCCCCTCAGTTGCTGATATTGGATACGGACGGACGGATCAACAACCAAGGATTCTACCTAACACTAAGGAACAGCCAAAGGATTCAGCCTAACACCGAGGAACAACCAAGGATTCTTCACTAAGGAACAACCAAAGGATTTTACCTAACACCAAGGAAAACAAAGGGATATCTACTGTAAAGAAATCCTGTCTTTCGCTACATTTTCTATTTAGTAAAAGCCACTATCTGTCAAAAGTCTATCTGGGTCCTGTTTCACTACATTCTCTATTTAAACGCCAATGTTGAAAATTCCTGCTACATTTCTATTTAGTTCAATGTATAAAAGCCACTATTAATGTAGAAATTCTGTCATTCGCTACATTTTCTATTTAGTAAAAGCCACTATCATGTAAAATCCTGTCTTTCATCACATTCTCTATTTAGCAAAAGCCACTATTAATGCAGAAATCCTGTTCTTTGCTACATTTTCTATTTAGTAAAAGCCACAATCAATATCAAATCTTGTCTTTCACTACATTCCCTGTTTAGCAAAAGCCACTATTAATGTAGAAATTCTGTCATTCGCTACATTTTCTATTTAGTAAAAGCCACTATCTCTGTCAAAATCCTGTCTTTCATAACACTTTCTATTTAGCCACTATCAATGTCAAAATCTTGATCTTCACTACATTCGTATTAAGCAAAAATACGTTTGGCTAATTACATTTCTCTTCATAAACTTTTGACATGTCTGAATTACTTAATTTGCAAAACACTTTGATTATGTCCATTAGGCATTACGTTATACTTCAGCCATTACGGGATTACACGTGAACATACATTATTCAAATTATCACAAACTTTTACAAAATGTATTAAGAGAAATGTTCTCTCAAACACTCAATAAATTACACATAATTTTGTGTTTTATGTGACACTGAATTTTTTCTTTGTTGTTATCGTTAAATAATATCTTGTTTTGTGTGAATCTTCTGAGACGGTTAATTATCATTATCATAAATATTCATTGATACATTTGGGTTGGGCATAACGGCCGAAAGGTCAAGACTATAATATACAATTAAGTTGATGACACCAGTTCGAGTACATCAGTCCATAGTAATACGAGGGTGATTCAAAAAGTAATGCCATTTTGTTTAGGACAAGTATTATTACCAACACAGGAACATGTATCATACATCAAAATGAAGCTGGTCCTCTGTGGATTCCAACCCTACTTCTCCACATAGTCACCGTTTCTCTCAATAGCAATCTTCCACTTTCGAATGAGAACCTGTATCTCTGCCCCGTAAAATTCTGTCGACTGTTCTTTGAGCCACTTCTTCACTAGATATATTATTATTAAAGCTCAACTTTTAATTGAGCGCTCATGGATAAATTACTAAAATGATACAATTCCAACGAAAACGTTGTAGCTCTACTCGGACGCAATATATATATATATATATATATATATATATATATATATATATGTATATATATATATATATAGACACACAGACACTGACATAGACACAGACACAGACACACACAGACACAGACACAGACACACACACACACACACACACAACACACACACACACACACATATATATATATATATATATATATATATATATATATTTGCATAAAATCAAGTTGAGAATGAGTAGTAAATTTTTGTAATTACATTACTCATGAAACATGCATCGTTCGTGTAATGGGAGGCAAATGTAATTGGACAGTCAGCATAGTAGTTATTTACTAAGCTCATCTTAATTCTGGCACAAGGCCAGAGGTTTTGGGCGTCTATGTTTAATTGAACGATGGTTTCTTAATCTAGCAAACCATTACACCACGTGACATTCCCCCAGTTCGCATATTAGGAAATGATAATAATAATAATAATATAATAATAATAATAATAATAATAATAATAATAATAATTTTTTATCTGGACCTTGCCAGAGAACTGAAGAAGTTATGGAATATGAAAGTAAAAGTTATACCAATTGTATTTGGTGCATTTGGAACGGTCCCAAAAGGATTGGAAAGTTTGGAAATCAGAGGAAGAATTGAAACCGTTCAGAACACTGCACTGCTGCAATCTGCCAGAATACTCAGAAGAGTCCTGGAGACCTGAGGAGACTTGCTGTCACTCAGATTCCAGTGAAAGACCATCAGCTAACACTGATGTGAAAACTCAAAAGGAGTAAATAATAATAAATAAATAAATAAAATAATAATAAAAGTGAATAATAATAATACTTGTCATCTTGTGGATTTTACCGTCCCGCCGAATCACAGAATGAAGATGAAGGAAAATGAAAAGATAAACAAATACTTGGACCTTGCTAGAGAACTGAAAAAACAAACAAACAAACAAACAAAAAACCCAACTGTGGAACATGAAGGTAAAGGTCATACCAATCGTAATTGGGGCCCTGGGAACGGTCTCAAAGGGCTTGGAAAAGAATCTGGAGGAATTGGAAATCCGAGGAAGAGTCTAGACCATCCAAACAACAGCATTGTTAAGGTCAGCTAGAATACTCAAAAGAGTCCTGGAGACCTGAGGAGACTTGCTGTCACTCAGCTTCCAGAAAGCCACCACCTTAGGCGGATGTTAAAATCTCTCATGGAGATAAATAATAATAATAATATAATAATAATAATAATAATAATAATAAAATGGAAACCATCCAAACTACAGCACTGTTGGGATCGGCTAGGATACTCGGAAAAGTCCTGGAGACTTGAGCAGACTTGCTGTCATTCAGTCTCCAGTGAACCACCCGCTATGGTAGGTGTGAAAACCTCAATAATAATAATAATAATAATAATAATAATAATAATAATAAGTGAAAGTGATACCAATTGTGGTTGGTGCACTTGGAACAGTCCCAAAAGGATTGGAAAAGGGTTTGGAAAGTTTGGAAATCAGAGGAAGGATTGAAACCATTCAGAACACTGCACTGCTGCAATCTTCCAGAATACTCAGAAGAGTCCTGGAGACCTGAGGAGACTTGCTGTCACTCAGACTCCAGTGAAAGACCATCAGCTAACACTGATGTGAAAACTCAAAAGGAGTAAATAATAATGAAAAGATTTGAGGAACTGGATATCAGAGGAAGAATTGAGACCATCCAGACAACAGCATTGTTGAAATTAGCTGGAAAACCCAGAAGAGTCATGGAGACCTGTTGTCACTCAAACTCCAGTGAAAGACCATCGGCTAACGCTAGTGTGAAAAACTAATAATAATAATAATAATAATAATAATAATAATAATAATAATAATAGAAAACATGCGGTTTATTTTGTGTTTTTATTGACTTGTGCTACCTCATCTCCAGACTGTATATAATAAAGGCTCTCTCTTTCGCACACATGTATAGGATAGGGTGCAAGCAATTATATATTTGATTGAATCGTGGCCCTGTTTGGAATGCGACAAAAAACATTACTTAACTTAGTTCAATGTCATCGAATCATAGGCATCATATTTTTATCTATATATATTTTTATTTATTTATTTATATAAAGCAAACGAATTTGGCGCAAACTGGATCGCAGAGACGTCATAGTTCACGTCTTCTTATAGATAATCTAATTACGAACAAAAACTCATATTACCCGCCCACGCTATTGTAGCACTGAGACACAAAAGTACCGACATAAATTCAGGTATCACTTAATTCATTAGGCAACTTTATCCAAATAATTGTGATTGTGCAGATATTATATATATACGAGGTTAATCCCAAAATTAAAGTCTCCCAAGCGCTCGGCACGCAGGGAAACTGTTCGTATGGCTATTGGCAATGCTGTTGTGTTTGTTGTGCATCTGCCTGAGCCTGCGCGCGCATCAACACCACACTAGGGCGATTATGTAGAAAAATTGACACATGTTCAAACTTTAAAATGATGTAAATATCACTGACAATAAACAGT
>CM042140.1:104375407-104382907 GCA_023376005.1 Doryteuthis pealeii
ACAATAACGCAACAGAAACACGTGCACGTGTGTGCATACAGACACTTCATAAACAGATGCACACATTCCAACTTTTAGTTTATATTTTACAGGTGCAAAATAAGTTGACCATCATCTTGGATGAACGTAAAATGTGCTAACATGGGCTTTTCGGTGCCTGTGTTGGTTAATGAAATTAACGGTGTGATCCTAGGAGGCCTTTCCCCAGGCAACACCCGCCACCTTGATTAAAAGGGGCAGGACTGGGTTTATTGCCCAGTACCTGAGGTGCCACCTTGAGGAGGAATGCCGGCGGGATCTACGCATATTTTGCACCCGCCATCCTATGAGCTTCGGTTTGTGGGTGGTCCCACATTAAACAACCTTGTGTCATACCCGCATACGTGGGACGCGAGGTAAATAATTTAATACTTCATGATATTTGCTTCTGCACACACACACACACACACACACACACACACACACACAAAACCAGACTGAAAGGATAACAATGGATTGACACTTTGACAATAAAGGATAACAATGGATTGACACTTTGACAATAAACACATATTTACAAAGAAATGCACACAAAACGGTGGCGCATGGTATAACGGTTTTCGTCTTAAGAATTCAAATTCTGGACAAAGCGGTCAGCGATTTTCTTCGCGCCAATACCCTTGGGGAAAAAACATTAACCTATGTCTTCTCCCCTCAGTTATGGGCAATTAGTAGGACAGAATGAGCTCTTTAGCATTGGTACGGCAATCAGTTTAGAAGAAGGAAAACTAGCTCGACTCTACTTAATAATTTACCTTGTGTCGAATCCTGCGCATGACGGGGTTTGGGGTAGGGATAAATACATACATACAGAAGGAGGTGCGTAATGGCTAGAGTCGTTGGAAATAGACTCGTCGACCCGAGTTCAAATCCAAGACGAGACTGTCTACATTTCACATAGCGCTAATACCCTTGGGAAAGGTATGGATACACTTGCTCTCCCTCCAGTTATGGGTAAATAGCAGGACAGACTGGGTTCTTTAACCTTAGCTAGGTAACCAGTCCAGGAGAAGGAAAACTGTTAAACTCCGCTTGGGGTGGTCACTACTAGAATAGGCTGTCCTAATTAGTGATATTAAAAAAATTGACATTTTATCACATCCTGTTCGAGTGGAAGAGTAGGTAAATATATACACACAGAAGGAATCGTTTCTGGGTTTGAAACAAAACTGTATCCAGTGGTGAGGCTCTGGGATGTGTGGAGTACCCCTTCATTGCCATTACTCCAATGGACACCCTGAATCGGAGCGGTAGTATTTGTTAGGGTCCCATCTATGGATCAAATAGATCTGTTTAAGAGAATTAAGTGTTTACATGCTTGAAATGATTGGGAAGACAACAGTTAGGTTAGCGAAGACATAAAGTTAAACGGCTCTTGGTAATTGTCAGTTTCTAACCTATGCAATTTTAAAAACAAGTGAATTATTTGTGTTCGTATTTTCCTTATATAGACTTGTGTGGAAAGGTGATCAAACTCCTGGGTCATAATGGGAGGGCTAGTATAGTTTGTAGGGATTATGGGAAGGCTGGTTTAATTTGTGTGGCATTCTGGGAAGTTTCATTTAGTATTGTTTCATTTTAGAAATTTGCTACTTTATTTCTTCTATTGCATTTAATATATTCGAGTGTTTTTGTTTCATTTATTATTATTATTATTATTATTATTATTATTATTATTATTATTATTATTATTATTTATTTATTTATTATTTAAAAAAATGTTTTTATGAATCTATTTCAATATTTGGAGTTGTTAGTTTTCAGGTCGCTTACTAAAAAAATGTTTTCATTAATATCTATCTATCTATCTATCTATCTATATTATATATATAATTATATATATATATATATACTTCTTTTTTTTTTTTTTTTACTTCTAAACACAGATAACTTTTTTTTCAAAATAAAAACATATTTCAAACCGACATCTGGGAAAAAAAATTTAAAATCAAGACTAGTACATTTGTACTTTCTGAAAATGATTACCAGTATCGTATGTAGTGACCAAAAGAAAAAAACACCGGAGGAGTTTTCTGAGTTATATTTGTAAAAAGTGCTCAATACGCTAAGTAGAGCATAATTATAAGTACCTACATGAGTCAGACACTATTTACCTAGGTGGCTTAATGGGAATTTGTTTGCTTAGTAGGAATGGTGGCTTAATAGGAATTTGTTTTCACGACTACTATATATATATATATATATATATATATATATATATATATATATATATATATATATATATATATATAAATATGCTGTAAATGAAAACTATAATTAATACCTGTCTGATCATTGTCATAGAATTTAGAAAGAAAAACATTTTTATGGTTAAGTTTAAAAGAATTTTGAAATCTTTAGATATCATGAAAAAATTACCAAGTTATGAAAACCTTCCGTGTCAATATTTTTTTCAATCAAAGACAATTATTAATTTTTTAAAAAGTCTGGATTACTATTAGCATTTATTATAAAAGGCTTAATTTGTTTCTCACAATTTGATTATATCCCTGATAATAAGAGAAAATAAAACGGCTAGATAATTTTATATACTGGGTGTAATATAGAGGAGAAAAGGAGGATTTGACTTGATCATGATGACTAGAGTGATATACAGCCGATTTATGAAACAGACACAAATGCAATCTTAAAAATCCATTGTTAAAACATCCACTGTCTATGCAACAAACAATAATTTCTGATTTATTTGTTTGCTATCTTAATATCCGCTCAGACAGTTTTGATCTTGCAATTGATACCAACTTCCTTCCCTTTTGATTATATATATATATATATTATATATATATATATATATATATATATATATATATATATATATATATTTGTGTATGTGTGTGTTCATATATATATATATTTGTGTACATATATGTATGTACATATATACATGCATAAATATTATATATGTATATACATTTATATATACGTATAAATATATATTTATATATATGTATGTTATACACACACATATATATACACGTATAAATATTATACATACATATATATGTACATAGACACGTATATATATTGTATATATATATCTATGTATATATATATACACATATATATATATATGTATATATATACTTATAAAGATCACACATATATATACGTATGAATATTATATATACAGATGTATACATAATATATATGTTTGAATATTATATATATACACATATAGATATTATATATACACACACGTATACACACACACACACACACACACACACACACACACACACATATATATATATATATATATATATATATATATATATATATATATATATAAATGTAAATAATGATGTAAGTGATTTGGGATCATTGAAATCTCACTGTACAACCATCTTGTATGTTCTTGTAAGTGCAAACATATATATTCATACAAGAATTTTTATAAAGAGAGCTCAATGTATAATAACCAATAAATAAATTATATACAGAGCAATATCTAACTCAAAGAAAAACTTAAAACAAATCTTCATCCTGTTATAATATCTATTTCGACCAGAAACTCAATATGAGTCTAGCCTCTTCAGACAGATTTTACAAATAAACGGAATTTCATATATAAAGCTGTCTGTCTGTCTGTCTGTTTCTCTCTCTATATATTGGGATCATCGAAATCTCACTGTATAACCATAGTGTATGCTCTTGTAGGTGCAAACATATATATTCATGCAAGGATTTTTTATAAATCTCTAAGGGAGCTCAACGTATAATAACCAATAAATTATTCATAACAGAGGAATATTTAACTTTCAAAGAGAGAAAAAAAAAAAAAAAGAAGAAAGACTTAACAAACCGTCCTTTGGCTTTAATTTAGTATACAAAATGGAATTTAAGGTGGTGATAGATACATATTTTGTTTCAATGTATGTATATGTGGATACCTATGTTATATATATATATATATATATATATATATATATATATATATATATATATATATATATATATAGATGATAGAAGATAGATAAATTGAACAAATAAAAGATTTACCTTTTATTTATTAACATATGAACAATCTTTACGACGAGCGGTTTCATGCGTGCATTCGTCAGGTAAACGAAATACCTGACGAATGCACTAGCATGAAACCGCTCGGTCTTAAAGATTGTTCCTATTTTAATAAATAAAGCTAAACATTTTATTTGTTCATTCATTCATCTATCAACGCTCTATCACAGATATTGAACACTCTTCTAATAACACTGTACGTTGGATTACTACCTTTTTCAAGTATAATAGTGCCAAATTACACATATAAATAATATATAATATATATATATATATATATATATATATATATATATATATTATATATATATATATATATATATATGTGTGTGTGTGTGTGTGTGTGTGTGTGTGTACGTGTATGCTTCGTTATATTTATATGCATATGTATGTATGTTTTGATATATTCATGTTTGTGCGTGTTTTTACCATATGAATCTATGAACATGACTGTTTCAATATATGTATATATATATAGTGCATGTAAAAGTTAACATATATGTAAATGTTTAATATATACATATATATATATATATATATATATATATATATATATGTACCATTTTATGTACATATAACCACACATACATACACATATGTGTGTAAAGATATGAAGGTGGATGTCCACGTCTCTACTTAAAATTAGAAGTACATTGCATCATATTTTTCTTCTATCTAATGTCATCTGATCATATCTATCTATCTATCTATCTATCTATTTATTTATTATGTCATTCAGTCTGATCATATCTATCTATCTATCTATCTATTCATTATGTCATTTAGTCTGATCATATCTATCTACCTATCTATCTATCTATTTATATGTCATTCAGTCTGATCATGTCTATTATCCTATCTATCAATCTATCTATTTATTTTATTATGTCATTCAGTCTGATATCATCTATCTATCTATCTATCTCTATTTATTATGTCATTCAGTCTGATCATATCTATCTATCTACCTATCTATCTATTTATTATGTCATTCAGTCTGATCATATCTATCTATCTATCTATCTATCTATTTATTATGTCATTCAGTCTGATCTATATCTATCTATCTATCTATCTATTATTATGTCATTCAGTCTGATCATATCTATCTAATCTATCTATTATTATGTCATTCAGATGATCTATCTATCTATCTATCTATCTATCTATCTATCTATCTATCTATCTATCTATCTTACATACCTATCTACTATCTATCTATCTATCCATAAATGTTTGATACAGGCATTATATGCATATATCTATCTTTTACCGAATATTTCAACTTCATGATTCATTGCACTCCCCACCTTTTCAGACAATAAAAACAAACAAACAAACATACACGGATATTTATAAAAAATGCGGACATTTCTTCGATTACTTAATATTGGCTATATGTGTACCAATTTTATTCCCATGAGAGAGAGAGAGAGAGAGAGAGAGAGAGAGAGAGAGAGAGAGAAGAGAGAGAGAGAGAGAGAGAGAGAGAGCAATAAAAAAGAAGAAAATTTGGAATATGTCACGTGGTACATATATACACACACTCACACGTTTTCGTTGTATTTAACTCTTTGCCTAACAATTTTCTCCCAACGGCTGTACCAGATTATCTGGGTATATTTTTTTTTTTTTTTACCTGTATGATGGGATATTTCAATGTTCCCTATCTATTCATTCAGAACACATTTTATTCATCCTATTCCTAATATTACTGTATTCTGAGATTTTTTTTCAGTGTAAACAAGTGACACGTGCGAGAAGCGCTGTCAGCGGTTTACGGTAGGACAGCAGTGGCGGGAGAGCCGCTGTGAGCAGGCTAAGAGTTAATGATGTAAGAACTGAAAGTACGCGCTCACACGATTTCATAGGGACCTGTTACAAAATGAACAACCAGTCGCTTTAACTGAGAATCGACCCCCTTTTAAATAAAGACGATCTATTTTGTTTGAGATTTATATTTTTGGCCTCTTCGACCAGGACGACTGGTTCTTATCAGGCGGGTGCTAGGGGGTAATCGTTTAGAATCGATAAATTGACGCGACCGGCCTTTCTATCTACCCACATGAATACAGTGTACTTGCGTATACGTGCGTGTGCTTGTGGGTGTGTGTGTGTGTCTTTGTGCATACCACGTGGTGTACCATTGATACGCAAAGAAATGTGGGTCTATAGTGTATGTACTTTACTACAATACCTACATAGCTCCAATGTTAATACTTTACTCATGAGAAACACACAAACGCACACGTACACACATACATGCGCACAACACACTTCTACGGGATTATGCGGGTATGTTCATGTGTGAATGTACTCCAGAAATATCTATAAACAAGCATCAGTCCACAGATCTCCAAAATTCAGTGAGGGCGGGGCAGAAAACACAGGGCAGTTACTAACACAGGAGGCGCGGGGGAAATGGAATCAGCGAGAGAGTTCAAATTCTGGACGGGGCTGTTGCATTTCATATAGTGCTAATACCTTGGGAAAGGTACGAATCCAAATATTCCCTATCTAGCTATGGGTAAATAGTAGGGCAGACTGGGTATCTTTAGCCTTGGTATGACAATCGGTATTACAGAAGGAAAACTCTTCTCGTTAGTCAAAACTACTTTAGAGATCTCCCTCTTCCCTCGTTTCCTCTGTCGGTCAAATCATTTCTTATTTAAAAAAAATAATAAAACAAAATAGAGACTTGTCAAATTTAACAAGCTGACTGCCCGATCACTTCTGCCCCCCCCCCACCTACTCTAAATTTAGAATAAACGCCAAATTATTAAGTTAATTAAGTATACATGCGGACACACACACACACACACACACACACATATATATATATATATATATACACACACATACATATATATATATATATATATATATATATATTTGTGGGGTGTTCGTATATTATGCATGTGTGTATTGATTTCTATTGGGAATAGCGAAGTAGTAAGTGTTAATCCAGTTATTCAAATAAGGTCGGGTAAACAGATGCCTACACAGCTCTGATCAAACACATCCATATATACGTATTAACTATCCATGTGCGCACACTTGCAAATGCTGGTAAAAGGGTGATTTTAACACATTCAAAACAGCATGGTGTTGATGAGGCCCTCAATGCCAATAGGCAGGCACGTACCAAAGGTTTGCTTCAAGACACACACACACAGACACACACACATACATATATATATAGAGAGAGAGAGAGAGAGAGAGAGAGAGAGAGAGAGAGAGAGAGAGAGAGAAGAGAGAGAGAATGTGGTCAATTAACGCCAGAAGAAGATGTCAGAAGATCTGAAACACGTGTCGCCAATGTAAAATAATAATAAAACATTAAAAAAAAACATGATCCATTTTGCGGACCTCTTTTATATAAATATAATTTATATATATATATATATATAATATATATATATA
>CM042140.1:104385407-104425407 GCA_023376005.1 Doryteuthis pealeii
ACTCCTTCTTCTGATGGCGCTCTCTATCTAACGGTTATCGTCATCGGAAATGGACACGGAGACACGAGTTCAAATCCTGAACGAAACTGTTTGCATTTCACATAGCGATTAAGGTATGCATCCAGCTATTCTCCCTCAATCCATGGGTTAATAGTAGGGCAGGCTGGGTTTATATAACCTTGGTTCGGCCACCAGTCTAGGAGAAAGTAAACTCTGAATGAGGTTATATTATTATTATTATTTAAAAAAAAGTTATATTAGTGAAATAGATCACTAATTAGGACTGAACCTGTTGTAATAGTGTCCACCCCAAGCGGATTTAACAGGTTTTAATTAACAGTTTTCCTTCTCCTAGACTGGTTGCCTAACCAAGGTTAAACAGCGCAGTCTGTCCTACTATTTACCCATAGCTGGGGGCGGAGAGAGTTGTTGGATTCATACCTTTCCCAAAGGTATTAGCGCTATGTGAACTGTAGCTTTGACCAGGATTTGAACTCGGGTCGACGAGTCCACTTCCTACGACTCTAATCATTACACCACGAACCTCCAACATTGTTTTTGAAAGTGAATTAAATACATTTCGCTTAAAACATTGACCTTGTGTCGCATATCCTGAGGAGGGGTTGGGTGAATACGTGCACACTCCTTCTTACCCACTCCTGGTATAAGTGGTGAATGTTTCGTTGCAAGTGTACGTAAACAGGCGTGCAGAACGCGTGCACTGCGCGGAGGTGAAATAATAATAATAATAATAATAATATAATAATAATAATAATAATAATAATAATAATAATAATGAATAAGAGATACTTAAAGGTGGAATCTTGAATGTGTTAGTTTTCCGACACGCACGCTCACACACACACACACACACACACACACACACACACACACACACATATATATTATATACACACGCACGTGCGCGCACACACACGCAGATGACTAAACATTGACGAGAGAAGTCAACAAATTATCTATATTAAGTGGATAATCCGTTATTTTTTTAAATTTTTTATTTATTTCAGTCGCATTCCCTTTATTTATGCACTTTAATATATATATATATATATATATATATATATATATATATATATATATATATATATATGTTTTGAAATAAGAAAAAGGAAAGAAAAAAGAAGCCCAGCGAAACATTTATTTAGGGCAATAAAACGAGAATGTCTCCTCGAGTTGTGTACATAAATAAACAAGTAAAACACGAGATTCTTCTTTGTTTTTTTTTTTGTTTTTTTTAAAGTATTTTTGACAAACGCCAAAAATAAAACTTGGGGAGAAATAGAAAAATAGATAGATAAATAGATAGACAGATAGATAGATAGATAGGCCGTGATTTGAACTCAGTTTCTTGGTTTGCATTTTAGTACCGAACCTCATCTATCACTTTGAGTCGGAACCTCATAGAAAAGCCAGCGTCAGCCCTTTTCTATACCACTAAAGATAAACACTCAAGTATGCGTGATTTTTTTTTCTCTCGTTACGTTTCTGTGTTTCAGTATTCATTCGTAGTAATTGTAAATTATTTGTATTATTTGTATATTTGTATGTAGACGACGGGAAAGGAGGGGAGGGTCTACAGGTTGTTTGGATTAAATCCTTACATTCCACAAGCAAACGCTCCTGCTCGACCCTACAAAGTTTCTCCCCCACACACACTCTCCCTTATTATTATTTTTTTTTTCTGTGTTGTTGTTGTTGTTGTTGTTGTTGCTTCAATTAAAGAAAACTCAAAACAACGTACTTCTTATTATTTCTACTTTCTTACCTGTTGTGTAGAGCGCAGAATTATTTCGGAAACCGGTAAAAATCTCATCTGGCCTACGCGCCATCTCTTTCTGTATCTGTTAAATGTAAAAAACCCGGCCGTAGGAAAAGCGAAACATGCGGTGAAAAGCGGCAATGGTCCAACAAGTGCCCTAAGTTAGGATTATTATTTAGAGAAAGAAGATAAGTGGTTAACTGAGATGGGGGAGGAGGAGGAGGAGGAGGAGACGGAGAGGGAGGAGGAGACGGAGAGGGAGGAGGAGAGGGAGGAAGAGGAGAACTGGAAGAAGCAGCAGTAGCAGCAAAAGTATGAAACACCGAGGGACAAAGACGGCTGCTTGGTTGGTTAGTGAGTTTCGTCTTAACGTCTGAATGAAGCAGTAGCAGCCGTCATAACAGCAACGCTACGAACTCTACAGAACACACTCTACGAAATAGTGAAAAGAAAAAGAAAGAAAGAAAGAAAGAAGGAAAACTACAGCAGTAGCAGTAATAGTGGTGGTAATTGTAGTAGTAGTAGTAGTAGTAGTGGTACGACTTGATGGTGTCGGATAAGTTTTACAGATCCCAAGTACAGAGCATTATTTTAACGTCGTGAAAAAAACAAAACAAAACAATACACACACACACACACACACCACACACACAAACATACAAAATAAAACAAAAAACAAAAAATAAAAAATAAAAAAATGAATAAAAAACCCCAACTACAACGGAAAAACAATACAGATCAAAATAAAACCAAAAAAAAAAAAAAAAAAAAAAAGAAAGGCAGGAGGTTGAAGAGATGTATTTTTAAAAAGTTCATTCGCTGGATTGAACCCGAATCACACATTGGGAAATTTTACCTCGACCCTGGACCAATAGTAACTCATCTAATGTTTTTATTTGAACGACAATGATGAGAGAAGAGAAGGAAAGAAAGACAGAAAGACAGAGATGATAGAGATAGAGATAGAGAGATAGTAGAGAGAAAATATACAGATGAAGAGACAGAGAAGAAGAAAAAGAACAAGAGAGAGAGAGGGGGGTAAATAGAGAGAGAGAGAGAGAGGGGGGGAGAGAGAGAGAGAGAGAGGGGTAAATAGAGAGAGAGAGAGAGAGAGAGAGAGAGAGAGAGAGAGAGAGAGAGAGAGAGAGGTAATAAAGAGAGAGAAGGAAATAGACAAAAAGACAGAGAGAATAGAGATAGAATTAGCAGAGAGAAAATATACAAATGAAAAGACAGAAGAAGAAGAAGAAGAAGAAGAAGAAGAAGAAGAGAGAGAGAGAGAGAAGAGAGAGAGAGAGAGAGAGAAGAAAGAGAAGAGAAGAAAGAAAGAAAGGATGAAACCAAAATAAACAAAGATTTACCGCAGGGCCAGTAAAAATTTTGTGGTAAGACAATTGATTTATTTAGTAGTCTCGAAAAACAAATATAATACAAAGCCAATTTTTTTTTATTTTTATGGTACGACCCATTGGATCCAAACCCCAGCTGATGGCTTAGAAGAGCAGAACGCAAACCACCACACCACTAGTAGCTTCATAATGTTTTTTTTTCACTGATGGTCGCTGATTAAAAAAAAAAAAAAAAAAAAAAAAAAATAGAGAAAATAGTCAGTGTTCAAGTTCAGTAAAAAGCTCCAGATCAAATACTGATTTTCAAAGTTACTCTCCACATTGAAGACTGGCGCAACACAATCTTTTAAACGCTTAATTTCCTCCTCTTATATTTTAACACCTTGTACACCTCACATGGTGTAATGGTTAGCAAGCTAGACATGAAAACCATTTTTAGTGAGTTCGATTCTCACTGGGCGCACCCTCACATGATGTAATGGTTAGCAAGTTAGACATGAAAACCATTGTTAGTGAGTTCGATTCTCACATGGTTAGCAAGCTAGACATGCAAACCATTGTTAGTGAGTTCGATTCTCACTGGGCGCCCCATTCTTCTTAGCCTTGTGCACCTCACATGGTGTAATGGTTAGCAAGCTAGACATGCAAACCATTGTTAGTGAGTTCGATTCTCACTGGGCGCCCCATTCTTCTTAGCCTTGTGCACCTCACATGATGTAATGGTTAGCAAGCCAAACATGCAAATCATTGTTGTGAGTTCGATTAATGAAACTGCGAGACTAACTGTAAACCATTGCACCAGGGTTTTTTTGTCCCCTCTCTACCCAGGTGATGCTGGGTAGCTGCTTCTAGTTTTTTATACATCTTTAAATGAGGAAACGGAATATGTAGCGCCAGCCTCCCAACTGGTAATAGTAGGCATTTACCAAAACCCGTTCACCACGGGTCTCATGTGACACAAGGTTGTTAGAACATTTCATCCAGCGAGGATCAAACTCGCTTTTCAGTAGTAATGGATCTGCGAGACTAGCTTGCTAACCATTGCACCCTGATTGAACGCCTCTCCCACCTGATAATAGTGTGCTTGCCTTGATAATCAGCGTTTAGAATTATAGACTTTTCCTGGGCACAAACACCTATCACTGGTGCTGTTAGTGAACAGGTGCATATTTTAGCTAAAGTAAGTAAAGTAGTCGGAGTGACCTATTGTCGGT
This sequence comes from Doryteuthis pealeii, assembly GCA_023376005.1. Taxonomy (NCBI): domain Eukaryota; kingdom Metazoa; phylum Mollusca; class Cephalopoda; order Myopsida; family Loliginidae; genus Doryteuthis; species Doryteuthis pealeii. The sequence continues at coordinate 104,389,751 of CM042140.1, forward strand.
AACAGCCCAACAGCGAAGGAGTCTATCCTCTTTCACTAGCATTAGACCAAGGAGATTGTACTTGCCCCTGAGATACAGCGTCACACCAACCATCAGCTTTCTACTTTGCCGCACAGATCCCAACTGTGCTACTCATGTGCTGAGTTAACGAGAGGCGGTATCGATCGAACCCGGATCCTTGTGATTCCTGGGTCGATGCTCTAGCTAGACCGGCTACCAAGTAGGTATTTCACAATTTTTGCTCTTGTTGAGATTTTTTTTTTTTGGGGGGGGGGGGGATAAAGGGGATGTCAATATAGTTTAAAAAAAGAAAGTGATTTTTTTAGCTCAGTCGGTAGAGCGTTCGGCTAGAAACCACAAGGTTCGATACCGGTCCTCGCCAACTAGAGTATGAGTAGAACAGAGATCTGTGCGGTAAAGTAAGGAGCTGATGGTAGGTGTGGCGCCCCACCTCAGATGCTAAAAACAATCTCCTTGGTCTAGCGCTATTGAAAAGGGATAGACTCCTTCACTTGACTGGCTGATACCGACTTTAGGCCGCCCCGTTGACTTTACTTATTGATAGATACACATTTATGTCAGCCACACGGTAGGTACCCAGTGATGCTGATATCTTTTTAATTTAATGCGTCCTGGGACGCAAGTATTTGATTTGAATGAGTCCCCGAGAAAATTTGATGGGTCCCAACTAAAGTTTCTTAATAAATTATTGAGGTTTTATCTATGAACAACTAAAGCCGTCTAACCCCTACCTTGTATCCCCTGCCGTGTAATTCGTTTCCAAGAAGATATTGAAATGTATTTACATCGCTGCCTGGCTTAAAAAGTAAAATTTTTGCTACTCGGGTATCTTGATGCATTTGAACTCTCGGGCACTGACCGTTTACCCAACTGCCCAATCCACTCTTATCCACCTAATTTATTCGCACAAATTCAAGTCTGAATCAGAAGCAAGGTCGTGAAGGAATTTTGAATAAAATATGCCAATTTCGATCGACTAGTTGGTGCATATCGCATAAATGCGTCCTGGCCTTAAAAAAAAAACAAACGCTAAGCTTTTTTAAAAAGTACGCCCAATGACGACACAGTCACAAACTAGTCGGATATTATCGCATAAATACGTCCTAGCCTCCTGCCCTAAAAAAACGCTATTTCATTCGCACAACTTCAAGTCTGAATGAGAAGCAAGGTCCTGAAGGAGTTTTGAAGAAAATATGCCAATTTGGCTAGATTAGTTTGTGCATATCGAATAAATGCGCCCTGGCCTAAAAAACGCTAAGCGGTGCCTGCTGAAAAACCAACCCACACTACGATTGAACTCCCTAGCTGTTTGAAGGCGTTTTTCCCGAAACGTTAATGCGATATGAAAGCGATACCCCCCCAACTCTTTTTTCGACAAGTAAATATAGATATTTTAACCCCCGCCTCTTTAAAATATTTTTTTAGCGGTTTGAAGAAATTTTTATCGACAAATTATTTTTTTAGTTTTTTGAAGGCGTTAAAAGTAAGCCACCAACCAGGTTTTTTTTTTATCGACAAGTATATATTCTCACCCCCTTTAAAATATCTTTTTTCTCAGCATTTTCATTCTATTTTAATTGATAAAATATTTACATTTACTTGTCGAGAAAAGACTTGATGGGGGGGGGTTAAAATACCGCTTTCATATCGCATTAACTTTTTGGGAAAAACGCCTTCAAACAGCTAGGGAGTTTCAAACGTAGCGGGTTGGTTTTCAGCAGGCACCGCTTAGAGTTTTTTTTTTAGGCCAGGACGTATTTATGCGATATGTGGACCTAGTCTAGCCAAGTTGGCATATTTTGTTCAAAATTCCTTCAGGGCCTTGCTCCTCATTCAATCTTGAAGTTGTACGAATGAATTAGCGTTTTTTGAGGGCAGAAGGCCAGGACGCATTTATGCGATAATATCCAACTAGTTTGTCACTGTGTCGTTATTGGGCGTACATTAACGCTGTTTTCGTATGTATAAAATGCCAGTCGTTATCTGGTTGGACAATATTAAAAGAAAGCAAAAAAAAAAAAAAAAATAAAAGAAAGTTTAATAGCCATCGCTTCACTCGGAGGAGCATATATAGGTATTAGTAGTAGCAGTATCTTCAGCCCAGGAAATATAGTTGATGATTAGTGGTGAGTCGTACGCATTTCCCACGATGGGGCGTGCCTGATAAAATATAAACTTCGTTTGCTGGTACCCGAACACCGGTCACTGACAACCTGTGACATCGAGATGAACCTACAAAAACACACACACACACACACACACACACACACACACACACACACACAACACACAGAGTTTGGGGCAAATATGAAATACTGATGTTTTTGGTACTTTTTAGTGACCACTCTCATTATCAAATGAGGAAGAGTTAGGGTTAGAGTTAGGAAGAGTTCCCGTGATGTAGTGGCTAATGTGACGTACTGCGACATCGTAGTAAGCGAGTTCGAACTCCAGTCACACAATTACGTTCAATTTCGGACTAATACTCTTAGAATAGGTGTAAACCTCCTCATCCCCACTAACTATGTGTTAAATAATACCGCTACTGTTCTTCTATGAGGATGGCTTTTCATTAGATAACCCGCGAAGGTTGATATGCCATTAAACAAAATAACCAAACCAAACAATTATTCAATTCATTATTCGTCAGATTAGTATCATTATCTCCATTATTTTGAGCAGAACTGTCGACAGGGCTTTGAATAGTCTCTCTGTATCCCCTATAGAGGGGTAAGACACCCATACGCACCCCCTAAAAACAATGAATTGTGTCATGATCATGAAACTAAACTTCATCCAATGGTGAAGGTTCAGTTTTGGAGAGCTCTGTCAGCTAGGGCTTTAGAATACACCGACTGCACCTCTGCAAAAGGATAAGACCCCCCTCCACAATGGGGCCAACTGTTGGCCGTAGGTGGCGACCCGTGATGCTTAAGGATGGAATCCTGGTGGCTGAGCAGTCCATGACATGCAACAGTCCACTTTGGCCCTTACTTATGCTAGACGGGCAGTTGGACAGTCCACCCCCCGATCAATCGGCTGGTTACAACAAACCCTAGTACTTATAGGATTGTCACATTCCTATTGTCCGCCCTGTCGGTGGGGCATTAGAATGCACCGACTGTACCTCTGCAGAGGGATAAGACTCTCCCAATGGGGCCACCTGTTGGTCGTGGGTGGCGACCTGTGATGCTTAAGGATAGAGCCCAGGTTGGTTGAGCAGTCCATGATTTGCAATACTCCACTTTGGCCCTTACTTAGGCTAGACAGGCGGTCAGAGAGGCTCCCTCCGATCAATCGGTTGGTCACGTCAAGACCTAGCACCTATATGATTTTCCCAACCCTATTGCCCTTATGGCAAGCCCCAACCCCTTTTTATCATATGGGTGCTAGAAGGCGGTGGCTGAGGGTCTACATGTCCTGGGAATGACGTTAAACTCTATCTGATGGTGAGGTTCCAGTTTTTGGGGAATGTGGATCACCCCTTTATCACCATTGCTCCCTGGTCCACTCTGACCCGGTGTGGTAGTATCTGTTAGAGTCCCATCTATGGGTTAAATAGAAAAACATGAGTTTATAAACAAAATTTGATTATACATTAAGAATGAATTTATTTCAAAACTTTGTCAGCATTAAATGACCCACCGAGGTTGATATGCCGTAAAACAAAACAAAACAAACATCCCTATTGTATTGTAATGGTTTCTGTCGAGGTGAATACATCATTTTGGGTCATTAAAAGGAGTTCTAAAGTCTGAGTTTTGGCTAAGCTGTCAGTTTTGTATAGCATTGACATTTACTTTTCCACACAGCTGACTGTTATACCATAGAGAAATTATGTTAGATGTTGATGAGCCATTGGCATTCAACTGTGACTTGTCGCAACGTAATTAAATGGCAATGGTTTGGTTTGGCTTTGTTTTGTTTTACGGCATATCAACTTCAGTGGGTCATTTAATTCCGATAAAGTTTTGAAATAAATCAATTCTTAATGGATAATACACTTTTTTATAAATACATTTTTCTATTCAACCCATAGATGGGACCCTAACAGGTATTACCACCTCCGGATCAGAATGGACCAGGGAGCAATAGTGATGAAGGGGTGATCCACATTCCCCAAACCTCCAAAACTGGAACCTCACCATCAGATAGAGTTTAACGTCATTCCCAGGACAAGTAGACCCTCAGTCACCGCCTTCTAGCACCCATATGATAAAAAGGGGTTGGGGATTGCCATAAGGGCAATAGGGTTGGGAAAATCATATAGGTGCTAGGTTTGACGTGACCAGCCGATTGACCGCCCGTCTAGCCCAAGATAGGGCCAAAGTGGAGTATAGCCAGTCATGAACTGCTCATCCCCCTGGGTTCTATCCTTAAGCATCACGGGTCGCCACCTACCGCCAACAGGTGGCCCCATTGGGGAGTCTTACCCCTCTGCAGAGGTGCAGTCGGTGCATTCTAACGCCCCAGCCGACAGGGTGGTAAATGGTAATGCTCAATTTTGCTTAACTGTAACGATCCCTAACCCAAGTGTGTCACTAAATCTAAAGAATAAAAAAAATAAAAAAAAAAAAGAGACACGTGTGTCATACGTTTCAGAAATAACTTTTTTTCTATTTTACCACCAAAAAGCTTCTAAGAATAAATATATATTTACCCACCCCCCGAATGAGTAGGTTGCGACACATGTTCAATTACTTTAAGAGTTTAACATGTTTAAATTCAGAGTTTTCCTTCTACTAGACTTGTTGCCTAACCAAGTTTAAAGGCCCAGTCTACCATACCCTATGGTAGACCTCAACCCTTTTTTATCGTATATGCTAGAAGGGGTCTTAGTGTTCTGGGTATGACGTTAAACTGCATCTTATGATAAAGTTTCCATTCGGAGCTCTGGGGAGTGTGGAGTACCTATTCTCCCAGATCCACCCTGACCCGGAGTGGTAGTACCTGTTAGGGTCCAATCTATGGGCTAAATAAAAAAAATCAGTTTTAAAAAATGTGTTTGAAAAAAATTGAATTAAAAAAATAATTTTCAATACTTATCAAGAATTATGAATAAAAGAAAATGTATTCGGCATAAAATAACCCAGCAAGGGTTGGCATACCGTAAAATTTAACCAACCAGCCAACCAACCAGCCAACTAACCCCACCAATAGTTCTGGAGATCTGAGGCGTGGGATAATCCTTTTATTGCCATCATTTACATGTCCACTCCGATCCGGTAGTACTTGTCAGGGTCCGATCAGTAAGTAGAATAGATCTGTTTAAAACATATTCGTATTCGATAGGAATACCCGATCACATGTAACTGTAAATTATTAGTATTAAGAATAGTTACTTGAAAGTTCCATCAAAAACCAATAATTTCTGTAATTGGTATTTCATCACAAATTTGAATGGGAACGCTAACGTTACGTAGTGTTTTGATTTGTATCTTTTCTTACATGTCGAGTATCAAGAAAACCCTTTTAACACCAAAACAAAGATTTACAAGCTTTTATTTGTCAACAGTTTTCATTTTATATGATAAGTAGCCCTGTTGATGGTTTGAATAAAAACTGAAATGCTATGATGTCACCTTTCGACTAAAATTTTGTTTTTTCACAATTTTCATACATTTACACTCTCTGATTTATATCTATTTCTTTCTTGAAATATACAGTCCCAAATTCTTATTTGTTTTCTTTCTTTCTGTTGTAGCCCTTGGAAGCAACAACAGCTATGGATAACTATACAACCCCTCACTATCATGTTAAAACCCCACCCGTCAGATGGTAAGGGATTCATTGACCATTTGAATACAGAAAACAAGACTTTGTTTGTTGCCCTCATTGTAATGGGCATTGCAGTGCCGTGTATATTCTTGTCAGTGTTTGCACTTCTCTGCACCCGCAAACACAAAGAGAAGAAATTATTTACCAAGAATTATTAGCAGTTACTTGAAACCATATAACTGTGTACAAACAAATGACGTATCGAATAGAAATGATTACTTCAAACCATAAATATATTATTGAGGCGCGTGGTCTAATGCAGGAGAGCCATAGGAAATGGATTCGTCAACCCGAGTTCAATTCCTGGATGAAGCTGTTGGATATTTCACATGGCGCTAATATTCTTGGGAAAGGTATGAATCTAATTCTCCCTTCAGCTATGGGTAAATAGCTGGGCAGATGGGCTCTTTAACCATGGCTAGGTAACCAGTCTAGGAGAAGGAAAACTCTGAATTCAAACCTGTTAAACTCCGCTTAAGAAATTGACCTTGTGTCGCATCCTGCTCGTGCGGAGAGGTTGGTATATATATATATATATATATATATATATATATATATATATATATTATGTCCTGGGTATGACGTTAAACTTTATGATGGTGAGGTTCCAGTTTTTGGAGGTCTGGGGAATGTGGAACATCCCTTCATCACCATTGCTCCCTGGTCCACTCTGACTCGGAGGTAGTACCTGTTAGGGTCCCATCTATGGGTTAAATAGAAAAATGTGTTTATTAAAAAAAATGACTGTCCATTAAGAATCAATTCATTTCAAAACTTAGTTGGCATTAAATGACCCACTGAGGTTGATATGCCGTAACACAACAAAAAAAAAAAAAAAAAAAAAAAAGATAAACCCCCAAAAAACTAAAACACAAACAAACTTGAAACCACATAATTATTAATATTAGATAGAAATACTTCGTATCATATAATTGTGCGTACAAATCTCTTATGGAACAACTAGACACATACAAAAAAATATAAATATGAATGTACAATGAACGCAATTTCCTAACCTCTAGGTGTAAAATAACCCAAGACAAGTTGACATGTCGTTAAAATCGATCAATCGATAGATAAATCAGAACTTAGGAAAGTCAGGTTGTTTGATCGGTTTTAGAGCTAAGGTATAAGCTAATATTAGAATGCTGATTTTCAAAGCTGGAAGCCAAATCTTTCTCACTTGGAAAACTGATGCATTACCATCTCCCTACTCTCACTACTTTAATTTAGTGTTTGGTTGTTTAGCTCAGTCGCTAGAGCATCCGACTAGGAACCACAAGGTTCCTGGTTCGATACCGGCCCTTGCCAACTTAGCGTATGAGTAGCACAGGGATCTGTGCAGTAAAGTGAAGAGCTGATGGTATGTGTGGCATTCTGCCTCAGACGCTGAAACAATCTCCTTGGTCTAGCGCTATTTAAAAGGGGATAGGCTTCCTCGCTGACTGGCTGATACCGACTTTAGACCACCCCGACGACTTCACTTACTTACTTTGAAGGCTATCACAATGCAAGTGTAAATAAAAATGAGGTAACAATGATGTTGTTTGTTTACCTTTGATTTATTCTGAATATTTCGAGATAAAGATCTCTTCGTCAGAACATTTCTAAAAGTCTGGAGCTGTTGTTTTGTTGTTTTGCATAATCATATGGTGGTGTAGGGTTTTGACAACACCTGTAGCGATGATGCAAAGTTCCTAAGTAGAAAAATACCAGACCGTTTGGGAACCCTGACCCCAAAAGGCGGGAATATCAATATCGCAAGTCACGTGAGAACTAGTTAAGTAATTAGTTTGCAGCTATACGTCAAGTGGAGAGGATGATATCTCTTCGCTGAGGCTGTTGACTCAGTCCGCGTGGTGTTAGAAAACGGGCAATGTAGAAATAAAACCTTTGATCAAAGTAATAACAAACCAAGCTGAGCTTAGTAAATAGCTATTCTTATTTAGCTAGGGCGCATCCTGTGGTACAGTGGTTTGCAAACTAAGTTAGCATACAATTGTTAGTGAGTTCGATTCTCACTGGGTACTCTATACTTATGATCTTGTGCCAAACCAAGCTAAACTTAGTAAATTATTACTATCATTTACAATTGCTCCATACTAAATTAGGATCAGTAAATGCTAGGGTAATCCCAAAAGTAAGGTCTCCAAAGCGCTGGGGACACAGGGAAACTGTTCGTACGGCTATTGTCAACATTGTTGTGTTTGTTGTGCATGCGCCTGTCCCTGCACGCGCCTTGCTGCCACGCCCAGTCTTGGCTTGGCAGTCGTTTTTTATAGAGCTCCCGATTGTCACTACCACCAAGTGTGAAGTTTTTCGCAGTTATTCAGTTTTTGAATGCAAATGGCATTAAACCGATTGGAATTCATTGCCAAATACCGGAAGTGTATGGTGAGTCGTGGATGAATATCAACACGTTTGCAAGTGGTGTAGGAAATTTGTAACAATGACGACAAGGTTCTTAAACATGCAGTGGACATGGTATATGGGCTTACAAAAATACATCAACCGAAATGGGGATTATGTAGAAAAACATATACATGTTCAAACTTTAAAATGATGTAAACCTTATTGACAATAAGCAATAAACATTTTTGTAATTTCTAAATATTTTGGAAACCTTACCTTTGGGATTAACCTCGTATAAATAATTATTAAATAATAAACTAATAGCGGTCGAGATTGCGTTGATTATTCAAAGATATGACTGCTGCCCGAAGTATAATTGATCTTTGGTACCCCGTCCTGCACCTCGTTCAAGAAAACAAACAAACAAACAAAAAAACAACAAAAAACAATAAAACAACCCCCCCCCAAAAAAAACCCAAACAAAAAACAAAAAAACAAACAAAAAAAACAAAACACAAATACAATTTTAAACCGAATATATTTTCCGTATTTTTCAAGTGTAACAAAAAATTTCAATAAATTAAGAAAAAACGGACTGTTTGCGGCTGAACTTGCAAATCGGTCGGAAAATTAAAACATATTACAGGGTGACTCAGAAAAAATAAAACCCACATTATTTATTTATTTTCCCATTAAACTAACCCTAAACCCCAACCTTAACACTAACCCTAACTCTAAACCCTAAACCTAACCCCCCCTAGTTAAAATTAACAGTTTTATTACAAAATGTGTGGGTTCTGTTTTTTCTGGGTCACCCTGTATACATAGTGACCCAGAAAAAACAGAACTCAAATTATTTATTTATTTTCCCATTAAACTAACCCTAAACCGCAACCCCAACCCAACACTAACCCTAGCCCCACCCCTAGTTAAAATTAACAGTTTTATTACAACATTTGTGAGTTCTGGGTCACCCTAATTTTCCGACCGATTTGCAAGTATAGCCCTGGTTGCCTTATCAAGGCTAAATAGTCTTATCTGTCCCTATTAAAATATTGTCAGGCTGCTCTGATACCTCTTCTAGCATTTAGGCATAGCGCCTAATGGGCGTGTGGGGTACCTTGTTGAGAGATTTCATTAAGACAACTGAACTATTCCAAGTAAAATTGCACCCTGTCGGTTGGGGCTTTAGAATACACCAACTGCATCTCTGTTGGCCGTGGGTGGCGACCCGTGATGCTTAAAGACGGTATCCTGCTGGATGCTCAGTCCATGACATGCAACACTTCACTTAGGCCCTTACTTAGGCTAGACGGACGGTCGAAAGGCCTCCTCCCATCAATCGGCTGGTCAGGCCCTAGCTCCTATATGATTGCCCCAACCCTATTGCCCTAATGGCAAGCCCCAACCCCTTTATCATAAGGGTGCTAGCAGGCGGTGGCTGAGGGTCTTCATGTCCTAGGAATGACGTTAGATTCTAACTGATGGTGAAGTTCCAGTTCTGGAGGTCTGGGGAATGCAGAGCACCCCTTCATCACCATTGCTCTCCTGACCCGGAGTGGTAGTACCTGTTAGGGTCCCATCTATGAGTTAAATAGAAAAATGTGTATATAAAAAAAATTAATTAAAAAAAAGTTTAAAAAATTCAGTATCGATTAAGAATGAATTTATTTCAAAACTTTGTCGGTATCAAATGATCCTATCGAGATTTATATGCCGTAAATCAAAACAAACCAAACCAAGTAAAATTGAATTAGAAGTTACATTTTACTAAATGAGCCATGATACAGAGTCTGAGTAGTCCTTTACGATACGCTGTCGTTGCAGTAGTCGTGGAGACAGTGATAACTCAATCTCTGTTTAGTGTCTATCGATATTTACTAAGCTCAGCTTAGTTAATCACAAGGCCAAATCGTAGCGTAAGAATGATAATGTCATATCAACCTTTCAAAATGAGAGCGGGAGCTCCCGACTTTGAAAATGGGCTTTCAAATCTAAATTATTTTTTACTTTCTATATTTTACTTCCAAGTAAATTACGGCAGCAGGTATTGATATTACATACGAGCTCTGAACTTTCTGAAATTCTCTTCTAGTTAATCACTACAATATCAGCAGGTTGGTTGGTTGGTTGTTGGTTGGTTTTTACGGCATGTCAACATGTGAGAATAGGACACTCCGCCGACTTTATATGAAGTATGAATTTTAGAAAATAATATATTTTGCCACCACCACACACTACACTTACTACTCCTACTACTACTGTTACATAATCTATGCGGTTGTATAAGATTATTGTCAATCCCCTGTATTTCTAAAGGGATGGCCCTTTTCATATCATGGGCGGGACTTTCCATGGAATAGTACAGAAAGCCCGCGAAATACGTGAAGTCACGTGGGACCTGGTTGGGTCCTCAGTTTTCAGTTGGACGTCAGGCAGTGAAGATGACCTGCCTTAACTGGAACTCACACTGCATACGCGCGCTATGTTAGTCAGATATTTAGTTACATGAAATGTATAGTTAAGTAAATAAAAGATTAAGAAAATAACACAGTTTTGTGGTTGGTAAATGTCTTGGCAACAAAACTGATGAAGAAGAAGAAATGAGTTAAGTGCGACCCACCACCAAGATGAAGAGATGTTAGAAGAGACCTAGAAGAACTTAAGATAGAAAATACGTCAGACGAATAATAGAAGAAGTAAAGTAATGAAAAGGGTATACAACACTACTACTACTACTACTACTAATAATAATAATAATAATGATAAATAATAATGATAATTGAACCTTGCCAGAAAAATGAAAAGCAAACCCAACAAAAACTGTAGATCTTGAAAGTAAAGGTCGTACCAATTGTAATTGGTGCACTTGGAATGGTCCCCAAGGGTTTGGAAAAGAGTCTGGATCAATTGGAAATCAGAGGAAGGATCGAGACCACCCAAACCATAGCATTTTTATGATGGGCTAGAAACCTCCTGTCACTTAGCATCCGGTAAACCATCAGACAAGACAGGTGTGATAAACTCTCGTGAAGTCAAATAATAATGATAATAATAATAATAATAATAATAATAATATAAAAAGAAAAGTTAAAAAAGAATACCTCAGGAGAACAAGAAAACTCCTAGAAACCAAGCTCGGTAGCAGAAATCTCATCAAAGAAATAAATAAATACCTGGGCCGGCCCCATTATAAGATATTCTTGGCCATTCTTAAAATGGACAAAAGAGGAACTCAGACAGATTGATTGACCAAAGGATTAGAAAATTAATGACAATGCACAAGCCTTTACACCCTACAGACGATAGGGATAGGCTATATGTATCAAAAAAGGAAGATGGAAGAGGTTTTGCCAGCACATAGAACTGGGTAGATGGCACAATCTAAGGACTAGAAGAATACACAAAAAGAGCAAGGAAAGATTACTTATGGCAGCCAATAACAGCAGATGCAACATATGGACAAACAGAAAACCAACGAAAACAAGAAAACAAAGACGGAAAGAAAAACAATTATATGGATCTTTCAAACGTCAAATTGGAGAGGTTGCATATGAAATGACTTGGACATGGTTAAGAAGATGAAACCCAAGAGAGAAAATGAATCGCTAATATTTGCTGCACAAAATAATGCCATAAGAATAAATTATATAAACAAAAAATTGATAAGACACAACAAGACAGTAAATGTAGAGCGTGTGGTGACAGAGATGAGACCACAAACCATTATTTGTGAATGTAGTAAACTAGCATAACGGAAATACAAAGCTAGGTACGACTGGTGAGGAAGGTGATCCACTAGGAATTATGCAAACAACTAGATTTTGACCATGCTACAAAATGGTATATGCATAAACCAGAATCTGTTTTTGAGAATGAAACGCATAAAATTCTCTGGACTTCGAGATAAGACGGATCACCCTATCCAGCTACAAGATCAGATCTATTATTGATTATCAAAAAAAAAAAAAAAAAAGAAAAAAAGAAAAAAAAAGAAAAAAAGAAAAAAAAGAAAAGAAAACTTGTCATCTGGTAGATTTTGCAGTTACAGTAGATCACAGGGGAAGATCAGGGAAAACAAAAAGATAAACAAATGCCTGGACCTTGCCAGAGAATTGAAAAACCTATGGAATATGAGGGTGAAAGTGATACCAATTGTAGTTGGTGCACTAGGAAAAGCCCCAAAAAACTTGGTAAAAGACTGGAGGAACATGAAATCAGAGGAAGAATTGAGACCATCCAAAAAACAGCATTACTGAAATCAGCTAGAATACTCAGAAGAGTTCTGAAGACCGTAGGAGACTTGTTGTCACTTAGACTCCAGTGAAAGACCATAAACTAACGCTGGTGTGAAAAAATCTCATAATGATAATAATAGATATAACTCAGTAGAATAGTAGGTTTAGTATGTGGAGAACGAGAAATGAGACAATCAATCGATCAAATCAATATGGGTAACTGGCACAAAAGGAGTGTAAAAGTGGGCACAACTGGATGGTGAAAGTCATCCATTCGACTCAATCTGCACCATACAGACCAAAGGTATATGCTCAATCCAGAACCTTTAATAAAAAATGAGAGTTATAAAATTCTGTGGATTTTTAGATAAAAACGGATCATCCAATCCCAGTTAGAAAACCGGGAATTATTATAGATAGCTAGAAAAATAACTTGGCTGCTAGTGGACTATGAAAAATATGGGTTACCGGACAGAACCCGGAAATAGGAACTAGCAGGGGTCGAAATCCACAGAACAGTAAAAATAGTCAAAGAGATAACTCGACCAAAATCCTTAGCCGCAGAGATGGTTGATACAACAGTTCAACACAGACACACACCAATTTTGGGTGAACCAACATAGCAGCAACGCCGAACCACGAATGAGCCTACGACCAGAATTCTCTACCCCAACAAGAACTCTACTCAAAGATAAAATTGTTACTATATATATATATATATATATATATATATATATATATATATATATATATATAGTTAAAAATTAATGGTAAAGAGAATGAATGGATAAAATAAAAATGAACGAAATGAGGGGGAAAAATGAAAAATCCTTTCCAAGGGACCCTTCTCAAAAGTATTAACACTTTTTGAGAGTGGGATGCTTGATAGAAAGTTTTTCCCATCTATCATTAGACTCCTTTGAAGCATCAAGTTAATATAATTATTCTATAAAGTTATAGAGAAGATTAAATCCGTCCTTACCTTTGTAATTCTGTAGAGAATGTTTTGAATGTATATATATATATATATATAAGTATATATATAATAGTATATAATATATATAAATATATATATCTTTGTCAGGGTTACTTTCGGTGATATGCTACATTGTAACTATCTTGAATTCAAAATAAATAAAAACGGTGAAATAGAAGAATTAATTTTACTTAGCTTTTTTTCCAGTTGTAAAAATAAAATATCTATGAATTAATTTAGATAGATCAGTGAATAAATAAAAAGATCATCTTTAATTATATATTAGAAAGATTGGATGAACTTTATTATATATATATATATATATATATATAACATTATATATAATATCCACAGAGACGTGTTTCGGGCATTTACGCCTCTTAGTGTGGCTAGACATAACAACTATCCTTGCTAGGGTCGAACCCGACTGACGGTTTTGACAGCCTATTTTTATCCCCTCGGCCACTGACAGTTGATGAGCGAAAGCTACTTAACACCGCTAAAGCAATGTTAGCAACCGTACCATCATTAAACCCTTTTAAAAATATCAACCCTTGTCTTGTCTTTCATTCCTTTTAGCGATTATGGACCGTAAATTTCCCATAGGAACTCCCTATCCCAAGTAAAATTAAAGGGAACGTCAAAAAGTAGGTATATACCTAGACTTGGCTAGAGAATTGACCCCCCCCCCCCTAAAAAATGATGTGTCAGTGGCACGGAACAATCGAAGAACCTCGAAAAGAGATCCGAGGATCGATAGATAACACCACGTGAATTGGCTGAATGCTGAGTAAATCCTGGAGTATTGAGGAGGCTTGCGTCACTCGACTTCCAACAAAATAAATGATGATAATTGAATAGATGATGATGCAGAGCGCGTGGTACTGGTTAGAGTCATAGGAAATGACTCGTCGACCTGCGTTCACAATCCTGGACGAAGCCACATTCACATAGCGCTAATACCCTGGAAATGTATGAATCCATATATTCTCCCTCCAGTTAGGTATAGTAGGGCTGACATGAAACTCTGAATTCAAACTCTTAGATAGGGGTGCTCACTACTTGAATAGGCTCAGTCCTACTTATGATCTATTTTCAATTTAAAAAAAAAAAAATAAATAATAAAGACTACTGAAATAAGATATGATGATGAATGATGAGCATCAACCATCGTCCACAAACTAATATAACGGAAATAAGAACGAAGAATAAATCTTTCTGGATTGTGTAGAAATTTAAGTCTGTTGCGGTTGAGAAATGATAAAATAAAATTTATAACCAGTTTCGTGCCATATTTAGTTTGATTTTTTAATGGAGCGTTTTATCAATAAAAAGAAACTAACGACTGTTGTAGTATTGGTTGACAGAGTGTACGTAAGTAAAAAAAGCAGAAAAACAATGTAATGACTTCAACTACTACTTACTACACTACTACTACTAACCTATCTGACACTACACTAGTATGTAGTAGTATTAGTAGTATTTTGTAAAGTAACCATTCGTCTGACTTGTTTACGGAGAGATTCATTACAAAATCTGAATAATAGAGTGATCAATGAACTATCTCTGTCCACAATATCGTCTAACGTACTATATGGCATAAATGCAAATGTAGAGGCGCGTGGCATAATAGTTAGAAGTCGAGAAATGGACTCGGTTCCGACCACCGAGTCAAATACTAAACAAGGCTTTAGAAATTTCTCATAGCGCTAATACTCTTGGGAAAGGTATGAATCATATATTCTCCTGTAGCAAAGGAAAAATTGTAGGGCAGACTGGTATCTTTATCTTGGATAGTAACCAGTCTAGGAAAAGTAAAACTCGAATTGAAAAAACTGATTCAGTCGTTATGTGTTTGTGCATTTCCTTGTGCACCAATTCTTTCCTATCGACTATGCCAAAATGTACGGAGGTCCAACACAAGCTTCACCATTATAGAACAAAACACGTGTAGTTTCATTGGATGAACCTCATGCGTCGAAATCGACGAGAGTCCATACCATAACTATATCAAATTACCAATATTATGGATGGAAGTCAGAATATAAACTGGAGATTTTTTTTCACGTACCAACCATTTCTTTTTTAGAGTAGTAATTCATTTATAAGTTTTGCTCAAGACTTGGAATGTGGAGCACCCAGTGAGAATCGAACTCAATTAACAATGGTCTGCAAGCCTTGCTTCGTAACCCATCGACCACATGAAGAGACCCTGAAAAAACAACAGGTAAACGCAAGCCGGCAAGTACGGCACTTAGTGGAGGGAGCATATTCACATTACCTCATAACTGATCTGAAACCGAACTGTTAACCATTATGGGTGAGGTGACCTTTAAAAGCTAAAGGGTCGCTAGATTTTGGACAATTCAACGGTACAAGTATGGTACCTAGCAGGTGTCCAGTAGCGCGAGTAGGTAAGGTTATCGTCGTATAAAATAGTTTCGACGACCCAAAGTTTCAAATCTTAAGGTATAGTATCCAACTTTCTCCATCCAGCTATGGGTAAATAGTAAACGGACTAGCTCTTTAACCTTGGATAGACAATCAGTCGAGGAGAAGGAAAAACACTGTCAGACTTATTAAATCAATATAAAATAATTGACCATGTGTCACATCCCTACTCGTGCCGGAGATGGTATATATATATATATAGATATATATATTATATATTAAAGTAGTCTCGGGCAGCCATAGTTCCGGTATCTAGCAGTCAGCGAGGAGTCATCCCCTTTTCAAATAGCGCTAGACCAAGAAGATGTTTTGGCATCTGAGGTGGAGCGCCACATCCTACCATCAGCTCCTTACTACCGCACAGATCCCTGTGCACTCATAGCCTGATTTGGCGAGACCGGTATCGACTAGGCCCCTTATATATATTATATATTATATATAATATATATAATATATAACACCTAATGAAATAGAAAATCACTAATTGATTTCTTTAGTGAATTTGTGTTATTAGTAGGATCTGTGATATATCACAGGTATGATAATTTGTTTATTACAACGTTGAATATGTTTAACTTAAGAGCTATCAATAACGGAAATGGTCGCATATTAAGCTGAGGTGACACAGATTCATCTGGATGATTTGACAGTTTCATTTTAACGAGAGAGTGTTGAAGATGATAACGGTCGTATTTTAGGAGCACCAGTATTATTATGTAGACCATGTAATATACACAGTATGATAATTATCATTATAACGTTTGATATGTTTACTTAACAGCTATTGCGAATAGTTCGATATGTAAAAAAAGTATAATATATTTGATTTAACTCCTCTCATTTTTTCTTTTTTCTTCTTTACTTCTCATCTATTTCATTATGTCATTGAAAGAAGATTTAGAGTTATCGATCCGCGCGCTCACCCCTCCTCTATCTTTCCCCTCTCCCTCTTTTTTCTCCTTTCTATCATATTTTTTCTATTACAAATTCTGTTTCTTCCTTTTCTTTTTTTATAATAAAAACGGAATGGTTCATTATTTCAGCCGAGTTGACGGCACCCATAAGAAAGATAATTCGTGGATGCAACATCAAATAATCATGATTTCATCTTGGACATGAAAACATTCTTATTTTTAACCAGAGAGTTTGCAAAATGATTACGGTTGTACATAAGGAACACGATTTAAAATGTATAGAATTGGTCTGATTCACAAACGTTATATATTTTCTTGTTTTTTTTAAAGTCACTACATTCCGTAATTGTTGCTTGTCTATACCACTTTGGCCCTATCTCTTGGCTAGACGGCGGTCGGAGAGGCCCCGTCCGACAAATCGGCTGGTCACGTCAACCCTAGCACCTATATTGATTTTCCCACCCTATTGCCCTTATGGAAGCCACAACCCTTTTTATCAATAATGGGTGCTAACAGGCGTGGCTGGCGGTCTACATGTCCTGGGAATGAGGTTAAATCTCTCTGATGGTGAGGTTCCCGTTTTGAGGTTTGGGGAATGGGAGCACCCCTTCAATCACCATTGCTCCTGGTCACTATGACCCGGAGTGGATACCTGTTAGGGTCCCATCTATGGTTAATAGAAAAATGTATTTAAAAAAATTGTATTGATCCATTAAGAAATTGATAGTAAAAACTTTATCGCATTAAAATGACTACTAGTTTGAAAGCCAAACAAAACAACAAACCAATCTTGTCTACCAATTTCCCCACACTTGACGAATTTCTTGGAATGGTTTTACCCTGTATGATGGGGTATTTTCAAAGTTCACTATTCATTCACCTCAAAACTCATCGAATCACTGAGTAATGAGTTCGATCCTATTGATGCTCAATACTTATGGCCCGACTAAATATAGCTGCATTATTTATTTTTTTTTTTAAATTCCAGGTAGGTTCCTTTTGGTGGGCAATGGTTACTAAATAGGCTTAGCAGAACAATTTTTTTGTGTGTTCAATCTGCTGTTGCTTTTGAGCAAAAAGCAGCTTAGTAACGACTCAAATGTTGTCTATATGCTACGAGGTAGGATTTGTGGCCCCAAGCCGACTAACTTAATTTGTAATACTGGATGCATCGATTATGCGGCGTCTTGCAGGATTTTAACAGGTATTAAATATGCTTTGCGTAAGTTTAATGTTTGCAAGCTAAACATTGGCTAACGGAACCAATTGCTATTGAATTCAAGTTCTCATGGTTCCGATCTTTCCATCTTAGTAAATAGATAAGTTAATCACCAGCATCGTTAAAAATAATACTTGTAACGAAATACTGATGTTACAAGAGACAATCGTTCCTTTCTTTTTTCTGAATTATCCTCTTGAAACCATTCGGGTGAAACCTAGGTAGATAGTAATCGTCACCGTTCTGGCGTGTAAGCTAACCCCTTGTTACAAAAAAGTTTTGAGGACTCTAGTGAATTCATTTCCGCTGTAGGAAATATAGCAATTAAATCCTGCTTTTATATTTGGCAGCTGCCTCTGGCCGCACGGGTAAAGAGGCTTAGCGAACCGAAAAGTTCATCGGTCTCAACCCGCCAGGGGTAGCGTTAAGTATAGACCACTGATGGGAGTGATAACCTCGAAACACGTGTCTATGATTAAACTTTGTTGTGTTCCTCTGGTTGTCTAACCCAAGTTAAAGAGCTCAGTCTGTCCCTACTATTTACCCATAGCTGGAGGAGGTAACGTTGGATTCATACATTCCCATGGATATTAGCATATGTTGAAACTATAGCTTTCGTCAGGATTGACCGGGTCGACAAGTCCAATTTCCTAACTCTAACCACGCACCTCCAGCTTAATCATCATATAAAATCTCTCTCTCATATATGTGTATGTATGTATGTAGTATGTGTGTGTGTGTGTTGTGTGTATGTTTGGTGGTGTGTGTGTTATGTGTGTCGCCCCTGGGGGGTGTAGCTGAACTATTAATTAGTTCGTGAGTAGTCTAGTATGGCATCTAAGGTTAAAGTAATAGATAACTATAATCGACGCTTTACATTTAAGCCACGACCTGCCACGACCAGTTATTAACTGAAAATCAACCTGTTGGTTATTCTTAATTCAATAAAATGGGTTTTTTGGAGTATTTGTCTTCCACCTGAAAAAAAAAGAAAAGTTAATAGAAAAATTAAATAAAAAAACACTTCTTTCTAATAATTTTTTGTCCGAATAATGTTAGGTTTTGCTTTTGTTTCGCCATTCCAAATTATTTATTTTCATACTCCACATTCTCCCAATCTTTTGTACTTCTGTCCTTTCAAAAACGCTGACACACTTCCCAACAGTCAACATATTTATTCTATTAAAACCAAAACAAACAAAAATCCCCGCCAAAAAAACAAAACAAACAACAACAAACAAATTTTCAGTTGTAAAATAAAATATCTATTGAATTAATTAGATAGATCACGTGAATAAATAAAAAGATCATCTTTTAATTATATAATTAGAAAGATTGATGAACTTTTTATATATATATATACTTATATATATATACATATATATTAAGTCATCCACAGAGACGTGTTTCGGCATTTAACGCCTCTTCAGTGTGGCTAGACATAACAACCTATCCTTGGCTAGGGTCGACTCCGACTGACGGTTGACAGCCCTGATTTTTTATCCCCTCGGCCACTGACAGTTGATGTAGCGAAGCTACTTACGACCGCTAAAGCAATGTTTTAGGCAACCGTACGCATCATTAAACCCTTTTAAATATCAACCTTGTCTTGTCTTTCATTCCTTTTTTAGCGATATTTGGGACCGTAAATTTCCCATAGGACTTCCCTATCCCAGAGTAAATTAAAGGGAGTCAAAAAGTAGGTATAATACCTAGACTTGCTAGAGAATTGACCCCCCCCCCTAAAAATGATGGTGTCAGTGGTACGGGAACAATCCCGAAGACCTCGAAAAGAGATCCGAGGATCGATAGAACCACTGTTGAAATTGGCTGGAATGCTGAGTAAAGTCCTGGAGTATTGAGGAGGCTTGCTGTCAATCGACTTCCACAAAATAACATGATCTGATAATGATGATGATGATGATGCAGAGGCGCGTGTGTACTGGTTAGAGTCATAGGAAATGGACTCGTCGACCTGAGTTCAAATCCTGGACGAGCCACATTTCACATAGCGCTAATACCTTGGAAATTGTATGGATCCATATATTCTCCCTCCAGTTATAGGTAAAATAGTAGGGCTGACTAAGAACTCTGAATTCACAACTCTTAGATATCCGCTTGGGGTCTCACGTACTTGAATAGGCTCATCCTACTAGTGATCTATTTCAATTTAAAAAAATAAAAATAAAAAAAAGATATCTATGAAATAAATGATGATGATGATGATATGCCATCACCATCGTCAGCACAACTAATATTAACGAAAATAGAACGAAGCAATAAAATCTTTCTGGTATTGTGTAGAATTTAAGTCTGTTGCGGTTGAATGAAAAGAATAAATAAATTTTATAACCAGTTTCGTGCCATATTTTGTTTGATTTTTAATGGACGTTTTATCAATAAAAAGAAACTAACGACTGTCTGTTAGTATTGGTTGACAGAGTGTACGTAGTAATAAAGCAGAAAACAATGTGAATGACTTCACTACTACTACTCACTACTACTACTACTACTACTACTACTACTACTAGTATTAGTAGTAGTATTAGTAGTAGTTGTTGTAAAGTAACCATGCGTCTGACTTGTTTAACGGAGAGATTCCAATTACAAAATCTGATAATAAGATGTATCAATGAAAACTATCCTCTGTCCCATAATATCGTCTAACGTACTATATGCATTAATATGCAAATGTAGAGGCGCGTGCATAATAGTCTGAAATCGTAAGGAATGGACTCGCCGACCCGAGTTCAAATATACTAAACAAGGCTGTTAGAATTTCTCATAGCGCTAATACTCTTGGGAAGGTATGAATCCATATATTCTTCCTGTAGCAAACGGAAAATTGTAGGGCAGACTGGTATCTTTAATCTTGGATGGTAACAGTCTAGGAAAAGTAAAACTCTGAATTTGAAAAACCTGATGTCAGTCGTTTATAGTGTTTGTGGCATTTCTTTGCACCAATTCTTTCCTATCGACATATGCCAAAATGTACGGATGGTCCAACAAGCCTTCACCATTATAAAAAAACACTGTTAGTTGTTCATTGGATGACCTCATGCGTCGAAATCGACGAGAGAGTCCATATCCATATAATAATAGCAATGTACAATTATTATGGGATGGAGTCAGAATATAAACTGGAGATTTTTTTTCACGTACCAACCATGTTGCTTTTAGAGTAGTATCATTTATAAAGTTTTGCTCAAGACTTGGAATGTGGAGCACCCAGTGAGAATCGAACTCATTAACAACTGGTCTGCAAGCCTTGCTCGCTAACCCATCGACCACATGAAGAGACCCTGAAAAACAACAGGTGAACGCACGCCGGCAAAGTACGGCACTTAGTGAGGAGCATATTCACTATTACCTCATAACTGATCTGAAAGCGAACTTGTTAACCATTATGGTGAGGTGACCTTTAAAAAGCTAAAGGTCGCTTAGATTTTGGACACATTCTACGGTACAAGTATGGGTACCTAGCAGGTGTCCAGTAAGGCGGAGGTATGGTTATCGTCGTAGAAAATAGTTTCGACGACCAAGTTCAAATCTTAAAGTATATATCCAACTTTCTCCATCCAGCTATGGTAAATAGTAGAACGGACTAGGTCTTATACCTGGATAGACAGATCAGTCGAGGAGAAGGAAAACACTGTTCAGACTTATTAAACTCAATATAAGTAATTGACCATGTGTCACATCCTACTCGTGCGGAAGGATTGGTATATATATATATATATGTATATATATATATATATATTAAAGTAAAGTCGTCGGGCAGCCTAACAGTCCGGTATCAGCCAGTCAGCGAGGGAGTCTATCCCTTTTCAATAGCGCTAGACCAAGGAGATTGTTTTTGGCATCTGAGGTGGAGCGCACACCTACCATCAGCTCCTTCTTTACCGCACAGATCCCTGTGCTTACTCATACGCTGAGTTGGCGAGGACCGGTATCGAACTAGGAACCTTATATATATATATATTATATATATTATATATATATATATAAAACACTAATGAAGATCGAAATCACTAATTGATTTCTTTAGTGAATTTTGTTGTATTAGTAGCATTGTAATATATCACAGTATGATAATTTGTTTATTACACGTTGAATATGTTTTACTTAAGAGCTTATCATAACGGAATGGTCCATTATTTAGCTGAGGTGACGACAGATCCATCTGGATGATTTGGACAGTTTCATTTTTAACGAGAGAGGTTGTAAGATGATAACGGTCGTATTTTTGGAGCACCAGTATTATATATATAGACCAGTGGATATACCACAGTATGATATTTAATCATTTATAACGTTTGATATTGTTTACTTAACAGCTATTGCAGAATAGTTCGATATGTAAAAAGTATAAATAATTTGATTTAATCTCTCTCTCATTTTTCTTTTTTCTTCTTTTACTTCTTTTCATCTATTTCATTATGTTCGATTGAAGAGATTAGAGTTATCGATTCCGCGCGCTCACGCCTTCTCTTGCTATCCTTTTCCCCATCTCTCCTCTTTTATGGTCCCCAAGGGTTTGGAAAAGAGTCTGGATGAATTGGAAATCAGAGGGAGGATCGAGATCATCCAAACCAGCATTGTTATGATGGGCTAGAACCTCTGTCGCTTAGCATCCGGTAAACAATCAGACAAGACATGAAGTCAAATAATAATAATAATAATAATAATAATAATATAAAAAGAAAAGTTAAAAAAGAATACATCAGGAGAACAAGAAAACTCCTAGAAACCAAGCTCAGCAGCAGAAATCTCATCAAAGGAATAAATACCTGGGCCGTCCCCACTATAAGATATTCTGGGCCATTCTTAAAATGGACAAAAGAGGAACTCAGACAGATTGATTGACCAAAGGATTAGAAAATGAATGACAATGCACAAGCCTTTACACCCTACAGACAATAGGGATAGACTATATGTATCAAAAAAGGAAGGTCTTGTCAACACATAGAACTGTGTAAATGGTACAATCTAAGGACTAGAAGAATACACAAAAAAGAGCAAGGAAAGATTACTTATGGCAGCCAATAACAGCAGATGCAACATATGGACAAACAGAAAAACAACGAAAACAAGAAAACAAAGATGGAAAGAAAAACAATTATATGGATACTTCAAACGTCTAATTGGAGAGATTGCACATGAAAATACTTGGACATGGTTAAAAAGATGAAATCCCAAGAAAGAAAATGAATCGCTAATAATTGCTGCACAAAATAATGCCATAAGAATAAATTATATCCAAACAAAAATTGATAAGACACAACAAACAGTAAATGTAGACTGTGTGGTGACAGAGATGAGACCATAAACCATTTATTAAGTGAATGTAGTAAACAAGCATAACGGAAATACAAAGCTAGGCACGACTGGATGGGGAAGGTGATCCACTAGGAATTATGCAAACAACTAGATTTTGACCATGCTACAAAATGGTATATGCATAAACCAGAATCTGTTTTTGAGAATGAAACGCATAAAATTCTCTGGGACTTCGAGATAAAGACGGATCCCCCTATCCCAGCTACATGATCACATCTATTATTGATTATCAAAAAAAAAAAAAAAAAAGAAGAAGAAAAAAGAAAAAAGAAAAAAGAAAAAAAAAGAAAAGAAAACTTGTCATCTGGTAGATTTTGCAGTTACAGTAGATCACAGGGGGAAGATCAGGGAAAACAAAAAGATAAACAAATGCCTGGACCTTGCCAGAGAATTGAAAAACCTATGGAATATGAGGGTGAAAGTGATACCAATTGTAGTTGGTGCACTAGGAAAAGCCCCAAAAAACTTGGTAAAAGACTGGAGGAACATGAAATCAGACGAAGAATTGAGACCATCCAAAAAACAGCATTACTGAAATCAGCTAGAATACTCAGAAGAGTCCTGAAGACCGTAGGAGACTTGTTGTCACTTAGACTCCAGTGAAAGACCATAAGCTAACGTTGGTGTGAAAAAATCTCATAATGATAATAATAGATATAACTCAGTAGAATGTGGAGAACGAGAAATGAGACGATCAATTGATCAAATCAATATGGCTAACTGGCACAAAAGGAGTGTAAAAGTGGGCACAACTGGATGGTGAAAGTCATCCATTCGACTCAATTTGCACCATACAGACCAAAGGTATATGCTCAATCCAGAACCTTTAATAAAAAATGAGAGTTATAAAATTCTGTGGATTTTTAGATAAAAACGGATCATCCAAGCCCAGTTAGAAGACCGGGAATTATTATAGATAGCTAGAAAAATAACTTGGCTCCTAGTGGACTATGAAAAATATGGGTTACCGGACAGAACCCGGAAATAGGAACTAGCAGGGGGCGAAATCCACAGAACATTAAAAATAGTCAAAGGGATAACTCGACCAAAATCCTTAGTCGCAGAGATGGTTGATACAACAGTTCAACACAGACACACACCAACTTTGGGTGAACCAACATAGCAGCAGCGCCGAACCACGAATGAGCCTACGACCAGAATTCTCTACCCCAACAAGAACTCTACTCAAAGATAAATTGTTACTTATATATAATATATATATATATATATATATATATATATATATATATATAGTTAAAAATTAATGGTAAAGAGAATGAATGGATAAAATAAAATGAACGAAATGAGGGGGAAAAATGAAAAATCCTTTCCAAGGGACCCTTCTCAAAAGTATTAAAAACACTTTTTGAGAGTGGGATGCCTGATAGAAAGTTTTTCCCATCTATCATTAGACTCCTTTGAAGCATCAAGTTAATATAATTATTCTATAAGTTATTAGAGAAGATTAAATCCGTCTCTTACCTTTGTAATATCTGTAGAGAATGGGTTTGAATTTATATATATATATATATATATATATATATATATATATTATATATATATATATATATTAATTTGTCAGGTTAACTTTCGGTGAATATTGCTACATTGTAACTATCTTGAATTCAAATAAAATAAAAACGGTGAAATAGAAGAATTAATTTACTTAGCTTTTTTTTCAGTTGTAAAATAAAATATCTATTGAATTAATTAGATAGATCAGTGAATAAATAAAAAGATCATCTTTAATTATATATTAGAAAGATTGATGAACTTTTATATATATATATATATATATATATATACATATATATATAAGTCATCCACAGAGACGTGTTTCGGCATTTAACGCCTCTTCAGTGTGGCTAGACATAACAACTATCCTTGGCTAGGGTCGAACTCCGACTGACGGTTTGACAGCCTGATTTTTTATCCCCTCGGCCACTGACAGTTGATGTAGCGAAGCTACTTACGACCGCTAAAGCAATGTTTTAGCAACCGTACGCATCATTAAACCCTTTTAAAAATATCAACCCTTGTCTTGTCTTTCATTCCTTTTTTAGCGATATTTGGGACCGTAAATTTCCCATAGGACTTCCCTATCCCAGAGTAAAATTAAAGGGAAGTCAAAAAGTAGGTATATACCTAGACTTTGCTAGAGAATTGACCCCCCCCCCTAAAAATGATGGTGTCAGTGGTACGGGAACAATCCCGAAGAACCTCGAAAAGAGATCCGAGGATCGATAGAAACCACTGTTGAAATTGGCTGGAATGCTGAGTAAAGTCCTGGAGTATTGAGGAGGCTTGCTGTCACTCGAACTTCCACAAAATAAAATGATGATAATGATGATGATGATGATGCAGAGGCGCGTGGTGTACTGGTTAGAGTCATAGGAAATGGACTCGTCGACCTGAGTTCAAATCCTGGACGAAGCCACATTTCACATAGCGCTAATACCCTTGGGAAATGTATGAATCCATATATTCTCCCTCCAGTTATAGGTAAAATAGTAGGGCTGACTAAGAACTCTGAATTCAAACCTCTTAGATATCCGCTTGGGGTGCTCACTACTTGAATAGGCTCAGTCCTACTTAGTGATCTATTTCAATTTAAAAAAAATAAAAAATAAAAAAAAGATATCTATGAAATAAAATGATGATGATGATGATGATGCCATCACCATCGTCAGCACAACTAATATTAACGAAATAAGAACGAAGAATAAAATCTTTCTGGTATTGTGTAGAATTTAAGTCTGTTGCGGTTGAATGAAAAGAATAAAATAAA
Organism: Doryteuthis pealeii; assembly: GCA_023376005.1. Classification (NCBI taxonomy): domain Eukaryota; kingdom Metazoa; phylum Mollusca; class Cephalopoda; order Myopsida; family Loliginidae; genus Doryteuthis; species Doryteuthis pealeii. Next base: position 104,415,828 of record CM042140.1, read on the forward strand.
TTTTATAACCAGTTTCGTGCCATATTTAGTTTGATTTTTTAATGGACGTTTTATCAATAAAAAGAAACTAACGACTGTTGTTAGTATTGGTTGACAGAGTGTACGTAGTAATAAAAGCAGAAAACAATGTGAATGACTTCACTACTACTACTACTACTACTACTACTACTACTACTACTACTACTAGTATAGTAGTAGTATTAGTAGTAGTTGTTGTAAAGTAACCATGCGTCTGACTTGTTTAACGGAGAGATTCAATTACAAAATCTGATAATAGATGTGATCAATGAAACTATCTCTGTCCCATAATAATCGTCTAACGTACTATATGGCATTAATATGCAAATGTAGAGGCGCGTGGCATAATAGTTAGAATCGTAGGAAATGGACTCGTCGACCCGAGTTCAAATACTAAACAAGGCTGTTAGAATTTCTCATAGCGCTAATACTCTTGGGAAAGGTATGAATCCATATATTCTTCCTGTAGCAAAAGGAAAAATTGTAGGGCAGACTGGTATCTTTAATCTTGGATAGGTAACCAGTCTAGGAAAAGTAAAACTCTGAATTTGAAAAACCTGATGTCAGTCGTTTATAGTGTTTGTGGCATTTCTTGTGCACCAATTCTTTCCTATCGACTATGCCAAAATGTACGGATGGTCCAACACAAGCCTTCACCATTATAAACAAAACACTGTGTAGGTTGTTCATTGGATGAACCCTCATGCGTCGAAATCGACGAGAGAGTCCATATCCATATATAATATGCAAATGTACCAATTATTATGGGATGGAAGTCAGAATATAAACTGGAGATTTTTTTTCACGTACCAACCATGTTGCTTTTAGAGTAGTAATCATTTATAAAGTTTTGCTCAAGACTTGGAATGTGGAGCACCCAGTGAGAATCGAACTCATTAACAATGGTCTGCAAGCCTTGCTCGCTAACCCATCGACCACATGAAGAGACCCTGAAAAACAACAGGTGAACGCAAGCCGGCAAGTACGGCACTTAGTGAGGAGCATATTCACTATTACCTCATAACTGATCTGAAAGCCGAACTTGTTAACCATTATGGTGAGGTGACCTTTAAAAAGCTAAAGGTCGCTTAGATTTTGGACAATTCTACGGTACAAGTATGGGGTACCTAGGCAGGTGTCCAGTAGGCGAGTAGTGTAATGGTTATCGTCGTAGAAAATAGTTTCGACGACCCAAGTTCAAATCTTAAAGGTATATATCCAACTTTCTCCATCCAGCTATGGGTAAATAGTAGAACGGACTAGGCTCTTTAACCTTGGATAGACAATCAGTCGAGGAGAAGGAAAACACTGTTCAGACTTATTAAACTCAATATAAGTAATTGACCATGTGTCACATCCTACTCGTGCGGAAGGATTGGTATATATATATATATATATATGTATATATTATATATATATATTAAAGTAAAGTCGTCGGGGCAGCCTAAAGTCGGTATCAGCCAGTCAGCGAGGGAGTCTATCCCCTTTTCAATAGCGCTAGACCAAGGAGATTGTTTTTGGCATCTGAGGTGGAGCGCCACACCTACCATCAGCTCCTTACTTTACCGCACAGATCCCTGTGCTACTCATACGCTGAGTTGGCGAGGACCGGTATCGAACTAGGAACCTTATATATATATATATATATATATATATATATATATATATATATAAACACCTAATGAAGATCGAAATCACTAATTTGATTTCTTTTAGTGAATTTGTTGTTATTAGTAGGATCTGTAGATATATCACAGTATGATAATTTGTTTATTACAACGTTGAATATGTTTACTTAAGAGCTATCATAAACGGAATGGTCCATTATTTAGCTGAGGTGACGACAGATTCATCTTGGATGATTTGGACAGTTTCATTTTTAACGAGAGAGTGTTGTAAGATGATAACGGTCGTATTTTTAGGAGCACCAGTATTATTATATAGACCAGTGGATATACCACAGTATGATAATTTAATCATTATAACGTTTGATATGTTTACTTAACAGCTATTGCGAATAGTTCGATATGTAAAAAGTATAATAATTTTGATTTAACTCTCTCTCATTTTTCTTTTTTCTTTCTTTACTTCTTTTCATCTATTTCATTATGTTCGATTGAAAGAGATTAGAGTTATCGATTCCGCGCGCTCACCCTTCTCTCTATCTTTCCCCATCTCTCCCTCTTTTTTTTTTTCTTTCTTTCTTATCATATTTTTTTCTATGTAGCAAATTCTGTTTCTTCCTTTTCTTTTTTTATAATAAAAACGGAATGGTTCATTATTCAGCCGAGTTGACGGCACCCATAAGAAATAATAATTCGGTGGATAAGCAACATCAAATAATCAGGATTTCATCTTGGACGATTTGAACATTCTTATTTTTAACCAGAGAGTGTTGCAAGATGATTACGGTTGTACAATTAAGGAACACGATTAATAATGTATAGATTTGGTCTATGATTCACAACGTTGATATATTTTCTTGTTTTTTTAAAGTCACTACATTCCGTATTTTGTTGCTTGTCTACCCACTTTGGCCCTATCTTGGGCTAGACGGGCGGTCGGAGAGGCCCCCTCCGATCAATCGGCTGGTCACGTCAAGCCCTAGCACCTATATGATTTTCCCAACCCTATTGCCCTTATGGCAAGCCACAACCCCTTTTTATCATATGGGTGCTAGAAGGCGGTGGCTGCGGGTCTACATGTCCTGGGAATGAGGTTAAACTCTATCTGATGGTGAGGTTCCCGTTTTGGAGGTTTGGGGAATGTGGAGCACTCCTTCATCACCATTGCTCCCTGGTCCACTATGACCCGGAGTGGTAGTACCTGTTAGGGTCCCATCTATGGGTTAAATAGAAAAATGTATTTATAAAAAAATTGTATTATCCATTAAGAATTGATTTATTTCAAAACTTTATCGGCATTAAATGACCCACTGAGGTTGGATACCGTAAAACAAAACAAACCAAACCAATCTTTGTCTACCAAATTTCCCCCACGACTGTACCAAATTTTCTTGGAATGTTTACCTGTATGATGGGGTATTTCAAAGTTCACTATTCATTCACCTCAAAACTCATTCGAATCACTGAGTAATGAGTTCGATCCTCATTTGATGCTCCATACTTATGGCCCTGTACCAAATATGAGCTGCATTTATTTATTTGTTTTTTAAATTTCCAGGTAGGTTCCTTTTGTGGTGCAATGGTTACTAAGATAGGCTAGCAGACCATTTTTTGTGTGTTCAATTCTAGCTGTTGGCTTTGAGCCAAAATAAGCTAAGCTTAGTAAACGACTCAATGTTGTCGTAGTATGCTAAGGGTAGGATTGTGGCCCCAAGCCAGACTAAGCTAATTTTTGTAAATATCTGATGCATCGATATAATCGGCGTCTTGCAGGATTTTACAGGTATAAATATGGCTTTGCGTAGTTTAATTGTTTGCAAGCTAAACTTGGCTAACGGACCATTGCTATTGAATTCAGTTCTCAATGGGTTCCGATGTCTTTGCTAATCTTAGTAAATAGATAGTTACACATGGCATCGTTTAAAAATAATACTTGTAAACGAAATAGCTGATTTTACAAGAGACAATCGGTTTCGCTTTCTTTGTTATTTGAATTATCCTGTTGAACCATTCGGGTGAAACCTAGGTAGATAGTATCTCACCGTTCTGGCGTGTAGCTAACCCTCGCTTTGTTTACAAAAAAGTTTGAGGACTCTAGTGAATTCATTTCCGCTTAGGAATATAGCAATTAAATATGCTTTTATATTTGGCAGCTGCCTCTGGCCGCACGGGTAAGAGGCTTAGCGAACGAAAGTTCATCCGGGTCTCAAACCCGGCCAGGGGTAGCTGTTAAGGTATAACCGCACTGATGGGAGGTGAAACCTCGAAACACGTGTCTATGGATTACTTTGTGTGTTCCTTCTGGTTGTCTAACCCAAGGTTAAAGAGCTCAGTCTGTCCTACTATTTACCCATAGCTGGAGGGAGGGTAGTTGGATTCATACATTTCCCATGGATATTAGCACTATGTGAACTATAGCTTCGTCCAGGATTTGAACTCGGGTCGACAAGTCCATTTCCTACGACTCTAACCACGCACCTCCAGCTTATACATCTATATATCTATCTCTCTCTCTATATATGTGTTGTATGTATGTATGTATGTGTGTGTGTGTGTGTGTGTGTGTGTGTGTGTGTGTGTGTGTATGTGTGTCCCCCTGGGGGGTGTAGCCTTGAACTATATCTAACTTAGTTCGTGAGTAAGTCTAGTACTGCATCTAAGTTAAGCTTAATAGATAACTATATACGACAGCTTTATCATTTAAGCCACGACCTGCCACGACAGTTATGACTGAAATGCAACCTGTTGGTTATTTCTTAATGTCAATAAAAATGGTGTTTTTTTGTGAGTATTTGTCTCCACCTGAAAAAAAAGAAGGTTAATAGAACATTAAAAAAACACTTCTTTCTAATAATTTTTGTCCGAATATTTTATGTTTTTGCTTTTGTTCTTCGCCATTCAAATTATTTATTTTCATACTCCACATTTTTCTCCAATCTTTTGTATTCTTGTCCTTTCAAACGCTGACACACTTCCCAACATACAACATATTTTATCTATTAAAACCAAAAAACAAACAAAAATCCCCCCGCCAAAAAAAACAAAACAAAACAACAACAAACAAACAAACAAAAAAAACCCCCGACTTGTATCTCATCGACCGCCCACCCAATTTTATCTCTCGACTCCTGTTTAGGCTAGCATCTTTTGCACAGAAGCACACATACAGTATGACTTACGTTCCGAAAGCACCGGTTCCCGCTAGATCACCGAAGTTAAGTAGCGATGAGCTTACTCAGCAGTTAAATGGGTGACCAGTATGAAACAGCAGATACTGTAAGTAAGCTAATACCTGTATGGCAAATCTAAGCAAAAGTTAGTAAATGACAATTACACAGACAAAATACCAGTCGAATTATAATTCTTAGTTCGCAAGTATCTAAGAAAGCTTCGCTAGTTGATTAATTGATTTTAATGGCATGTCAACCCGTCAAAGGTTATTTTATGCCCAGAGTTTAGTGAATTGTGTTCATTATACTTTTATATTAAAATTTATATTATTTAGATTTTTCGGAATGTTATCCTCATCTTTATTGTTATACGGTGCGGAAAACAAGTATTTCACCCGCTGCTGATTTTCTGAGTTTGCCAACTTACAAAAATAGGAATGGTGTATAATGTTCAGGGTATGTCCGTCTTGAAAGTGAGAGATAGAATATTAAAAAAAAAAAAAATAGAAAATCACATTATAACAATTTTTGAATATTTATTTGTATTTTATTGAAAAAATAAGTATTTCACCCCATCGCAAAATAAAACTCAGTACTTGGTGAAGAAACCCTTGTTGGTAAGCACAGAAGCCAGACGTTTCCTGTAGTTGGTTACCAAGTTTTTAAAGATCCCAGGGGGGATTTTGGCCCATTCGTCTTTGCAGATCCTCTCCAAATCTTTAAGGTTTGTAGGTTGTCGTTTGGAAACTCAAAACTTCAGCTCCCTCCACGGATTCTCTAAAGGATTAAGTTCCGAAGACTGACTAGGCCATTCCATTACCTTAATGTGCTTCTTATACCTTGAAAATTATACAACATTCCGATTTTTGTAAGGTGGCAAACTCAGAAAATCAACAGGGGTTGAAATACTTATTTTCCCCACTGTATGTACAACAGTTAAGCCAATGCACCTCCCGGCCTTCTTCAGGTGGTTCTTGTCGAACTTGGGAGCCATCATGTCGTAATCGGGAGCCTAAATAATAGAAATTATCAAGACTCATCTAAAAAAAATCACACAAATTATATTTATATTTGTTGCGTAGTTTCATCATATACATCTATCTATCTATCTATCTATCTATCTATATATATATATATATATATATATATATATATATATATATATATATGCCATCAACTATTCCTATCAAATAATTTTAAACATCTATTTGAGCCATAGATGAAACTCAGGTTCAGGGTCGACCTCGAAGTAATGTCAATGAATGGGTATTCCACTCTCCCCAGGTTTCAAGAACTGGAGCATCACCATCAAATGCGATTTAGTGTGATATCCTGGGCACCCCGTTTTTTAGGGGGTGTATTTTTTACCCATCGGTAGGAGTTATAGTCAGCGTATTCTGAGTCCCGCCGACTCGGCGTTTCACTAGTGGAATGAGTTAGATCTAATCTCGGTAATCTACTTATGTGGCCTCGTGCACGTGCAAGATAAACTTAGATAAATATGATATATAGAAGTGCATTGGAAAGTGTATGTATGGGAAAGGGGTTTACTATAGAAATACATGGGAAAGGGTTTTTACTATAGGAACGTATTACAAAGGATTTTATTGTAAGAATGCACTGGAAAGCCCTTTACAATAGGAACATCTTGGAAAGTGTTTTACTATAGGAATACATTGGAAAATAATTTTTACTATAGGAATACATTGGAAAGTATTTTACTATAGGAATATATTGGAATGGATTTTATTGTGACAATGCACTGGAAAACCTTTTACAATAGGAATATCTTGGAAAGTGTTTATTATAGAATACATTGGAAAGTATTACTATAGGAATGTACTGGATAGAATTTTATTGTGACAATGCACTGGAAAGCCTTTTACAATAGGAATATCTAGGAAAATGTTTTACTATAGGAATGTACTGGAAATGATTTGATAGTCACAATACACCGGAAAGTGCTTAATTTATAAATGTTTTGAAAACTATTATACTGTATAAATACATTGAAAATTCTTTTAATAACGGAATGCATCGAAAATTTGCTTTTTTACCTGGTGTTTTTGATTTTAGATAAATACATCTACTTTTGTTGCCTACGATCACAACACCATCCACTACTGATTAAAGCATTTGCAAAAACTTGTTTTGTCAGTATTAATTTACTTTTGCTTTTTTTTTTTAGATTCCTTTGAGGCAACTTGCCTTTCAAGCCATGTTCAATGCTTTGGAAAATGGCTGCATTGTGTGCTTTGAGTCCAACGTTTACCATTGAACACTGAATGAGTTACAAATAAATTGGCAACAGCATATCAAACAATTTTCATTTTGTTGGAAAGTTGAAACTTAGAGTCTGTGTTATATGTCACTTCTCCCAGTTTTCCAAACAAATGTTTTGTACCACGCTCAAAATCAACGCCAGAGCTTTGGTGATCTTTGATAATGTAAAGTTTTTAAGTGCCATCTTTGGCCAGTTGAAATAGGGCTTAAAGAAAGTCCTATGTTATGGAATCCTTTGGTGATCGTAGAAGTCCTATCCTGTGTATTGGTAAAGGTCCAGTGATTTAATCCTATGTCTGTCTTCAAAGAGCGTTTCAGTAATTATGACCAGTAGGGTGGGTTAAGTATTGTATCAGCCTCAGAGTACTGTCAGTGATTGGCCAAGGAATAGATCATATGATCTCACCCGGTCTATAAGTATGAGCGGGGATCTAGCACACACCTTATATCCAAAATCGCAATAGATAAGCTAAGGCGCACAGTTCTTACATAATTTATGAGCAGTTATATATTATGTAGTTAGAATTTGGGTCCGTTAACTTAAAAATGACGGGGTCCGTGGAATTTACTGGGGCTGATGAATGACAACAGTGACATTCCAGCTGACCTTCCAATATACAGGCGTAAGAATAAGTTTTAGTTTAGTTAGTCAGATGTGATCCGATTTCGACGCAATTGTCGGCTCTGATGGGTCGGTCTCCTCGCAGCAGAATCAAATGGGCCGGGTTGCGAATAAAGCTTTATCAAGAAACACCAAGTCTTGTTGTGTTAATTGAATATTAAGAAGAATGTCCAGCCCAGCACAAAGAAGAATCAATGAAGAAGAACCAACCCTTAACAGCAGAAGCTAGACGGAAGAACATGTCGTTCAGACGATTAGACGAAGTAAGCCGAATGTAAAGTAAGACTATCAACTATTATCATCTAATATATCTAACCATCTGTCTCTGTCTGTTATATATGTGGGTATATATGAGTATATAACACAGTGATAGTAAATATGAAGCTCACTCGAAAATATAATCATGAATCATGATGGGAAACGGTTGCACTGCGCACATCCATGGCCAGTTGTATGATACTAGAAGAATGGTAGGATAATGGAAGAGTGGCAAAAAAGAGTCGAAGAAGAACCACATTCTACCAGCATACAAACTGTGTTCATTTCGTCGTGAGAAGTATACACAAACAAGAAGAACGATAAAAAACAAACAACTTAAAAACAAGAATATATAAAGAATAAACAAATAATAAAAACAATTAAAAAGATAATAAAAACAGATATATATATAAAAAAAGAATGTTTATTAAGAAATAAGAGATTTATTTTTAACTTTTAAAATCCCGGGCAACGCCGGGTAGCTCTGATAGTTATTTTGTTAATTTTGACAATATCATAAAATAAAATTCCCTCTACAGTTTAGAAATGCATTAGAAAACAATCTTTTTTTAGTAATACTGATGCAACAGTAGTAGGTTCCTCAAGATTAGGCATAAGACCAGAAATATGGGGCTCCCAGTCAGAATCTAAGTCACTAACCCTTACATCACAAGAAACGTCGAGATTTCCTCAAAATAAACTAAATTTTGTATTCAGACATTCTTGTCTTGTTGTCACCATTAATTGATTCATTAATAAAAGCATGTATCCCTGCCCGTAAAATCTGTTGACTGTTCTTTGAGCCACTTTTTAATTACAGATTTCACTTCCTCGTCGCTGGAAAATGTTTGTCTCTCTTCGGCCCAATGAAAGAGAGTTTGTAAAGCAAACGTTATTCCAGTGACGAGGAAGTGAAATCTGTAATTAAAAAAGTGGCTCAAAGAACAGACAACAGAATTTTACGCGGCAGGGATACATGTTCTCATTCGAAGAAGGAACATTGCCATTGAAAGAAACGGTGGAGAAGTAGGGATATGATCCACAGAGGACCAACTTCATTTTGATGTATGATGCATATTCCTATGTTGCTGTAGAGGTTATTTTCGTATTTGCCTGGGGAGTTGTCTGCCCGTTTAATGTCACTGGTTCCCGCTAGGGGCCTCGTGTATTTAAGCGGCTGTTTTAAATTTCTCTTCCTCTTTGCCTGCTGCTCGACCTGCGAGACACAATGAGGTAGTCTTATGCCTACCCCTTTCTTGGTGGGCTTTGGCCCCCCTTACATTACTGTAAGTGATTTCCCAGCATGGACTACTTCAGTCTCATGTCTGTTGCTTTTATGTTCATATTACTATTGTATACGTATGTATGTTTCATGTACACTTCTATGTAATTTATGTATCCTTTATGTATTCATGTGCTGTTGTATAAAATGTTTTGTCCCTCAACCTGTGTCGGAGTTTGTTTGCGTTTCAACGAGTTATGACTTTGAATCTTACATTGCTAATTATACCAACAAAATGGCATTACTTTTTGACTCTCCCACATGACATGCAAATCTACGTACTGTTAACTAGGGGTTGGGGAGTGTAGACTTTTGTAGTCGC
>CM042140.1:104427907-104435407 GCA_023376005.1 Doryteuthis pealeii
TGGCAATGCTAAAAAGTCATCAATGAGCTCACGGACGGACAATGACGAAGGAGTAGCATTCGTCTGACAAGACATTAACATCGGTCTATCTTTGTTCATATGTATGTATGTATGTATGTATCTCTATCTATCACTATTATATATATATATATATATATATATATATATATATATATATATATATATATATAAACCATCTATCTATCCACTCATATGTATGTATTTAAACATATATAATTGTATAAAAATATATATGTATGTATATAAATATATATTCATAAATATGCATCTATTTATCTATCGATCTATCTATCTCTATTAATATGTATTTATGAATACATCAATGTGCATATTTATCTACGCATGTTTGTTTTTATCTGTCTATCTATATATATTCATCAGTATACATATATATATATATATATATATATATATATATATATATATATATATATATTTATTTATCTATACGCACGTCTATCTATCTATATATCTGGAACGTTTTTAAGAGTTAACACTCGAGTTGATATTTGTATCAAGTCACTATTGTGAATCTTACAATTACATACGTATGTATGTATGTATATATGTATGTATGTGCAGAAAGGTATGTATATATGTATGTATGTATGTATGAAAACGTGAAACTCTGCAGGCCAATTCTGGTGATGTGTGGATCTGTGAGGAGTCTGATCGGGCCCTATTGTCAAAGGCAGGCTTGGTCAATCACATGAAATCACATGAGAGCTACCCGACTGCAATTGCTGTCTCTACCATGCCACATTCTGATTCCCAGCATGACCCCCAAATGAGGACTTTTTATATCCCTGCTGCACAAAAGTGTGTCGAACAGTTTGTGGTTTCAAGATTCACATAAATATTCACAGTGATGCGTACACTGCACACGTCGACTCAGTCAAAACCGATGGTTATGTGTGCCAGATATGTTCAAAGTTATGCACGACTTTGGCAGGAATTTAAAAGTCATGAACGAGCTCACAAACGGACAATGAATGAAGGAGTGACAGACGTCTGATAAGACGTTGCAATCAATAATAATATGTATGTATATATGTATGTATGTATCTACCTATCTATCAACCAAACTATCTATCACTGTTCATATATATATATATATATATATATATATATAAACATGTATCTATCTATCATTTATATACATACATATGTATCTATCTATCTATTATATACATACATATGAATCCATTCATATATATGTATATAAACATGTATGTATGTATGAATCTATATATGTATGTATATATATATATTCATATGTATGCATCTATCTGTGCATATCTATGTACGTATGTTTGTTTATATCTCTTTATATGCCTATCTATATTCATATGTATGCATATATCTATATTTATCTATATGCATGTATATATATATATATATATATATATATATATATATATATATATGTAACGTTTTTAAGAGTTAACGCTCGAGTTGATATTTGTATTAAGTCACTACAGCGAATCTTACAATTACGAAGCTGATTTTAAAATGCGTTAATTTATTCAGATTCGCCTCCTCGTCTTTAGTGTTAGAAAAACAAAGAAAGTCAACTGTTGCACTTTCCAGAATATCCAGGTGTTTTCTTTATAATCGTTAGTATAGACATTTCGAACTGAATTCTTAAATCAATCCATGCAGATGAATTGTTCTCATTCCGCGGATGTAAGCAGATCATATTTTTTTCATTGTTCATTCTTCTTTCTATACAACTGACTCGATGTCATTCATATAAATTATTCTGTTTGATTTTATACCCTAAAGCACTTGTCACATATGATTTTGCTTTGTCTCAAGATAACACACATTGGTTGTATTCTAATTGCACCTGTGGTGTAATGTTTATCGTCGTAGGAAATGAACACGGCGAATCGAGTTCAAATCCTGGACGAGGCCGTTTGCATTTCGTATAACACTATTACCCTTGGGAAGGGTATGGATCCAATTATTCTACGAAAATTGTAAGACAAACTGGGCTCTTTAACCTTGGATTATGGTTTGTTTTGTTTTACGGCATATCAACCTCAGTGGGTCATTTAATGGCGATAAAGTTTTGAATAAATCAATTCTTAATGGATAATACAATTTTTTTATAAATACATTTTTCTATTTAACCCATAGATGGGACCCTAACAGGTACTACCACTCCGGGTCAGAGTGGACCAGGGAGCAATGGTGATGAAGGGGTGCTCCACATTCCCCAAACCTCCAAAACTGGAACCTCACCATCAGATAGAGTTTAACGTCATTCCCAGGACATGTAGACCCGCAGCCACCGCCTTCTAGCACCCATATGATAAAAAGGGTTGGGGCTTGCCATAAGGCAATAGGGTTGGGAAAATCATATAGGTGCTAGGGCTTGACGTGGCCAGCTGATTGATCGGAGGGGGCCTCTCCGACCGCCCGTCTAACCCAAGAGAGGGCCAAAGTGGAGTATTGCATGTCATGAACTGCTCATCCACCTGGGCTCTATCCTTAAGCATCACGGGTCGCCACCCACGGCCAACAGGTGGCCCCATGGGGGAGTCTTACCCCTCTGCAGAGGTGCAGTCGGTGCATTCTAACGCCCCAGCCGACAGGGCGGTAACCTTGGATTGTTCTCATTCCGCCGATGTTAGCAGATCATATAATTTTTTTCTTTGTTCATTTTATTTACCGACCTTTGGTTAATCTAACGCACAGGCCTCCGGTTGCTCACGGTTCCTGATGTTTTTATTTATTAAACTTTAATAAATTTTGGTTACTTACAGTACCTAATGTTGTTATTAACTAAGATTTGATTAGTCTGGTACACAGGTCCCAAATTGATGACTGTACCAGTTTTTATTTCCTTGGCTTTATTAAGTCAAACACACAGGCCTTAAGATTGCTTACTGTGTAATTTATTAACGATTTCTCTATGAAAATCTGAGATTTGCCTAAAAACAACCCATGTTATTAGCACGTTTAAAATCCTGCAATGTGTCATGTATATCACCAAGACATAAAGCTCTATATAATATATGGTGTGGTTAATTTGCATACTGTTTTTTTTTTACAAAACCAGGTTTAATAAATAACTACTTGGTGTTATTGATATATGATATTATTGTTTTATTCTCCAACGTATTAAAATCAATCCTATGAATGATTTTATATGGAAACCAATTAAAATATAATTAAAATAAGTGTAATTCTTTGTATGCGTTCTTATTTAATTCATTAGTTTTTCTAATTCTATATATTTCATTACATTAAAACTTAAATACTTACGTCCAGAGGGTGTATATTCTTGTTAGTACCATTGATGAGCATATATGTAGAAGAAGTACATTAGTAAATCAATTACTATGCACTATGAAACCTGATAAACTAAAAAATTGCTCCGTGTAGAGTAGGTACCACCAATTTTCCTTGTGAAATTTACTCTTTATGTTCGTTATTTCTTTTTTGCGAGATTTAAAAAAAGTTAAAAAATATTTACGTTTCTTCCTTCGATATGGCCTAAACTGATCACGTGACGTATTTTGGTGGTACCTAGTGTAGAGGGATTTGGGTAAATACATATTCGTTATATTCTCGGTTTCATGAACTGCTATAGACAGATTATTAATTAAATGGATTTCGTACACCTCACAACATTCTTTCAAACGAAGTTCTATGATTATGAACTAGCCATCAGCGGATTATAGTAGTAGCACAGTGGTGGGAGAGCCGCTAAGAGCGGTTTAAAGTAGGCAAATAGTTAACATATGAAACACCTCATTCTTTTCAAATGAAGTTCTATCATTATGAACTAGCCATCAGCGGCTTATAGTAGTAGCAGTGGTGGGAGAGCCGCTAAGAGTGGTTTAAAGTAGGCAAATAGTTAACATATGGAACACCTCATTCTATTCAAATGAAGCCATCAGCGGCTTATAGTAGTAGCACAGTGGTGGGAGAGCGTGGTTTAAAGTAGGCAAATAGTTAACATATGGAACACCTCATTCTATTCAAATGAAATTCTATCATTATCAGCGGCTTATACATGGAGTGCAGTTGTGGGAAAGCCACTATGAGCGGTGTAAAGTAGGCAAAGAGTTAACATATGGAACGCGTCATTCTTTTTAAATGAAGTATGAACTAGCCATCAGCAACTTATAGTAGGAGCACAATGGTGGAAGAGCTACTATGAGCTGTTTAAAGGAGGCAAATAGTTAACATATGGAAAAAGCAAAATGAAACTCAGGAGGTATATCTAAGAATGCTGCGTAAAAAACAAAACAAAAACAGGTCAAGGTATGTCCACCGAAGTGTAAGATAACGTACTTGTTCAGCACTGCTTATCCAGTTTTTCTGCATTTAGCGCCATGAAAAAAAGGAAGGTAGAAAAACAGACGATTACTTAAACCTCTTGTTTGTCCCATCTTTTTTTAAATGTTGTTTTATCGTTTACTTGTTTTTTTTTCTTTCTTTTTCATTCTTTTTTCTCTTAGTACCAGATCAGTAACTTTGTTTGTTTTTTGTTTTTTTGTTCTTTTTAAATTTCAACTATTTCTTCTAAGTTTCAGACTTTCTCTTCGAATTTACATGATAAGTTGTGAAACAAATTTAATCACGATTTCATATCTTCTCCATCGATTCTTCTTGAAACCATTAACCTGCCAGACAAGGTCTTAGTCTGAGAGTATAGAAATGTCGTTGTTGGATGCGTCTTCGAATAAAAAACAAAAAGAAAGAAATTTCCTTCGCGAATATCTTTTGAAAAGATTCCATTACCAATCAATTCGACCATACTGCTGTCACTAGAATTTCAAGATAGCGGATTGGGGGAAAATAAAGCGAAAGCCAGAATACGTAAGTTTCTCTCGCTCTAATTTAATAAACCCTCCATGCTCAGTCTTTAAATTATCTAGGTTTCCAAAAAGTGTCGTATATAATCATGTCTATGTCAAGTTGTTGGTTGGATTTTGCGGCATGCCAATCCTTGTTGGGTTATTTTACGCCCAAGACATTTTGTGTAATTCATGCTTGATGGGTAATGAAAATTTATTTTAAACTAAATTTTTTAATACACATTTTCATCAACTCATTTTTTTCTATTTAACCCATAGATGGGACCCTAACAGGTACTACCATTCCGGTTCAGAGTGAACCTGGGAGTAATAGCGATGAAGGGGTACTCCACACTCCCAGAACTCCAGAACTGGAACTTCATTATTAGATACAGTTTAACGTCATAACTACTCAAGACACCAACATATTATTATTATTATTATTATTATTATTATTATTATTATTATTATTATCATTATTATTATTATTATTATTATTATTATTATTATTATTATTATTTTCACTCCTTTTGAGTTTTTCACATCAGCGTTAGCTGATGGTATTTCACTGGAGACTGAGTGACAACAAGTCTCCTCAGGTCTCCAGGACTCTTCTGAATAGTCTAGCCGATTGAAGCAGTGCAGTAGTCTGGAAGGTCTCAATTCTTCCTTTGATTTCCAGATCCACCAGTCTTTTTTCGAAGTTTATTGGGACTGTTCCAAGTGCACCAACTACAATTGGTATCGCTTTCACTCTCATGTTCCACAGCTTTTTTTAATTCTCTGGCAAGGTCCAGGTATTTATCTATCTTTTCATTATTATTATTATTATTATTATTATTATTATTATTATTATTATTATTATTACACTAATATATTTTTAAATTTAGTCTTACAACTTGACTTCCGCCATGTCGGCTGGGACTGAAGAATACACCGACTGCACCTCTGCAGAAGGGTAAAATCCCCCAATAGGGCCACCTGTTGGCCGTGGGTGGCAACCCGTGATGCTTAAAGACGGAGTCCTGGTGGATGAGCAGTCCATGACACGCAACACTCCGCTTTGGCCTCAACTTAGGCTAGACTGGTTACGTCAAACACTGAGTATTTATTTCGGTAAAAAAAAAAGTCTGACTGTTGTGGATGCACCTCAACCAACGCGAAAAAAAAAAGAAAAGGAAGAAAATTAAGAAAAGATCGTAAACATACGAATGATTGTTATGCAAACAGATCTTCTTTCTTTCTGTCTTTCTTTCTTTTTTCTTTTTCTTTCTTTCTTTCTTTCTTTTTTCTTTCTTTCTTTCTTTCTTTCTTTCTTTCCTCAGATGACTTTTGAAACGATACGATTCTATTGTTCATCAGTATGCATAAAAAAACGACAACAAATAAATAGAAATAAAATAGAATAAAAATAGCGAATAAGAAAGAAAAACACTGAACTTTGATCTTGAGCAAGAGCCGTGCAAAAAGAGATTTTTGCTTAGCACAAAGAAGACAAAACTAACCAAAGAAAAATAAGTTTGTCTGTAGACATGTTCCGAAATTGATTTGGTTGAATCTGTACACCAAAGAAAAGAAGTCTATTCGAACTTAATGATGACATTAAGCAGCATTTCAACCAGAACAACCCATTTATGTCTCGCTGTTTGTCTGTCAGTCTGTTGCGCTATTTAGAATTTACTAAGCTTTGCTTTGTCTGTGTTGGGTTCAAAGTTATAATAATGTGGATTATAGTAAGTTGAACAAAACAACTCCGACCAAGAGTGTTAAACATAACATGGACTTTAATATAAGCACATGGAGAAACATTTATAACATAGTATACAGATACGTGACAAAGATATATAATGTACACGTGAATGACACATAAAAGGAATAAGGATACAAAGTAGATATATCTAGATATAGAAGTAATGAAGGGTTATGGAGAGTCCATAAGAAAGTCACTTACTAATGCCTGAGTCGGGGTGAAAACCCCCACAGAAGGAGGGTGTAGAAAAACTGTCCTAACCCATAGCTGTCAAGTCCCGGGGAAGAAAGAGGATTCGAATCTGACGCTTGCCTGCTTAAATAGCAAAACACCTGGTGGTCGATACCCGAAGCACAAGGGAAGATAACTCTTCCAACTTGATAGGGGCGGATAACCCCACATCTGGAACATAGGCTTTGAGTTGATTGCGGTACTTAAAACGAAGAATGCCTAAGGTTTTGGCACAGGGCTGCAAGTAGAGGACACTTGGTGTGGATCGAACTCACTACTCAGTTTTATCTGAGCTGCAAGACGAGCTCGCCAATCATTACTGTACGACAATGAATTTAGTAAAATTTGTTTAAACGACACCTACCACTCCCAAGTGGTCATCGATCAAAGTACTAAGGAGGTTGATATATGGTCATATATATATAATATTGGTCAGAGGATATCATAAACGAGAAATCGACAGTTACTAAGCACTGTTGACTTTATGACTACTCTAACAACCCTTAGATCTATGTGGTGTCTTAGTGATATTGTGTACTATTCATTTATAGATACAGCAACCTATATATATATATATATATTATATATATATATATATATATATATATATATATATATATATATATATATATATATATATTAATGCTTTAAAAGACCTCCTAAAAGATTCATTGTATGGAAAAA
>CM042140.1:104440407-104467907 GCA_023376005.1 Doryteuthis pealeii
AGTCAGCATTTCCACGAAAACTAGAGCTGATATTGGGAATTTTATAAAATCAACACCGTTGAAAGGAAATATGTTCAGCTATGAAACACTATTTTCAAATAGATACCCCATAGACTACGCATTTGATTCACACACAGACACACTCACATAGACACACACACACATAGACACACGCATATATATATATATATATATATATATATATATATATATCAAGTCGTTCTGAGCGCATGACAATAAACATAGCACTTACTTCTTTAGATGAGGAGAGACAAATGCTGCCCGAGTGGGTCACTAGGATTAACCCCCTGAAAATGAGCTGATTTATTTTTTGCCCTACACTTTACAAATGCGAGGTGAAAAATTATTCTTATACTTATATCAAGGAGGCATCTGTAGTGTAATGGTTATCGTCGTAGGAAATGGAGTCGACGACCCGAGTTCTAATCAGGGTCAAGACTATTTGCACTTCATATAGCGCTAATACCCTTGGGAGAGGTAGATAGTAGGATGTGACACAAGGTTGAAAGTATAAGGCAAGACTAGCTTGCTAACTATTACATCACGATATAAGGCCCTTATATAATATACTATTTACCTATAACTGGAGCCAGAATAGTTTCAAAAGGCAAGGGCCTTATATCGTGATGTAATAGTTAGCAAGCTAGTCTTGCCTCATACTTTCAACCTTGTGTCACATCCTACTATCTAGACTGGGCTTTTTAACCTTGGCATCTTGCTCGTGTGGAGTGGTTAGGTAAATGCATATATCGAGAGTTGTGGTTTTTTAGTTGGGTAGTATAACATAATCTATGAGCAGCTTATAAGTGCGTACCTGTAGTTAGAATATTTAAATAAGATTCGTTATATTTAAAATCGGAGGTGGGGAACTTTCCATAGATGTTGGGATTATGAATGACATGATGATGATCCCAACTGACCTTCCGGTACAGGCGTGAGAATAAGTTTTAGTTTAGTTAGTTAGATTCGGCAGAGATTTCAAGGCGAGCGGACGTGAAATCCGCCGCTCTGAGCCGGTCTCCCCGTGGCGGAATCATGGGCTGGGTTCTGGAAATAAAGCTTTATTAAGAAAGAACCAAGTCTTGTTTATTAATTGAATATTAAAAACAAGAGATGATAGCCAGAAGAAATCAACAAAGAAAATCAACCCCCAGCTGAAACCCTGAAGAGAAGTAAGCCCTCTAGTTCGCCGCAAGAAATGGCGGCCGAGGTAGAACCAGTAAGCAGAAATGTAACAAGAAAGACTATCATCTATCATCATCATCTATCATCATCATCTCTAATCTACCTATCTGTCTCTCTCTGCGATTATATATTGCATTTCATATAGCGCTAATACCCTTGGGAAAGGTAGATTGTAGGATGCGACACAAGGTTGAAAGTATGAGGCAAGACTAGCTTGCTAACTATTACATCACGATATAACGTCCTTGCCTTTTGGAACTATTCTGGCTCCAGTTATAGGTAAATAGTAGGACAGACTGGGTTTTTTAACCTTGGCATCTTGCTCATGTGGAGTGGTTAGGTAAATGCATTATATACACTTGAGCAATGGGGTATATAACAGTAAGTACACCTTGCCTAAGAAGCAACACACACACACACCACTAATGGGTATATATGGAGAGATGTAGAAGAGTGCATTAGTAAATGTATTCATATGCACTATGAAGATTAAAGTGGGACGTACTGTCGCATATATTTAATTTTCTTTCAATTCAATAAATGGATCTGGCATCCAGAAATTCTGATTCTTTATGGGAATCTTCCCCGCGCTTCAATTCATACTACTGATGCATTCGCATAATACATTTTCATTCTCAAATTCAAAGAATCGTTCAGAGAAATGAAATGGCTCTTGCCAAGAGGATTTATTTATTTATTCATTCATTTGTTGTAATCGTTAAGTTTCCAGGGAGGTTGAAGGAAAAAATATAAGGACAAAACAGCAACAAAAAACAAAAACTAAAAACTAAAAACAAAAATAGAGTTTAAGAAAGAAAGAAAGAAGGAAGAATGAAAAAAAAAAAAATGGGAAAAATTTAAAAGATGACAGTGAGGGTAGCAGAAGGACAGATACTTATAAACATAAGGCATTCCTATGTACATATTTACCAACCCCTCCGCACGAGCAGAATGTGGCTCAAGGTCAATTTGTTAAGCGGAGTTTAAAAGGTTTGAATTCAGAGTTTTCCTTCTAGACTAAGCCACTACACTCGATATATGCATTTACCTAACCACTCCACACGAGCAAGATGCGATTCCAATGTTAAAAAGCCCAGTCTGTCCTACTATCTAAGGTTAAAGAGCCCAGTCTGCCCTATTATTTACCCATAGCTGGAGGAGAATATTTGGATTCATACCTTTCCCAAGGGTATTAGTGCTATGGGAAATGCAAACAGCATCGTACAGGATTTGAACTCGGGTCGACGAGTCTATTTCCTACGACTCTAACCATTACTCCACGCGTCTCATAAATATGTAATTAAAATAGTGAAAATAATTATCACTGATGTGAATCAATGAAGGAATGAATGAATGAGAATTGAAAGAGAAATGTAAAGAAATTAAAGAGTGAAAATGAGTATTACTGATGTGAATGGATGAATGAAAATTGAATAAAAATCTGCAGAAATATCAAAGAAAGTAAAAGAGAAAGAAAGAAAGAAAGAAAGAAAGAAATGGGACAAGAAAAGAAAGAAAATACAAAAAGAAAACAAGGATTTATTACTAAGATAAAAAAAAAGAATTGATATATATGATTAATTGTTTTTAGATTAACAAGCCAAATAAAAAACACCCTCCGAGCGATGTAAAAATAGATTTTTTGAAACATATTGCCTGAGGGGTGGAAGTTAAAAATTCAATGTCAGCGAGTTTGTACCCTAAGTAAGTAAAATCATCAAATTCATTAAAGGATTAAAAAATCAATCAATTTGAAATGTTCGGCTAGAAACCACAAAGTTCCTAGTTCGATACCGATCCTCGCCAACTCAGCGTATGAGTAGCACAGGGATCTGTGCGGTAAAGTAAGGAGATGATGCTAGGTGTGGCGCTCCACCTCAGATGCTAAAATAATCTCCTTGGTCTAACGCTATTGAAAAGGGGATAGACTCCCTCGCTGATTGGTTGATACCGATTTTAGGCCGCCCGACGACTTTACTTTACTTTATATATAGATATATAATACCAGTAATGTATTTATCAAAACTTGTTTAAAAAACAATGAGGACTGTCTAATGTTGCATGTTCAAATTTTGAGTATATTTATTCTATGTTATGACGATTTTGGCTAATGTGACGTAAGCAGTGACGTAGTTTTTGTTACAGACAAAAACCGGAAGCGAATCTCCATTATTAATAGATATACAGACTGACATAACGAGCGAAAATTTAAAGAAAGTATACAGAGATATTAAAGGTAGAAAAGAGTCAATATAGACTTATTACAGTATAAAAGTGATAAAAACAATAATAGAGTACTGAAGGGAAGAACGAATGAAAGAAGAAAAAGCGAGAGAAAAGATGGAGTAACCGTATAAGAAAAAAAGAGTTAAAAAGTACTATTGATGTTTATAAAGGAACTAGAAGCGACCACCCGGCATCACCTGGGTGGAGGGGGATAAAAAAAAGATAGCCTCGCAGACCCATTATTGTTGAATTGCGAGTTGGATCCTCTCAAGATGCCCCATTAAAATCCCTATTTAAAAAAGAGCTTGCGTTGATCTAGACACTCCGAAAATAAAAATTAATGTCTCCTATTTAAAATACAACATGAAAAAAAAAATTCCATAATTTTATCATTTAAATTCTATTTTTTAATCATCTTCATGAATATAAATCAAACCTTCATTATTTTTGTTCAGAAATCAAGATCTGGTGATATCAATGTATATATATTTATATATATCTACTTTTTCATTAAATGTTTTATTTTCAAAGTTTCCCCGGACATACATACACACAAACTGCCCTTTATATATGTATTCAAAGAAAATATATAAAAATTCAAAGAAAATATATAAAAGAGCGGAAAGAAAAGGAACAAAGGAAGAAAAAAAAATAAACGAATATTCTTACAGTAAAAAAATAAAACAATAAAAAGACTGCATACAAATCAAGAAGTCACGAATAAAGGTAAATATTAAATTCAGTGTTGAGCCATTCTTAATAGAGTCAGCAGATTTTTAAAAAAATCGAACAATAATCCCCCCACCCCCCAAAAAAACAAATAAAAACAAACAAACAATAAAACAACACCCAACCCACACAAAGCAGAATAAATTTGGGTCTGTGTTATCAGAACCAACAGGACCAGAGAGAACAGTTATTCAATGGAGCCAGCTATCGGATTGATCTTTTGCCGACCATTGGTTCGGCCATATTGATTCCAAGAAGAAACGGCGGGAAAATATTAACGCTAATGAATTCAGTCTGTGTGAATGTCTACAAAGAAACTTGGAATTAAAAGAATAAAGTACATGTTCCGGCGTGGACGCAGACGCAGTCATGAAGAAATGGATGAATACTCACAACTGAAAATACTGAAGAGAAACGAACTTACATAAAATGTTTTTATGCTTAATATTAATCTCAGTGTTGTACATTTGGTTAAAATGAAACTGCCCAATAAACACTACACCTACATACATATCTATATGTATAGATAAAAGGATATGGAAACACACAATGCGCCCTGTCGGTGGGACTTTAGAATGCACCGACTGCACCTCTGCAGAGGGGTAAGGCTCCCCCAATGAGGCCATCTGTTGGCCGTGGGTGGCGACCCGTGATGCTTAAGGATAGAACCCAGGTGGATGAGCAATTCATGACATGCAATACTACACTTTGGCCCTATCTTGGGCTAGACAGGCGGTCGGAGAGGGCCCCTCCGATCAATCGGCTGGTCACGTCAAGCCCTAGCACCTATATGATTGCCCCAACCCTATTGCCCTTATGGCAAGTCCCAACCCCTTTTTATCATATGGGTGCTAGAAGGCGGTGGCTGCAGGTCTACATGTCCTGGGAATGACGTTAAACTCTCTGATGGCGAGGCTCCAGTTTTGGAGGTCTGGGAAATGTGGAGTACCCCTTCATCACCATTTCTCCCTGGTCCACTCTGACCCGGAGTTAGGGTCCCATCTATGGGTTAATTAGAAAAATGTATTTATAAAAAAATTGTATAATCCATTAAGAATTGATTTATTTCAAAACTTTTTCGGCATTAAATGACCCACTGAGGGTCATATGCCGTAAAACAAAACAAAACAAACAAACAAAACAAAACACATAATGCTGTTAAAGTGAACATATTTTATATCACATTCATAGCTAATATTGAACAATATTTAGATTTATAAAAATCATCTTCAGAGCTTGTTTTTAAAACCAGACTCCACAAGAGAGAAGCTGAAAATAATTTGAATTCAAAACGAAAACATTGATGTCTATATATAATTGTTATCAGTCATCCACAGACACATGTTTCGATGTTTACGTCTCATCAGCGCGGCTCGACATTTTTAACTGCTACCTCTAGCCGGGAGCGAAGCCCGACAGAATTTTCATCTATATTTATTTATTTTTAATAGATAATATACGAAAGTAAAGCCTCCACAAATCCGACAACTAATACTGGAAATATAATAACCCCACTGAAAAGAACCAACTCCATTTGTGTAGAAGAACAGGAGTACTATATAACCCATAACTGGGGGATGAAGGGTTTCATACCTTTCCTAAGTGTATTAGACCGATAGTGAACATAATAGCGTGATTGGAGCTCGAACTCGCTTACTATGATATCGCAATCCAGGACGTTAGCCATTACGCCACTGGGTGTACCCTTTGATTATTTTAGTTCTAAAAAATTAAATATAACCAAAAACAGAAAATAAAGCACCATTCTTCCAATTCATGTTTGAATTTCTAATACGTGGGATAATCATAGAGGAATTCCCTCTCAAATCATCCAGGACAATTGGTTACAAAAGTCACCATTTTACGCGAACCCACAACAAAATTGGAGAGTTAAAAATCGACATAACTCCGCCAATTTTTAGGATTGGAAGCTCAAATTTTGGGGATAGATTAACTTTAACATAGTCCACACCTGTAAAAAATGTCAGAAAACTTAAAGGGGGTAAGGACAATTTTACTTTTTTTTTCTAGATGATTTGACTTGGAATTACCCCATAATTATTCACTGATATTCTCATCTTGGTTGTTACGATAACACAAAAGTTGTAGAGGTGTTTGTTGTGTAATGGTTATCGTCGTAGGAAATTGACTTGGTGAAAAGAGTTCAATTCCTGGAGGGAGCTGTTTCAATTTCTCATAACGCCAATACCCTCGGGAAAAGCATGAATCAAATTGTTCTCCTTCTAGCTATGGGTAAATAGTAGGGCAGACTGGGAGCTTTACCTTTAGTATGGCAACCGGTCGGGAGAAAGAAAATTCTGAATTCAAACCTGTTAAACTCCGCTTAAATTAACCATGTATCGTATTCTACTCGAAGGGAGGGACTGGGTAAATACAAACTAATGTCACAAAATTTTGGCAATTGTACCCAGGGGCCTTCTCCAGGTTATAGTTGTAGACGTTGGACTTCTGGGGATATTGACCCACAGGGTAGATTCTTCTCATTTCAATGTCCATATTTATCACATATATGTTAATTCTTCTCTGGAGTCGCGTGGGGTATTGGCTAGAGTCGTATGAAATGGACTTGTCGACCCGAGTTCAAATCCTAGACGAGGCTGTCTACATTTATCATAGCGCTAATACCCTTGGGAAAACTATGCATCCACCTGCTCTTCCTCCAACCTATGGGTAAATAGCAGGACAGACTTGGCTCTTTAACCTTAGTTAGTCAACCAGTCTAGGAGAAGGAAAACTCTGAATTCAAACCTGTTAAACTCCGCCTAAAAAATTGAACTTGTGTCACATCCTGCTCGTGCGGAGGGGTTGGTATATATATATATATATATATATATATATATTATATATATATATTATTATTATTATTATTATTATTTTTGTTTGTTTGAAGGCAATTACAATGCGTATAAAGTTCGATAATTATTGGAAATAATCATGACAAGCGAACTCGGCAAACATTGTGCCCCACGTAGAACATCGTACAGCTGTTTCAACTTTATCAAGTCTATTTCAACTTTATTAAGTCTCATCAGCGATGTATACATCGCAGCGATGTATACATTGCTGATGAGACTTAATATTGCCTTCAAGCAAAAAAATATATATATAAATAATAATATACTTTACTCAACAATGCTTCTAAAGCAAATTGTCAAATCTCATATATATATATATATATATATGTCTGTGTGTTAATTCTTCTTAGTTAATTCGTATATGAGGTGTTACTTTTCATTGAGTCGCAGTATTTGGCTTTTCATGCACTGCTCGAGAGAGGGATTGAAACCACCACCAGAGGTAACTAGATAAACTTTGAGCAACGCATATCTACTGTGACATTGTGCTATAACGTAGTAACTCGCAGTCTTAAACCTAATGGCATTTTGTCTGCTATTTCAACTAAACCAGAACATATTTCTTGTTGTACTGTTCGTGGTGGTCGAATTTCAGTGTAATAAGATCAAACAATGTTTATTCGTACTGATATGAGATTTCCTTCCGATAGCTGCAGCAATACGTATATTCATAACAAAACAATTGAAACATCAATGTTAGTAGAAGTAGAAGTAACCGCAATTCATTGCTGTAGTTTTAGTCTCACACACACACACACACACACACACACACACATACACACACACATATATATATATATATATATATATATATATATATATATATATATGGTGGTATTGGACGTCCACTCTTACGCTATGAAGACAAATTGAAGGACATTTTGAAACGGCTCAATATTGACCTGAGTGCCTGGGAAAATCTAGCATCGAATCGGAAAGAATGGCGTAAGACATGTTTCGCTAAATTAAAGAGCTTTGAAGAAAATAGAATGAAACATCGTGATCAGCTACATCTAACTTTAAAACAAAAACATCTGACTCCCGCTTTAGAAAATTTCAATCTGTCAGTGTGGCTTCATAGCTCGCAGCAAGGCTGGGCGGCTATCACACTCGAGAAAACACAAAATGTCTTCGTGATAGCATGCACAACATGGGAGGAAACCAATCCCTCACTGCTGACTCTCATCTATCGTTCCCGATAGGAGATCCCACTACACCATATATATATATATATATATATATATATATGGTGCTACAAATAGAACCACAACTGTGCAGCCAATACAGTCTTCCTCAAATAATTATCTTGGGTCAGGCATGGTTTTGGCACCAATACATCTTTACCCACAACTTTAGAATGGGCCAGTAATATATTCGATATCACCAGTTCAAATTTTGGACGAGATTGTATGCGTTTCACTTTACGCTAATGCCTATCGGAAAGGCATTAATCCGCCTGTTATTCCCCCTTAGCTATGAGTAGCTCAGTCTGGGTTATAATATCTTGGTTATGACACCAGTCTAGGAGAATTCAACTCAGATTTATTAAAAAATGATCTTGTGTCGCATCCTGCCTGTGACGTAGGGTTTGGATAAATACATATCATCAGATATTATTGATTTTCCGTCACATAGCGTGAATGCCATATCAAGATGCATCCACTTTGTATAATGCTTATTCACAGCTTTCGAAGCGTTAATTCAATGATGTAAGATCTGAATTAACTGATAAAATGACATGTTATTACACTGAACGTAAATGAGAAGAGAATTTCCGTGAAATTCACGTGTGAAATCAAAGTATAAATATTATTTGGTCCAATGCATTTTCTGCATGTCCCAAAAAGAAAATGCAAATAAAATGCAGTTTGAGTTGTGCATATTGCCCACAAGCTCAAGGAGAGTGGGGAGAAAAGAGTGGTCGTTTGTATTCCTTAATTTCATGGCTAGTTCCATTCGGTGATCCTTTCATACAAATGAACACATTCATCCATTTCTTTTCGCCCTTGATATCACCTCTGTTACTATGTTTCTACTCGACTTTTAAAAACTCCGTGTTTGTGAAAGAATAATTTACAGATAATGGGGGGTGGGCGGATTGGGGGTTAATAAATTGAAAATCGATTAAAAAAGAAAACAATCAAAAGATAAAATAAAAAATGAAATCTATTCAAATTAAAGATCAAACAAACAAACAAAAGACAAAAAAGAGATGCTGACATCATTGTAAAATCGTGACGACTTTTTCCGTTAAAAGGAAGAAGAAGTAAGAGATATGAATGATAAAGAAAAAAAAAACATGAAACCGATGATTGTTTGTTCATCAAAAGATTGCCGGGAGATTTCAAGTATCAAAACAATCTGCAATTCAAATATATATATATATATATATATATATATATATATATATATATATATAAAATAAATAAACGCTTAAAAAGAATCGCCGAATTCTATTATTCCCAAATGTATTCGGTGAGAAACGCAGATGAAAAATTCCTCGAAGTGATTTGCCGTTCAAAATTAAAGAAGAAAATCTGGAACAAAAACCTCAAAAAATTCGGAACAAAAAGGCTAAACAATAGCAGAAACAATATACGTTATTTTCAGTTAATTAATTGCAAGATTCAGCGCACATACAGGTGTTGTATACGCACAAAATAGATCGGGTATATGAACAGAGAGAGAGAGAGAGAGAGAGAGAGAGAGAGAGAGAGAGAGAGAGAGAGAGAGGGGGGATGGCTCTTACCTGTTAATAAATGCTTATTTCGTCTAACTCGGCCGCCATCTTCTTCAGGCTGACTTCTCTTCTGGGCTTTCTGTTAAGGGTTGTTTCTTCTTTCTTGTTGGACTGGTCATTTATTCTTTTATTAATAAGCAATTAACAAGACATTAACAACCCAGCCCATAATTCGACCACGCGGAGAGTACGACTCAGAGCGACCCCTGGTCCATCCTCTCTGGTCGTCTGCCAGCTCGCATCTGACAATCTCACGCCTAATCGCGCGTTTTTCCAAGGTGTCACGTGAAAAGGTTATTAGCCGTCAATAACTGTCGAGTAACTTTCCATAAGGCCCCGTTATTATGAATCATACGGACCCTAATTAAATATTCTAACTAAAGGTACGTACATAATTCAGAAGCTGCTTATAAATTATGTAACACAGGCTGTGCATTTTCAATGACTAAACTTTGAAAATTGGATATCATTTTATACGCAGGAAAATTTTTATTAACCAAGAAATTCGTTTATTATCATTATTATCAGTACGTACCAATATTATTATCAGAAGGCGCGTCGTGTAATGGTTATCTTCGTAAGAAATGGATTCGGCGACCCGAGTTCTGATCCTGGACGAAGCTGCTTGTATTTCACATAAAACCTTGGGAAAGGTATGCATCCAACTATTCTCACTCCAACTATGGAGAAATAGTAAGGCGGACTGGGCTCTTTAACCATGGTTAGGCAACCAGTCTAGGAGAAAGAAAACTCTGAAATCAAACCTACTAAACTCTGCTTAAGAAATTTACTTAGTGTCATATCCTGCTCGTGTGGAGGTATATATATATATATATATATATATATATATATATATATATATATATATATATATATATATATATATATATTATAAAAAAGAAGATCCGCAATATAGATTATGTTTTTAAAAATATTTTTATTTTAAATTAGCGACACGTGTTTCATATTTTCTTATATCTTCTTAAGACTAGGATTAATTATATTCTGGTTAATCGAAGCCTGAAGAAGATATCAGAATATCTGAAACACGCATCACTAATGTAAAATAAAAGTAAAACAAAAAAAACATAATGCATTTAGCAGACCTTCTTTTTATAGAATATTAATTTCCCTCGTTCGACCCATGCCAACGCTTCATTAATATATATATATATATATATATATATATATATATATATAAGGTGTGTCAAAAACGTATCGAGATTGAAGCTGTATTTACCAAGTTAGGAATGAACAATAAATGTAAGGTTTTTTTGTTCGAATACAAGGTGTGTCAAAAAGTACAGATTTTAGAGCTCCATTTACCAAGATAGAAATTAAGAATGAATGGAACGTTGATTTTTCAGAATACAAGGTGTGTCAAAAAGCATAAAAATCCCAAAACTTTTTTGACACACCTTATATATATATATATATATATATATATTGGATACGGCTTATGATGATGGTCGGTATGGAGGTAGATTGATAGAAAGGTGTGTGTGTATGTGTGTGCGTGTGTGTGTACGTGTGTGTGTGTGTGTGTGTGTGGTGCGCGCGCGCGCGCGTGTGTGTGTGTGTGTGTGAGAGAGCGAGAGAGAGAGAGAGAGAGAGAGAGAGAGAGAGAGAGAGAGAGAGAGAGACGGGGGGACATCAATATTGATATGAAAAATAGCGAATGAAGCAATACGTATTATTTCACTGCGTAGAGACTGATACTTAAAAGTGGACATTAAGACGTCAAAACCGGAATTCCAAAACTGTTGACAAAATGCCATGAATAAGGATAATACGGATGAAAATGTCAGCAAAGTTTGTTTTTAAATTTCCAGCCAATTAGTTTGGTTAAATCTCATGATTCTAGATCAGGGGTCACCAAACCATGGCCCGCGGGCAGAATCCGGCCCGCGAAGGTATTTTATCAGGCCCGCCTATGGTACTTGAATTTGATTCTTAAAAATGAACAACTTATGAATGCGAGCAAGCCTTTTCAAAATTGAAATATGTGAAATCAACCCATCGAACGAATTTGACTGATAAACATTTGAAAGCAATTCTCTTGATTGGATGTAGCAATTCCAAACCAAACTTACAAATCTCTCTAAACCTTTCTGCTAATGTTGCGTTCTTTGATAATGTTTTGAAAATAGATATGTTGGTTAAATTTGTTTTTGTGCATTTTACGCCACTCATCCATGGAACATGGAAAGATAAATTATCTTTTACATCTTTTTCTCAGAGATTTCGTTCTGGCTAGCAAGTTCGGAACACAATAATAATGTGGCCCACGCTTGTTATTTTTTTAATTATCCGACCCACCGTGCCAAAAGTTTGGTTAAATCCCATGATCTAGAAGATCGTCGGTGTACCTGGTGATACTCGGCCTTAAAATGAATCCCTAGGCTAAGGAGTGCCAATTCTCTTTACCGTTGACACGGGGCAACTGATCTTGGATCACATGCTACCAATAGCAAGGAAAGATCCATGGGTAGGTTGCTTTTCTTTGTAAGCAATCGTGACATGCCAGTAACAACCCCAGCCCAAAACCGCCCAGTGAGAAGTGACATCTTTGAGAGAACGTCTTTTTCCTTTCAAAGATTTGCATTAAGTATTACCATTCCCACTTAAAGCTAATATAAACCTTTATTGGCGAAGAGCTCTAAGCATAATCGCACAAGAAATGGAAACGGTGCCCCGAGTTTAAATCATGGACGTGATTGTTTATGCTTCCCTGTGCACTAATGTCGTTGAAAAATACATGAATCCATCTGTTCTCCTTCTAGCTATGGGTAAATAGTAGGGTAAGCTGGGTTATTTAGCCTTAGTTATGCAACCAGTCTAGAAGTAAAAATCCATATTCAAATCAGCCGAACTCTGTTTAAAAAATAGCTTTGTGTCGTATGCTGCTCATGGATTGGGTAAATAAAAACACATTTACTAGGGATGCTATATTTTAAGATAAGATATTAAGTCGAATTACAAAGTATAAAAATATATCTAAGGTGGGTTGTCGTCCTTGATCAACGAGCCTCTCTTTGAATCAACCAATCACAGACCCGCAAATCACAGAGCGGCAAAATTGAAGATAGGATTTCTTCCTATTTGTTTACCAGCATCTACAGAAGTCGGACGAGGAAAAATAGTCGTCCCCTATATTCAACAGAGAGAAAAAGAGCCGTAGTTGGTACTCCGATAACTCACCAGCCTCAAGGACTTCAGTTAAGTGGACTGTATTATTACATTTATATAATTAGCATTCCTGCAGACAAAACCTTTGTTTGCAAGTATTTCAAGCATAATTTCTTGTTTGTGTATATATTTATATAAGTTATTTGAAATTTCATGTCGAGTTAATGTGTTTTCTGTTTTTTAACTCCGTCTGCCTTACACTCGCAGCGTGAATCCCCACAAAAGGACCAATAGTAAATCTGTGAACTACTAATACTGAGACAATCATAAGAAAAAGACAAAGTGAACTCAATTGCACATACAGGAACATTTAATATCTTATATGCTCAGTATACATGGAGGCGCGTGGTCTAATGGTTAGAGTCGTAGGAAATGGACCGGTCAACGCGAGTTCAATTCCTGGACGAAGCTGTTGGCATTTCACTTAGCGCTAATACCCTTGGGAATGGTATGAATTCAATTCTCCCTCCAGCTATGGGTAAATAGTAGGGAAGACTGGGCCCTTTAATCTTGATTAGGCAACCAGTATAGGAGAAGGAAAACTCTGAATTCAAACCTGTTAAACTCCGCTTAAGAACTTGACCTTGTGTCGCATCCTGCTCGCACTGAGGGGTTGGTAAATATATATATGCTCAGTATACATGCAGGTGGAGCTATAAAGAAATAGTACAGAAACATATCACAATAGTTAGACTTATACACATATTGTTCCATGAACAAGTAGTATGTGGAAGGGGTGAAAAATAACAAAATGCTTACTTGCAAAATGTAGGTAAGCTAACCATGTGTTTTTATCGTTCCCTGGCCGAGTCATAGACAACGTCACTATTGGTTAAAGATCAGAAGCGAAAAGAGGTTAAGAATGGGTTTCTGAACTATCACGTAACACCCTAGGAGGCTCGTAATGGAGATGCTAATTCTCTGAGGGAGACAATTATTTATTTTATCCTGCACTCTTTAGCACTAAAAAATCAGGTTGATAATATACACATGGTCAATGTCCGCTATAATTATTATATAATCTGACCAACCAGTCTTTTTTTTTGTCTCAGACAACGCCGGTATTTTTCTGCTAGTTTCAGAATAAAATTGGCGAATCATTCAAACAGATGTTCTGTTTTTTTTACTTATTGTTGACATTATTTATTTCTCTCTTTCTCTCTTTTTCTAATCAGAAATGGTCTAATATTTTCTATAGAAAATCAGGAACAACACACAACCGAGTAATATCTACAAGTTTTTCAGAAAAGAAAACATCAAATATTTTCACTGTCTTTTTTATTCATTTTATTCATTCTCCGAATCAAGATAAACATAACGATTTGTGTTACACTTAGCAAAAGAATTGGCGCGTTTCTTGATAAGGAAATGAAAGAAAAATGATAAATATTGTCTGTAATTCTAGAATGGGTTAATATTCCCCAAGTTAGTCGGAGTTATATTCTCAATGGTTTCAGTCAAACAAACAGTCATGAGGGTCTTCCATAATTGAAAAATGATATTGTTAGTGATTTGTGCATTTATGAGGAAAATTAATATTTGTGCTCATACCCGCCTTTTTTTATTCCGTGTATGTTCACGGCTTTTTGAAATGGTACGATTCTAACAAAGACTATACCACCCTTTTTTTTCTTTCTGGGTGTCCCATCACGGTGTAATGGTTAACAAGTTATGTTATATGACCTTTATAAGACATCAGGTATATAATGGATGTGTGTGTGTGTGTGTGTGTGTGTGTGTGAGAGAGAGAGAGAAATAGACAGACAGACAGACAGACAGAGTAGAGATGATGAGATAATAGGTGATTGCTGTTACTTGTTAACCTTTGCCTACTGCTTCTAAATTGGGCGCCATCTTCTTCAGGCTGACTTCTCTTCAGGGCTTTCTGTTAAGGGTTGGTTTTACTTTTTGTTGTTTTTTCTTCGGGTTGGACTGGTCATTTTTTGTTTGAATTAATCAATTAGCAAGTCTTGGTTGTTTTCTGATAAAGTTTTTATTTCGCAAACCAGCCCATGGTGATGCCCACCCCCGGAGCGAGCGAGTTCGAGTCCACTCACTCTGAAATCTACGTCGTATCTGAAGCTAAAACTATCTCACGCTTAATTGCCGCTTACTAAGCTGAAGTTGGGACCACCGTCATGCCAATCATAACCCCAACGGCTATGGAAAATTCCCCATCTCCGATTTTAAATCTAACGAACTTCGTTCAAATATTCTAACTATAGGTATGTACATAAATTATAATCACAGGTCCATTGCTACTGAATAGCGACTTTGACCTTCGTTGGATGTCCAACATTTACGGCTTCGTGTCACATCCTACACATGGTGAACATGAGTAAGAGGAGCTTTCCATCGTAGTGTAATGGTTAGTAAGCTACTCTCGCAGGCCCATTGCTACTGAATAGAGAGTTCGATCCTCACTGGTTGCCGCACAATGGTGGCCTTGTGTCACATCTTACCTGTGGGTAACGGGTGGGTAAATACCTTGCTGCCTTTTTTAAATTTCAGGTTACATGTATTTTTACTGGTTTCTGGTGTGGCACGATTCCAAGCTATACCTCACTTTCTTTTTTCTTGGAGTCGCATCGTGGTATAATAGTTAACAAGGTAGTCTCGCAGATCCACTACTGACTAGTGAGTTCAATACTCGCTGGATACCCAATACTCGCGATCTGGTATAACATCCTACCCGTGGCAAACAGGTTGGATAAGAGGGGCTTCCCATCGTGGTGTAATTTATAGCAAGTTATTCTCTATGGAGGCGGTGGAGTCGTAGGAAATGGACTCGTCGACCCGAGTTCAATTCCTAGACCAGGTTGTTTGCATTTCACATAGCGCTAATACTCTTGGGAAAGGTATGAATCAATATATTCTCCCTCCAGTTATAGCTAAAATAGTAGGGCAGACTGAGTTCTTTAACTTTGGGTGGGTAACCAGTCTAGGAGAAGGAAAACTCTGAATTTGAAAAAACTGAGGTCAGTTGGTGATTGGGTTTGTGGCATTCATTGTGCTCCAATTCTTTCCTATCGACTGTATCAAAAAGTGCGGGTGGTCCAAACAAGCCTTCACCTCTATAAACAAAACACCGTGTAGGTTGTTCACTGGATGAACCCTCATGCGTTGAAATCGACGACAGTCCTTTTTATAGTATTTCATTCTCGCAGATACTGAATGGCGAGTTCGCTTATCACCGGATGCCCCATACTTATGATGTTGTGTCACATCCATTCCATGGCGAACGGGTTGGGTAAACACCTACGGCACATTCTTTCTATCTTTCTTTCTTTTCTTTCTTTCTTTCTTTCTGCCCTTGGTCCTTTTCATATGCTGTTTCACATTCTCACCTTAGCTGTCACACTTTTCGACCGGGGGGGGGGGTCCGGTGGCTTCGGCCCTGGATCGTAAAAGCTAACAACGTTAATCCCAGGCACCATCTCCCCAGGCACCATCTGCTTCTTCGATTTAAAGGGACAGGGCTGCGTTTATTGCCCGGTGCCCGAGGCGCCCCCTTGAGGGGGAATGTCGATGAGATCAACGTATTTTTTCACCCGCCTCCCATGAGCTTCGGTTCGTGGTTGGACCCATATTGATAGGGCCCTTGTGCCTAACCCGTACACGTAGGGTACGTGGTAAATATCCACTTCTCAAAAAATTATTACTTGACGCTATAAGCTCTTCTGTCATAAGATTCACATATTTAGGTGCAATGATAAATAGGCGCGTAGATACAAGCGCATCTGTGTGGGCATGTATGTGTATAGACGTAGAGTACACGTAGGAATATGCTTTAGGGTCTGTATGGGTATGTGTGGGCCTTTGTAGCGTGAAAGTATGAATATACATCAGAATTTTTCAACCTTTTTCATCTCACGGCACAGTGAGCTGGGCAATAAATTGATCGAGGTACACCATCAATATATAAACATATAATTATTTTATCATTTACATTTTAAAAGAAAAGGAATAGCGAAAATGTGCTACAAGTGTAGCATAAGTAAAACAAAAGATATTTAATTAAAACAAAAAATATTAAATTAAAACAAAACATGTTAAAGAAATACAATAAAAATATAAGAGGATGATCAACCGTCCTCAACACTCACGGCTCACCCACGGAAGCGTCACGGTACACTAGTGTGCCGTGGCACACCGGTTGAAATACATGGAGATATATATTTACCCACATCTCCGCACGAGAGTGACACAAGGTCAATTTATTAAGCGGAGTTTAACAGGTTTAAGTTTGGAGTTTTTCTTCTTCTATACCGGTTGCATATCCAAGGTTAAAGAGCCTAGTCTGCCCTTCTATTTACCCATAGCTGGAGGGATAATATTTGGATTCATAACTTTTCCAACGAATCCATTTCCTATGACTCCATAATACTTACATGGATGTAGTACTGGGTCGGCTGAAATGTTCATAGGCTTACCAAGATACTTTCATGGAATATGACCAAATGATGTTTATTTTTCAACATAGTCCCTCGCAGCTGTTGTCCACATACTTCTCGGTTTTGCAGTGCTTGGTTTGGTTTAGTTTTGTTTCTTTATTTAATGGCATATAAACCTTTATTGGTTATTTAATACCAAAGGCATCCCTGTAGAAAAAAATCAGTAGCGGCACTGGGGAGGGTGAGTAGGTAAGTACCTTTCCCAAAGGTATTAGTCCGAAAATGGATGTAGTATCATGACTGGAGTTCGAACTCACTAACTACGATGTAGCAGGCCAGAACGTTAGCCACTACACCACATTAAATTATTAGGATTATATTAGAATACTTAAAAACATACAACTATGTACAATTTTTTTGTATTAGAAAGGGATACGCAGGTATATGTAAATATAAACGTACAATAAACGTAATTCTCAAACCTCAAGGCATAAAATAACCCTACAGATGTTGACATGCCGTTAAGATAAATGAATGAATGAATAAATCATTCTTCTTCTTCTTCTTCTTCTTCTTCTTCTTCTTCTTCTTCAATATCTCCATTATCAAATCACTATTATCAGCTTTCTACATTGTTTTATTCTCGTCATTGTGGCCGCGGTATTTTTACACTGAATTTTGTACTGCGTTTTGAAGTCGTTAAAAAGTTGCAAGGCGTTAGTTTCTTTGTTTGTTTCTTTCTTTGTCGTTTTCTTACCCTTACTCTTATCTCATGCTCTTTTTATCCACTCTCAATTTCTCTCTCTCTCTCTCTCATTCTCTCTCATTCTCTCTCTCTCTCTCTCTCATCTCTCTCTCTCTCTCTCTCTCTCTCTCTCTCTCTCTCTCTCTCTCTCTCTCTCTCTCTTTCTGCGTCTTCCATTTTGGCAACCAACGCAGAATATTCTGGTCTCTTCTTAAAACGTAGGCCTTATCAAAACAAAAATAAAAACTCCAAAAATTCGTGTTAATCCGAGCCGGTAGACTGAAGTAGCTCTTGCAAAGTAAAGCCAAAATATACAACGCCTTGAAGAAGTCCAAGTTTTGTCCGCTCAAAATGGATGATGACTCAGTCACACGCGAAAATTATATAAGGTGATTTAAATGCCAATAGTATTTATCTCTCACACACATACCCTATTATTGTATATATATACATGTGCATATCACCCAAATATATAGATACAAGTGATAACCTACTCGAGTTTCACCATAAGGATCTTCAGGGTTAAATCCACTGAATTAATCGAGATACCGATTAATTGCAGTCGATTACAGGTTCGTGTTCATTGCGTTAAACGGTTCGATAACGAATTTAGTTAGATGTTGTGAAATGGGGCTGTAAGAAAGGTTCAAAGTTATAAATACTTTGAATACAAAACTCTGACGAAGGTTAACAGACAAAACATTTAATATAGTACAGCACATGGATATGACGAGATACAAAGTACATAAGTAAAAAGATAGATACAAAGTACATAGGTAAAAAGATAGATACACATTCATGAATGGTACAAGATAACATATAAAAGCCATATACACGAGACTAGGGATAGTCCATGCTGTGTTAAGAACTTACAGTAATGTAAGTGGGGCCAAAAGCCCCAACGAGACGGGGTAGACCTTAACTAACCCATGTGTCTCGTAGTATCAGGAACAGGAAAAAAGAGAGAGAAGCCTTTTGAACCAGCCGCTTAAATACTATATCCCCAAGCGGGCACCAGCAAACTAAACCGGGCAGACAACTCAACGGGAAGATGATCCCTACAGGGCTATTATCTGTCATATGAAGAGTTAATCGGCGTGATAAAGTCGTTGAGGTAAAACCGATGTAGGTATTTTCATTTTTTTAGAGACAGCAATCTCTTAAGGAAAATTCAAATTTGTATACTACATTGGTCTCATTAAGCCGACTTGGCTGGGGAGAGGAGTTAATGCGGGTAACGAGGTTAGTTGTTTTAATATATATATATATATATATATATATATATATATATATATATGCAACAAAAAACCTGTCTAATTATTTTGGGTCTATGAAATTCAGCCCTAAAAAGATAAACGGAATTCTTCAAATACATAAACCAGACGAATAGATACCTTGCATGCAAGTCACTTGCCCGCACGATTCTCCCCATGAAGTAAGTTGTTTCTCCCCTTGTTATATTCCCCAGCACAGAAGTAAATAGCAAGAACTACAACTTCTATAAGTTTCAATATCCTGTGACAATTACTATTAATATAAAATAGATCTGAATTAATATTTCAACTTATTTCGTAAAATTAAGACCAGATGAGAAAAAAACCTTTTTATAAATGATTCTATATGACATGAGTCATAAATTCGGCATGAAGAATAGAAACATATTGTGAATATTTTGAGTTTATAAAATTTTGCTTGCAACGCCCATTAAAACATATTGGAATTGGTAAATGTATATACGTAAATAAGTATTTACCTAACCCCTCTGCCACGGGCAGGATGCAACCCAAGCTTAATTTTTAAGCGGGATAAAGCTGGTTTGAATTCAGAATTTTTCTTCTCCTATATACCGAACCAAAGGTAAATAACCGTCTGCCCTAATATTTACCCATAGATAGAGGGAGAAGAAATGGATTAATGCCTTTCCCATTAAAACAAATAAAATAAAATAACGAGACCGAGAAACAAAGTTTCTGTGCTTTCCTGAGTTTTGTTACGATTTTTGTGGCCAGTCTTAGGCTGCAGGTGAGAGAAGTTTACTGAGAAGATCCGTTGTGTTCCTTAGTGTTAGGTAGAATCCTTGTGTTCCTTAGTGTTAGGTAGAATCCTTGTGTTCCTTAGTGTTAGGCAGAATTTTTGTGTTCCTTAGTGTTAGGCAGAATCCTTGGTTGTTCCTTAATGAAGAATCCTTGAATTAAGCAGAGTCCTTGGTTGTTGATCCGTTCGTCCGTGTCGAATACCAGCAACTGAACAGCTTTTATGATCGGCGATATAATAGTTAACTAACCACGTTTTCGAGCGTATTGATTGGCTGGCTTTAATCCACGCGCCCACACAGAGTCTATAAGTTTAAGTGGTGGACTCCAGCATACCTTATAATACAAAATATTCCAACAAGTTTAAGTGATAATTGCTTCATAAAGTCCTCACGATATTCTTTAAAATGTTGTCGTCTATTGTTCTACTCACCAAGACAAAAAGCGCCCCCCCCCCAAAAAAAAAATCAGAAGGATTAACAATGATAAAAAATCGCATGTGTCTATAAAGGAAAAGAAATACGAACAGAAAGACAAGAAGTCAATATTTGATGCATCAAGTGAAATAGATAAAATCTTATTATAATGGAGATTGTGTGTTTGTCTGTTTGTAACCGAAACTATATTACTACTCAAGCCACAATTCCCTTACATGTTAAATTCCGCTTAAGAAACTGACCATGTGTCACATCCTGCCCGTGCGGAGGTGTTGGTAAATATATATATATATATATTTACCAAAAAAAAAAAAATATATATATTTACCAACCCCTCCGCACGAGCAGGTTGCGACACAAGGTCAATTTCTTAAGCGGAGTTCAGCAGGTTTGAATTCAGAGTTTTCCTTCTCCTAGACCGGTTGCCTAACCAATGTTAAAGAGCCCAGTCTTCCCTACTATTTACCCATAGCTGGAGGGAGAGTAGGATTCATACCTTTCCCAAGGATATTAGCGCTAAGTGAAATGCAATTACCACGTCCAGGATTTAAACTCGGGGCGACGAGTCCATTTCCCATGCCTTTAACCATTACACCACGCGCTTCCTTTCTTGGTAAATATATATAGGTCACTCGGAGTGGGGAGTGGCAGTAAAAAAAAACTACCAGGAAGAGTAAAAAATTATCTGCACTCTTGTTTTGTTGAATGTATTGACAAAAAAGCAGAATATAAACAAGTACGCCATCTTCTTTTTTGATGCATTTGGTCCAGCGGCCGACCAGTTTGCATATTCTTCCCCAAGAAGATGGTTTTCGGTTGGTCATGCAACCATTTATTCTCCGCTTCTTTCACATAATGATACACTTGTCCGATCGCTTTTGAACCTCTCTATCAGCGCATGCACACTTTATACGAGGTAGTGCACTATCCCCATTTTGTGCTAAACGTCTCAGAGGAATTTCAGTTCCTAACACTCTTTCCAACCATAGAAATCACGATATTCTCTTTTTAACTTTTGACATCGTTCCAAAATGAAATAAACAAAATCTTATTATAGTGGAGATTGTGTGTTTGTCTGTCTGTAACCGAAACTATATTACTAATCAAGTCGCAATTCCTTTAGTTATTTACGTCACATTCTCCATGATATTATTTTTATTTAAACCTCAGTTATCAATAAAATTGTTTTACATTATCAATACTCTTAACCATATCTACATACTAATAACATGCACTTGTATTTATATATACAACAAAATAACGGATATTCTGCAGAGCAAATAAACGTATTATCAATGGTAGTCAAAAGAGCAATATATATATATATATATATATATATATATATATATATATATATATATATATAGTGGTCATTCACTTACGTATTCTTCGTTAAAAACAACACCCAAAGTTATTTTTAACAAGGTTTTCTTTTTATAGGTTTTTTCTTTTATCTTACAAGATATAATGCGAAGTGCAATTCAAACAGACTCGTTCAGGATTTGAACTCGGGTTGTCGACTCCATCTCTTACGACGATAACAATTACGTTAAGCGTTCTTCATTTTTTTAGGTAATAGATATTATTTTTCTTTTCTTTTCTTTATCTTTGATTTAATAGAAAATTAAGTTTAATGTCCCATATTATCTACACGATGATTGCGAACAAAATGGGTGCGTTTTTCCGATGATGTAAGCACACACACACACACACACACACACACACACACACACACACACACACACACACACACAGAAGAAAAAAACTTAAAAAGCAAAGAATTATTATCCACAATTATCATCCTGAAAGAATTGTAAATGCATTGCAGCAAAGAATGGCACGGAAAACAACGAGTTAAACTGATGTTTTCCCGTGATTTTTGCTAATTTGGTATCTAACATTATTATGTCTTTGTGAGTTTAAACATTCTCATTTCCTTTCACTCTAGTTTATCTAGAAATTCCTTTATCTTTTTTAATTGTCACTCACCTTGAATCTACCAAAATTCGTTATCGAGTTTTCCTTTTAAATCATGTATATTATAATTAACCGAAATTAAAGAAAAACACATTAGACGTAATAGTATATAATTGTCATTTAATAGTTATCTCTCTTGAATAATTATAACAGTTGGGTGAACGCGAATTCATACTATTGGATTGTTTTGTGATATAAGGCGTGTGGTAGACACCTACTTCTAAATATAGACTCGTTGACTACCACGTGACCAGCGAAGGCAATATATTGTCCAATTAAAGGCAGTGCTGCTGCTGCTGTTGTTGTATTTATACCAGGCCTGATTCTAATCTTAGCTCATTGCTATTTGGATCATCTTGGACGTCGAACCTAAAGGACACTATCCCACAAAGACTTGTTTACTTTAAAAAGTCCTTTTACAACTGGAACCGAGGATGGCGGCCAGATACTCAACAATTATTAATTTGACAATTGGATTAGCATTTACTTTATTCTTTAAGAACCTGCCAATGCTATTGCCTCAACAAAAATCCCACTACGATGTGCTATTTTTGCTGTTTGACGAGAAGATATATTAAGCAAGAACCACTATTATCATATTCCATTTGTTGCATGACAAAAATGAATCAATAAATTTAAATTTTGCGTAATGAAATTTAAAGAAAAAAAAAGAATCTAATTCGTAAGATACTGAAAAGTAATTATAGAAAACTAATTAGAAATTCTATGGTGGCGTATTGCGTTTTTGTTTTCTCCAACATTTAATTTCCTTCTGCAATATTTAACCAGTTATTATGAATTCTCTGCCACTAACAGGATGTGACACAATGCCAAATTTTAAGTGGCATACAGCTGGTTTGATTTCAGGATTTTTTTCTGGTTACCTAACCAAGGATAAAGAACACAGTCGGTCCTACTATTTACCAATAGCTGATGCGGACAGCGTATTCTAAACCCAACCGACAGGGCTAATTGTTAAGCAGAGTAAAGCTGGTTTGAATTCAGTTTTCCTTCTCCCATATCGGTTGCCTCAACAAGATTGTTGTAATATTTTGGTGATATAAGGTGTGCTGAAGTCTGCGTGGGCGCGTGGATTAAAGCCAGCCAATCAACACCTCGAATACGTGGTTAGTTAACTATTTAATCATCGATATTTGAAAGCCGTTCATTTGCACGTATTCGACAATGGTGAACAGATCTGCAACCAAGAATTTTGCTCAACCAAGGACTTTGCTCAACCAAAGGATTCTACTCAATACTAAGAGACACCGAGGAACAAGCAAAGGATTCTTCAGTAAAGATCAGCCTCTGTTTAACACAAGGGATTAAAACACTGTAAAGTGCTTTCACTTGAAATCTCAAAATGGCCACAAAATCGTAAAAGTTAAAGAAAGCAGTTTTCCCTGTTGATGGATGGAGAGACCTTCTTTTTCGTCTAAGGGCTCTTATATGACTCTATATATTAAGCAATAGTAAACCATTATTTGTTTTTCCATGTTTGTTTGTTTTTGTTTTTTCATTAATAACAGAAAAATCAGCTGTCTTTCTTTTAATGTATTCACTGTAACTGCTTAATTAATGAGGTCAAATATTCTTGTAAAACATCGTCAAGATGCATAATGGCGGACAATTGGTAATGTTTCGCCTGCATCATTACAGATTTTGGGTTTCACAACGATTCTCTGTTCCACTGGTAAACCTGTCATGATGTAAGTCCACCTCCTTCCTAGATACACTCTGTGTCATTTTACGAGTAGATCTTTGATTTACTAGAATATTGGCCCAGGGATTCACAACAGTCATGCTGAGACTAGCTCGGTACTTAAATCTAATAAAAGACTTGGAATAACCATAAATAAAAGTTAGTTATTGAATATGTGCTTTAATACGTTTTATAGGGCGTCGTCAGTGATGTCAAAGCCTGGTTCCCCGGGGAGTTTCGGGTCTTATAACATCAGACTCCCCTCTCCAGGCGGACCCTATCAGAGAACAGCATTTCGGAGCCGTTACTGATAAAGGGGGGAATATTTTCAATTGTAATTTTAGTTATAATTTCATAATTTCATTTAATTTTGATAAAATAAAATGACAACATTCCCTGCTTTAAATACTGAAATTGTTAGATTTGCTGATCAATGTTTTGGGCCAAATGTTGCAAAACCGAGGATTTTTCAAAGCATTTTTGTTTGCGGTCTTTGATGCTATTTCTTCAGAAATTGGTACAAGTTCCAGATCTAATTTTTGGTATCAGTAATTACAATACACAGCTTTCGGTTCCTAATGTAATTTAATATTTGAAAAAGTGGAAATCGACTTCTAATGTTCATATCTACCTATTTATTTATTTATTCATTGCGGTCAAGTCTTGTGGAAAGCACCGGTAAATCACTGAAGTTAAGCAGCGATGAGCCTGTTCAATAATTAATTGGGCGACCACTTAAGCAATAGCAGGTACTGTAAGCAACTTGACTCCTTTGTTTATCGAAATGACTTGATTCAGTATTAAATCAATTGAAAACGGTTGATATGCCTTAAAACAATCAATAAACACACACACACACACACACACACACACACACACACACACACACACACACACACACACATATATATATATATATATTTAATAATTGTTCATATCTATCTATTTATCTATCTATCTAGTATGACCAAATTACGCTGGTTGAACCGGTTCCCGCTAGATTACAAAAGTTATTCAAGCCATGAGGTTGTTCAATATCTAATTGAGTGACCACTTAATCAACAGAAGGTACTGTCAGCATCCTTTGTTTATCAAAATGACTTGATTTCGCATTTAATGAACCGTAAAAGATTGATATGTCCTACCCCCCACCAAAAAAAAAAAAACAAAAAAAAAAAAAACAGTGTCATCCTACACAACAAATATTTTTATGGTTTTTTCGTGGACTTTTGTCTCCATTAATGTTAAAGGTTAAATCTGCGAAAAGCAGAGATGCTGATAGGTACGTGTCCTGCGTCCCTGATGCACAAAAATCTAAAAGGACGCAGTAAAATCGTATCCATGCGTCCTGGTGTTTTTGTTTTTTCTTCCCTCACACATTTCAAGCTAACTGTAAATACATTTCAATAGTTTCTAAGAAA
Organism: Doryteuthis pealeii; assembly: GCA_023376005.1. Classification (NCBI taxonomy): domain Eukaryota; kingdom Metazoa; phylum Mollusca; class Cephalopoda; order Myopsida; family Loliginidae; genus Doryteuthis; species Doryteuthis pealeii. The sequence goes on from CM042140.1 coordinate 104,466,083, forward strand.
CGAATTACACAGGATAGGTTACAAGTTAGGTGTTAGACAGCTTTAATCGTTTCCCCAGATTATAGATAAAAGCCCTACAATTTATTAAGAATTTTAGTTGGGACCCTCAAATTTTCTTGGGGACTCATTCAAAGCAAATATTTACGATCCAGGACGCACTAAATTAAAAATCTATCAGCAACACTGGAAGAGTTATTGTATTGTGCATTAGATATTTTTTATTTGCTGTCGTTTATAATCTTTCAGTTGAAGATAAAGCGTACATTTCTTTTTCCCTTTTCTGAGAGGGTCAGGTTTTGTGTTTGACGCCGGTGAAAATCGAACGGTAGCGAGTTGTTGTGACGCAACGCCTACGCAGGGTTAGTGGCAGCAAAATATGGAGAGGCAAAAACGAAGGGACGACGTCATTATAAGATTATTACATCAGTGACTTTGGAGGCGTTGGAAACAATTGGAAACGGGGGTTTAGTTATGTCTGGAAACAGTCGGAAACGGGGACTTAGTTGTGTCTGTTGGAATGGTAATCTCAAGTGTGCTTGAAATAAAACTCTAAGGGTCTCATATGCTAAGTTTTTTTTAATCATATGCCTTTACATATCTATCTATCTATCTATCTATCGAAGTAATTCGATCTATTTATCTCTATGTAATTATTTTTCATTCATAATTTTACCTTTGGTCTTGTGCTATCTATCTATCTATCTATCTATCTATCTATCTATTTGAATTTATTTCTCTATATAATTATTTTAATTTATATATTCTTTTAGTATATTTCCTTTTACTACTTTTTTTTTCTTCTTTTCATTTCCTCATTTTTTCTCTCTGTCTCTCGTATGAACATGAACGCTACTAATACTACTAATACTACTAATACTACTACTGCTAATAATAATAATAATAATAATAATAATAATAATATAATAATAATGGTTCACGCTGGCCAGGAGTGGTAGTACCTGTTAGGGTCCCATCTATGGGTTAAATAGAAAAAATAAGTTAAAAAAATGTGTTTACCCATCAAGAATGAATTAAACAGAACGTTTCTGACATAAAATAACACAAGAAGTGTTGATAGTGGACATTGCCAGAGAATTAAAAAAGCCCTGGAATATGAGGGTCAAAGTGATACCAATTGTAGTTGGTGCACTTAGAAGAGTCCTAAAAAGCTTGGGAAAAAGAGAAAGAATTGAGACCACCCAGAAAACAGCATTGCTGTAATCGGCCAGAATACTCAGAAGACCTGGAGACCTGAGGAGACTTGTTTGTCACTCAGACTCCAGGTAAATACCATCAGCTAATGCTGTTGTAAAAAAAAAAACGCTATAATAATAATAATAATAATAATAATGATAATAATAATAATAATAATAAAATTTGACCATACTATCAAATGGTATATGCATAAACCAGAATCCGTCCGAGCCTGACGTAACAATATATAGTGTCTTTATTTTGTTTTTAAGAACAGTTTTTGTTGAATTCATTATTTACCTTGAAAGTTCTTGAAGCATGACATCTATCTATATCTATCTATACATATATGAAGGGCAGTTGTGTGTATGTATGTATGTATGTATGTATGTCCAGATGAAACTATAAAAATAAAATTATTAATGGCAAAATAAATATATATATACATGTTCACTATCACCAGATCTTGCTTTTAAGTTACAACCGGATCACTTAATCATTGATCAGAAGAGCAGATCTAGTGTTAATTAATAAGAAAACAACACGTTTATCATCAAGTGGATTTTGCCGAGAAAGATAAAAGAAAGCGAAGAGATATACAAATACTTGGATTTTGCCCGAAAACTAGAAA
>CM042140.1:104472907-104490407 GCA_023376005.1 Doryteuthis pealeii
TATGGGGATTTTTTATCCCCGGAAAAGTACTGTCTAAACCCTACGTTTTGTAAGAGAATAGACCGTACTTCGACGCAGTGAGGAGATGGTGCAGCTTTGAAGAAAGGAGACAAACGACTTTATAGAACAAAACGTTTACTATACGTAAAAACACAACAAATATCAAACAGGGGTATACAAAAAGCCTAGAAAGAAACAAATAAACGAATCTTATGGAATGTTCAAGAGTTCAATGAGTTTGGTTGGTAAAAGTATTTCTAGGAGAATTGAATGTATCAAAGGGGTTAAAGTGAAGGTTTGCAGATAAAATTGCCTGCGGAAACTTAGCTGTTTATCCTTGATATTACTGTTCCACGTAACTGGTTGGGCCCTGAAGAATTGGTTATTAGGAGTGCGTTTGCCGCTCTTGCTTCCAACGTGCTGGGGGTTCCTGGTAGTCGCCGTCTGGGACTTCTGACGATACGGAGAGGTGAGGGTTCCGATTCGTCGCCGTCTGGGGTTTTTAACGATACGGAGAGCAACTCTTTCGAAGTGTAGGTTGAGAGTGTAATCAACAGGCCGTTAACTCCGAACGGCAGAGTAGAGACGCTCAGAACGTTTTATTTACTTTAATCTTATTTTAATTTAATTCAATTTTATTTAAATCTCCACAGGCCGCCACCGTCGTCCGGTGAAAGAGGATCACCATTCCTTTAATAAATTTTCACATATCTTATATGTGCTGTTAGTAGTCATTGGTAAACATGTTATTGGCCTGTACGTTCTTGGAATGATAGCCTTTTTTTGGGTGGACGTGATCAGAATAGTTTTTCCTTTTATCATTTGTTCGAGAATTCTTGCCTCTTGTAGGGATTTATTTAGTTGTTGGGATAATCTCTCGCAGATAGATGAGAATCTTATGAACATGTATCTATATACTCCATCATGCCCGGGTGACTTCCAATATGCTACTTTCTTGACAGTTACTTTAAGTGAGTCAACGTATATTTCAGCCTTCGGGCCTTACCTGTAATTCACTTTTAATGCTGTTTATCCAATCAGCTTTTCTCTTGTGTTCTTTCTGTTTAGATAGTTTACTCCAGAAATGTCTTGTCTCATTTGCTTCCAGTTGCTCAATTTTCTTCAGGCTTTCTCCATTGATTTGCTAATAGAATTTTATTTCATTATTTTCGAATATTATGTTTTGTTTGTACTCTTTGATCCTGTTCCGATATCTTTTGAGTCAACTTAGGAAATATTTCTTGGTTTATTTCTTCCAGTTGTATTGTTATTTTTGTTGCTTTTGTCTTTTTTAAAGTTTTTTCCTTCTATTGTTTCCTTGTGCGTTTTCCTTTCATTATTATTATTATTATTATTATTATTATTATTATTATTATTATTTTATGGTTTTTCACACCTGCCGTAGCTGGTGGTTCACTGGAGGCTGAGTGACAGCAAGTTTCCTCAGATCTTCAGGACTCTTCTGAGTATTCTAGCTGATCCCAACAGTGCTGTCGTCTGGATGGTCTCGGTTCTTCCTCTGATTTCCAGTTCACCCAAATTCTTTTCTCGAGCTTTGGGGATTGTTCCAAGGGCACCAATTGGTACGACTTTCACCTTCATGTTCCACAGCTTCCCCAGTTCTCTGGCAAGGTCCAAGTATTTGTCTAGCTTTTCGCTTTCTTTCATTCTCACTCGGTGATCGGCAGAGACAGAAAAATCCATGAGATGACAGGTTCTCTCTTTCTTGTCAATTAATACTAGGTCCGGTCTCCTGGCCGGGATTAGGTGATCCGTATGTACCTCGAAATCCCAGAGAATTTTGTGTGCATATACCATTTGATTTTACGGTGAAAATTGAATTTCTTGCACAGTTCCCTTTCCCACAGAGTCGTGCTTAGTCTTGTACTCTCTTTGTGCTAGTTTGCTGCATTTTCTTATTATATGATTAACCGTTTCGTCTCTGTTTCCACAGATTCTGCACTTGCTATTCTGCTGCGTCTTATCTATTTTTGCCTTTATATAGTTTGTTCTAATGGCATAGTCTTGTGCTGCGATTATAAGGGATTAGGTTTCTCTTTTGAAGTTTCCTTTTCTTAGCCATGCCCATGTTTTCTGATGTGATATTTCTTGGGTTTGGCGCTTAAAGTACCCATGTAGTTGTTTTTCTTCCCATTTCTATGTATTTCTGTTTGTCACTGTGTTGCAAATGCTTTTCTTGGCTGCTGCAATTAGTATTTCCTTAGTTAGTGTATTCGTCTAGTGCTCGGATTGCCGTATCTACACAGTCTTCGGTGTTGACCAGACTCCTTCCCCCTCTTTTCTTGACACATGGAGTCTGTCTGTGTTGTCTCTCGGGTGGAATGCCTTGTGCATGGTCATCAGTTTGCTTGTCCTTTGGTCCATCTGTCGGAGCTCCTCTTTTGTCCATTTTAGGAATGGTCCCGATTATCTTATAAGATGTGTTTATTCCCTTGATAAGGTTTCTGCTACATAGCTTGGTTTCTAAGAACTTTCTCGTTCTTCTGAGGTATTCTTTTCTTACTTTTTCTTTCATTTCTGTTTGTTTGATGTCGTCTGTTTCTAATATTCACAGATATTTATAGTTCTCTTTTTCTCCAAGTTTCCTAATTTCTTCTCGATTCGGTAGTTCTATACCATTCGTCGTTACAGTTTTTCCTTTCTTCATCACTAACATGGCGCACTTGTCGATATTATTATTATTATTATTATTATTATTATTATTATTATTATTATTATTATTATTATTATTATTATTATTATCCACACCAGCGTAATCTGATGGTTTTTCACTGGAATCTGAGAGACAACAAGTCTCCTCAAGTCTCCATAACTATTCTGAGTATTCTAGCCGGTCTCAACAATGCTGTTGTCTGGATGGACTAAGTTCTTTCTCTAATAATAATAATAATAATAATAATAATAATAATAATATATGTATTTACCTCTCCACACGAGCAGGATGCAACACAAGGTCAATTTTTAAGCGGAGTTTACCAGGTTTGAATTCCGAATTTTCCTTCTTGACTGTTTGCCTAACCAAAGTTAAAGAGCCCAGCCTGCCCTACTATTTACCCATTGATGGAAGGAGAATAGTTCAATTGATTCCTTTCCCAAGGATATTGGCGTTATGTGAAATGCAAACAGCCTTGTCCAGGATTTGAACTCAGTTCACCGTGTCCATTTCCTACGACAGTAACCATTACACCACGCGTCTTCGTGCTCATGCTAATATAAAGATGAAACTGAAACTGAACTGAAAGATGGGTTTGAGTTTGAGTTTTGTTTAACGACATATCAACCTCCGTGAGTCATTTAATGCCAGAAAAGTTTTATGGAGGTATTCTATTATGTTTTGTTAGATATTGTTGTAAAGATTGTTTTTTTTTAATAGAACATTTAAAATGTCTTCTGGTGTTATATATCCCTGTTGGGTATATCCATAATGTTCTTTTGTTAGAGAGAGAGAAGAGAGGTAGACAGAGTATTAGAGAGATATTTAGATGAGATGCATAACTTGCATAACTTACTTTTCTTCTTCTCTGGCCATCTGTGATCGTCCAGTCTTCTATTCTTTCTCTCCAGGTCGCCATGTTGAATTCTATCTCTGAGTCGACTTCGGTGTAATGTCTACGTCTAGTTCTTCTTCTTGATTCGTTTTCTAGCTAAGGCATTAATTAACCAACAACGCTATGTTGCTTTAAAAAAAACCTTTATTTACTTAACTAACTTTCCTTACTATCTAACACAGCGCGCACAGTTGAGTTCAGTCGAAAGCAAGAGACGTCTCTTCTGTTTCACATATCGGCCCGAACTGAGGATCTCACTAGATCTCACGTGACTTCACGTGATTTGCGGGTTTTCCTGCCTCTGGGCTCAAAGTTCCCCAACGGTCTGTAACTTTCCATTTTCGCTAGACAGTGTTGTCAATAATCTATACTATTATAGATTATGCAACACTGGGTTTGTATTTTTAAAGAGTTCTTTTAGGTTTTCTGTCTGATAATATTTAGTGCGGGTCTTTGATAGTGAGCTGTACTTTAAAAGATGGGTATAAGCGAGATACAAAATGGTAGGAATCGAGATAGAAGTAGAAGCCACTGATCGATGTCAATTCCCGAGCCGTGTCCGATCAAGTGACTGCGGTGAGTCGTCGGAAGTCATCATAGACAAGAATAAGCCTGGATCTCGGGTTCTCATCCTGCCACCATTAGAATAACGGTCACTTCTTCAGTTAAACTAAGCTGAGTGCTTGCCACAATATGACGCCTAGCAAGAACATTACATAATATATAATTGTGCCACCCCACCAAATAAACAAACCAAAAACAAAACAAAAAAAACTAAAACCCAAAACTCTTAAACCACGACACAAAAATGTAAATATATACATGCAATGAGCAGGATGCCCTAACACACACACACACACACACACACACACACACACATATATATATATATATAAAATTTGTGAATAAAAAGGCCTTAAATACCAGGGGTATCGTGATTGTAGACAATTTCCACTCGTGGGTTTCTGAGGTCCACCGAGCTTCGTCAGACCACGTTTTTATTTTATTCATTTATTCATTTATTTACTTAAGGCCTTTTTATACACAAATAATTTTTCTCTGTTTATAAAAATTAAGCATTGAGCTCTCATACGGAACCTGAACTCTACAACAAACTACTGGTAGAAAAATAGGACAGCCAAGAAACTTGGTACCCAACAAAGTATATATATATATATATATATATATATATATATATAATATATATATATATATATACGTATGAACATAACTATAAGTTTAGTAATATTCAGACATCTATAGGTTTTCAGGAGATTGAAATAGTTGTCCATTTCTTATTAGTCTCTTTCTCTTTCTCTCTCTCTCTCTCTCTCTCTCAGACACACACACTCACTCACACACACACACACACACACACACACACACACATATATATATATATATATATATATATATAATATATATACATACACACTCGTATATTGGGGTTGGATGGTTGGTTGGTTAGTTGCTTGGCTGGATTTTTCGGCTGAAGAATCGGACAACAATCCCTAACGTACAGATTCACCAGGGTTCCTGCTGAGACAATTCACTGCCCCTCACTACTCCAAAATCAGTGTTAAATTGGGGCGCCGATAATGATAATAATAAATTACATTTTTACAACTTGTTGTCCGAGAGGTTTTCTTCTCATTGAGTATTTTCTAGACGATTTTGTCCATTTCATCTGATTCTGTGTCCAGCCACAAGCGGTTATCTAAGAAGTTATCTTTGCATCTGCCAACAATATACAATGCAATTCAAGTATAAAATAATTTTGATTCGTAATTGTGATATTCACTCATAATATCATATTGATCTGACTTACAGACAACCCCATCATAGAGACCTATTATATATATTATATATATATATATATATATATAATCCAAAAGTCCAGAGAAGAAATCTTACTTACGACATAGGTTTTTTTTAAAAACAACTTGTCGCAGTTTGAGAGCTCAATGTGTGCTCTTATTGTTAGAGTCACAGAGCAAATTTATATTTAAATAAATAACAAAATAGTCTATAATGCAAGATCTCTAAGTCTTTTGTTATTTATTTAAATATATATATATATATATATATATATATATATATATATTATATATAATATACTAGCCATCCACAGACACGTGTTTCGACGTTTACGTCTCATCAGTGCGGCTGGACTTTATATATATATATATATATATATGTGTGTGTGTGTGTGGATTACTTATTTATTATATATGCTCTCACTTAGGTAGATCACTTTAAATAGTAGATTAATTGCAAAACAGATATATATATATATATTATATATATATATATATATATATATATATATGTGTGTGTGTGTGTGTGTGTGTGTGTGTGTGTGTGTGTGCATTAGGATAGTCAACGGCACTTGGAAACTCTCAGTTTCTTGTTTCGCATCGGCAAGAAACTGTCAGTTACCAAGAGGTGTTGACTCTATGTATACGCTATCCTAACTTAGATACATATGCTCTATCACTAATATTGAGCACTCTTATTTACAAATATAGCAAACTATCTATCTATCTATCAATATATAATATAATATATATATATATATATTATATATATATATGTGTGTGTGTGTGTGTTGTTTATGTGTTATTGTAAGAGTTCCGAGCATGCTTCGCATATTTGTGTTGTAAAAACGGGAATCTTCTGAGTATTCTAGATGATCTTAACAATGCTGTTATTTGGATGGTCTCGATTTTTCTCTGATTTTGAATTTCTCCTGTCTTTTCCCCAGATGTTTAGGGATAGTTCCAAGCGCACTAACAAAAAATGGTATCCCAGTCACCCTTTTGTTCTACAGTTTTTTTTTCTTAGCTCTCTGGCAGAGTCTAAGTATTTCTCTATCTTTTTGCTTTCTTTCATTTTCACTTTATCGTCTGCCGAAACGGCACAATCCACTAGGGGACAAGTTCTTTTTATCTTCTTACTTAACACTAGGTCTGATCTTCAAGCCGGGATTAGATGATTTTTCTGTTTCTCAAAATCCGAGACCGCTCTGTCGGCTGTGGCGTTACAATACACCGATTGCACCTCTGCAGAGGGATAAGACTTCTCCAATGGGGCCACCTGTTGGCCGTAGGTGGCGATCCGTGATACATAAGGATGGAACCCAGGTGGCTGAGCAGTCCATGATATGCAACACTCTACTTTGGTCCATATTTGGGCTAGACGGGCGGTCGGAACCTCCGATCAATCGGCTGGTCACGTCAATTCTAGCAACTATATGATTGCCCCAACCCTATTGCCCTTATGGTAAGCCCCAACCCTTTTTATCATATGGGTGCTAGAAGGCGGTGGCTGCGGGTCTACATGTCCTGGGAATGACGTTAAACTCTATCTGATGGTGAGGTTCCAGTTTTGGAGGTTTGGGGAATGTGGAGCACCCCTTCATCACCATTTCTCCCTGGTCTACTCTGATCAGGAGTGGTAGTACCTGTTAGGATCCCATCTATGGGTTAAATAGAAAAACAGAATTGAGTATCCATTAAGAATGAATTTATTTCAAAACTTTGTCAGAATTAAATGACCCAAACAAAATCCGAGAGAACTTCATGGGCCCCATTTTCTATGAGGGATTCTACTACTAAAAATTGGAATTTTATTTTATCTAACATATAAATTTATCAGGTGAAGCATTATTATTACTAGCAACAGAACCCCCCCCCCCCGGGGGCATCGTAAAAATTAATTTTTGAAAGACATTGCCTGAGAGGCTGGGAGTTAAAAATTCAATGTCAGAGGGTTTGTATCATAAGTAAGACAAATCCTCATATTTATTAAAGGAATAAAAAAATAAATAAAATAAAACAATTTGAAATGAAAACTGAGCCCCGTCCCTCTCAGATTAAATGTTGCGTGGATGTAATAATCAAAGAATTATTTTGAATATGTTCCACATCAATTTTACACAAAATCGTGGGTATTTATTTATTTGTAAACTTTATAGTTAACTTCTTGTTAAAATTTTGGGTGTATATAGCATAAGAATATTGTAACGTAAGCTGTGACGTAGAGCTATGACGTAGTTTTTGCTACAGGCAGAAATACAGATAATCTCCATTATTAATAGAAGATTATTAGAAATAATAATAATAATAAAAAATAATAATAATAATAATAATAGATAGAGAGAGAGAGAGAGAGAGAGAAGAGAGAGAGAGAGAGAGAGAGAGAGAGAGAGAGAGAGTAAAAATGGAGTAAAATTACTACTACTACTACTACTACTACTACTAACTGTTATTTTATTAGATTTAACTTTTAACTTAACATGAATTTTTTAAGTGAAGCAATGTCGTCATCGTCGTTATTTTATTATTATTATTTTTCAGAAGAAACACCTAAAGAAGGCCAGAGAGAAAATTGGCCGAAATATTGTGTATATACCAATAAATAATCCAAATAAATAGATAAATAATTAGGTATAAACCTATAATAAGCATTTAATAATTATTGGAGCGCGCACTAACAATTATCACAATTATCAAATTTCAAATTGTATCGTTGATTACTTCATATTAGAACATTTCAGCAATAATACACTAACAAAAATCTCGGTACGGTGTGCCTTTTAGCTGTGTTGCGATAATATACAAAAATCTGATAAGCATAATATAGATTATTATTTATAATAGCAAATATATGCACCTTGCGGGTGCAAGTATTTACATTTTAATGTAATAAAATATTATATCAAATTAGAAAGGCTAATGAAACTATATAAGAATGCAGATAAAAAGATTTGAAACAGAGGGGGCTATAATCGAAAAATAGAACTAGTGAAATTTACTCTTCTATCAATCCCATCTTTCATTGCTAAATTTTCCTGATCTAACTATTTAGTTAAAACAGGAAGTAAAGAATAACATTACAGTTATTTCTTCTTGTTAATGGATTTCTTTTAAGATATATCTCCGAGATTTTAGCTCATATTCATTGAGATAAAACCAAACAATTAGAAATCAATAAATGCTAAGCACATATTTATTAATATCAAATTTATAATATCAATATACAGATTAGCCTTCTCGTTCACACTGTAAACTGCTATTTCATTGTATATATAATTACAATTGCATGTTATTTAGTGTATATATATGGTCAACAGTATTAAAAATGTAAGACAATTTTATCAATAATTGAGGTTTAAATAAAAATAAAGTCATGGAGAATGTGACGTAAATAACTAAGGGATTTTTGAGTTGAATAGTAATATATTTTCGGTTACTGACGGAAAAGCACACAATCTCCATTATAATAAGATATTTAGAGCCGGATTAGCTCAGTCGGTAGAGCGTTCGACTAGAAACCATAAGGTCCCTAGTTGGATACTGGCCCTCGCCAATTTAGCGTATGAGTAGCAGAAGCATCTGTGCGGTAAAGTAAGGAGCTGATGGTAGGTGTGGCGCTCCACCTCAGACGCAAAAACAATCTCCTTGGTCTAGCGCTAGTGAGAAGGGGATAGACTCCCTCGCTGATTGGCTGATACCGAAATTAGGCCACCCCGACGACTTTACTTACTTTACTTTATATCTAAAAACAAAATATTCAGCATGGATCGGGAATCAAGACCAAGAAAAGGAAAATACAAATTTTTGGCCTTTTCCATCTCTCTAGGGGAAATCTTTTGTCCTCTAGAGCTCTTCTGTGTCTGTATAAACGTTAAATCTAGACAAAAATAACCGTATATTTGGCCGGGCTCCTCCCAGCACGTATAATGTCATTGATACAACGTGAGGGACTTTTTAAATCTTTTCAACGGTTCTCAAGTCGGCATACAGTGGCCAGTTTGTCACTATTTCCATTATTATTCAAGGTATCCAACTGCATTTCCGAGTACCGCAAATCCGGAGGTTTTCACATTTTCCCTCGTTACTCAAACGTAGTGGCTAACGTGCTGATCTGCAACATTCTGGTAAAGTGAGTTCAAAATTCAGCCGTGCTATTACGTTCATTTTCAGATTAATATATTAGGAAAGTTATGAACCCCGTCATTCCATGGGTTAAATAGTATTAGTTTTCTTTGGAGAGACTGTTTAACTCAGTCGGCTGAGCATTCACTTTAGAACCGCAAGGTTCCGGATTCGATAATAGTCCCGCCAACTCAGTGGATGAGTAGAACAGCTTAGGTAATCTGATCTGTGTGGTAAAACATCTGGGAACTGACGGTTGGTGTGGCACTCCACCTCAGCAAAACAATTTCCCTGGTCTAACTTTAGCAAAAAGGGAATAGACTCCTTCGATATTCGGATGATACCGACAATAGATTAATCCACAGACTTACTAATTACTACTATTCTTTTCCAAGGATGGCGTTGACATTGGATAACCTACCATATGCCATTAAACAGAGAAACCAAACCAAACCAAACCAAACCTAATCAAATCTAGACCTTCATTCAGCAAGCCTGTAAAAACGGTTGTCTTTGGCAAAATAACCCATGAAGTTTTAATATGACATTAAACGAACCAAACAAACCAAACCAAACCAAACCTAACCAAATGTAGACCTTCATTCAGTAAGACTGTAAAAAAGACTGTCTTTGGCATAAAATAACCATGGAGGTTGATATGACATTAAACAAAGAAACCAAACCAAACCAAAACCAAACCAACCAAACCAAATGTAGACCTTCATTCAGTAAGACTGTAAAAAGGCTGTCTTTGGCATAAAATAACCCATGAAGGTTGATATGACATTAAACAAAGAAACCAAACCAAACCAAACCAAACCAAATATAGACCTTCATTCAGCAAGCCTGTAAAAAAGGTTGTCTTTGGCTTAACATAACCCATGAAGGTTGATATGACATTAAACAGAGAAACCAAACCAATAATAGTAATGATCTTTCCAATTAAATCAACCTTCATTAATCTTATAAATCCCATCTTCAAATACACCGCACTCTCATCAATAATCATTTTTATCAATCTACTTCATCTTATCATACCGTAATTAACGGCTTATTAATAGCTACATTATCTCCGGGCCCACATTTGAATACAATTAAATACTATATTGAATTAGAAAGATTAATGAAATTAAATACGAACATAAAAATATTACACTTGTTTTTACTTTATTCATATTGATTTCAATATAAAATTATACATACGATTGCTTTTGATATGTTTGAAATTAAAATAATAACAATAGAAATCAATAGAACCAAGTAATGCAAATTACTATGTAAACATTCATTTCTTAATGATATATAACACACATCGCAGGATTTTAAAGACATTAATGATATGGGCTTTTTTGAGGCAAATCTATCTCAGCCAGACTTTAATAGAGACATTATTGATAAATAAGATGCTAATTAAGATTAAATAGTGATTATCTAATAACTATTGAGAATATAACGTAAATAACTAAAGGAAGTGTGACGTTGTTTCCGTTACAGACAGACAGACATTCAATCTATATTATAATAAGATTTATGGTAAAAAAAAACAAGTTAATGAATTTCCTTCTTTTTATTACCTTAATATTTAAAGAAATGTATGCAATAATGCCTGAAGATTTGTAAAATGAAATTTATTCTAAAAAATGGAAAATAATTTTAGTTTGAAGTAATTTGAGTGGAAAATGACAACGATAAAATCTAATATCCGGACATAAAGGGAGAAAACCAGTCCAGCGTTTGTCAGTCGACTTTCAAATTGAAATCCAATGGATTTTCTATTCGTTTTCTTTGCTTTTGTTTTGAACTAAAGGCGCCAAACTAACTTTGCAATTCACAGGACTGAAAGAAAAAAATTGTTTCAATTTGAAATGAGCTAAAATTTAAAATTCGATCCAATCTTTTTGTCCTGATTAGGGTATTTACCTCGCATCTCACGTATGACACAAGGTCGTTTAATGTGGAACCACCCACGAACCGTAGCTCATGGGATGGCAGGCACAAAAAATGCGTAGATACCGACGGCATTCCACCTCAAGGGAGGGGGGCTCAGGCATTGGGCAATAAACTCAGCCCTGCCCCTATAAATCAAGGAGGAATGTGCTGCATGGGGGGAAGGCCCCCTGAGATCACGCTGGTAATTTAAACCGGTCCAGTGGCCGAAGACTCCCGCCCCCGCCACGAAGAGTAGGTTATCAGTGCGTTTTTTCATGATTAGTCATCTAAATTTTCAGTTGTTTGAGCGGAACATTTTGGCCAAAAATATATTAAGCTTGTTGCTAGGATCTGTCCATTCTGTTGTATGACTGGTGATATCTTCCAAATTCTCTGCACGTGTGTATGCGCAAGTCTGTGTGTGTGTGTGTGTGTGTGTGTGTGTGTTTATGTGTGTGTCTGTTCAACAATGTCTTAGTATCATTCCAGGTTTGGCCTACCATTTTTATTATTAGACAGGCCTTAGTAGTTCGTTTATTTATTTGTGTGTGTTGTGTGTTTATCGAGGCACAGCTGATTTTTTATTCCTTTCATCTTTTAACTTCTGTTAACTTGGTCTGTAAGAGGATTTGTGTGTGTGTGTGTGTGTGTGTGTGTGTGTGTGTGTGTGTTTCTTCAGACACATCTGAGTTTTTTCCTTTTTATTACCTTTACTTGTTTGCTGTGTGCGTGTGTGTACGTGTTTGCTATGTAGTGGCCTTATGTCAGTATCAGCCAAACAACGTGGGAGTTCATCCCCATATCACTAGCGCTAGACTAAGGAAATTGACGTGACGTCTTAGGTGGATCACCACGCCTACCATCAACTCCTCACTTTACAGCACAGATCCCTGTGCTACTCATGCGCTGAGTTGGCAAGAGATGGTATCGAGCCAGGAACCTTGTGGCTCCTATGCGGACGCTCTACCGACTGAGCTAAACCGGCATTTTTATAAAGTCATAGTTATTCAAATAGTAGCCCCCAAAGGATAAAATGCGACTCCAGCCAACAGGGCGTTGCTCGTGGTGGAAATGCTAGATAAGTGAGTCGACGTGGTGGCCAAATGTCGGTATCAGCCCGACAGTGAGAGAGTATATTCCCTTTTCCCTAGCGCTAGACCAAGGAGATTGTTTTTGGCGTCTGATGTAGAGCGCCACATCTAGCATCAGCTTCTCACTTTACCGCACAGACCCCCGTGCTACTCACGCTGTCTTGGCGAGAGTCGGTATCGAACCAGGAACCTTATGCTTATTGGTTACTGGAGATTTTTGAAGCACGACGAATCAGTTCATTGTTATCGAGTATGATGGTCCATAGATGGAAAAAACTGTTCAATTGAACTAATCTTTAGTTTCTTGAAACAACTTTCTTCTAAATAATTGTATTCATTAGAAACACAGCGCTTATTCTGAGGAGAAAGTAACTGTCATAAAAACAGAGACCGGGCGAACTTCTTTATTCCTAGCTTTACTCTCTCTCCACATCTCGTGTCTGTCACAATTAATTAAAATATCGCGCAAGGCGGAAACCATATTAACCGACTTATCGACTATTACAACGGACAATTCGGATTTGTGCCAGCGATCAAAACAATGACTTTTTTCATGTTGGTTTGTTGGTTGGTTTCTTTTAGGGCATGTCAAACCATGATGGGTTATTTAACACCAAATACTCTTTTTTTGCAAGGAATTATATAGTTCAAGTAACCAATAACAAAAAGATAGAAAAATACCTGGATCTTGCCAGAGAATTGAAAAAGCTGTGGAATATGAGGCTCAAAGTGATACCAATTGTAGTTGGTGCACTTGGAACGGTCCCAAAAAGATTGGAGGAACTGGAAATCAGAAGAATAATTGAGACCATTCAGACAACAGCATTGTTTAAATCGGTGAAAATACTCAGAAGAGTCCTGGAGAGTGTGTAGATTCAGTCATTCTGGTACGTAGGGGCTTGCGTACTATGAAAATTAGCGGTCTTTTTTCTTTATTTCGGACTTGAAATTCTTATGATCCAAAAAGGTGCTGGAAAAAGCATAGGCTTATATATATATATATATATATATATATATATATATATATATATATATATATTGGGGGCTGATTTCTTTAGTTTAGTAAGATTTAACAGATGATTTTCCTTAAAAATGAATTGACGGTACATGTAAATACGTTCACACTCTTCGCTGATAATATTGCTTCAGTTTCTATCTTCAGATGGTCTTTTCACAGCCATGCCCATATGATATTTTCTGTACTGCCTTTTGTTTGTTTCTTGCAATGTCAGTGCCGCTGGGTTTTTTTTTCTAGTTTTGAATTCGTGTTTTTTGAGTTTTCTAATTCAACATATATCATTTCTTTTATATATTTATTCATTTTTTAACTCATTTATTTAAAAAAAATATTATAGGTTTAATTTGAGCTTCTGTTTCTTTATAGCTTAATTCAGTGGTGCTTTGTTGATTGAGCGTCCTGGGACTCACATATTTGCTTTGAATGAGTTCCCGGGAAAATGTATGACTCCCAACTAAAGCCGTTTAATTCAAACCTAGTAACCTATCCAGTAATTCGTTTCTAAGAAACTATTGAAATGTATTTACAGTTAGCTTGAAATGGTGGGGGAAGAAAAAAGAAATCACTAGGACGCATGGATATGATTTTACTGCGTCCTTTTAGATTTTTGTCCGTCAGGGACGCAGGAAACGTACCTATCAGCATCTCTGGCTCAATTGGTAGAGCAGCTGATGCCATGATTTCTCACGGTAAAAAAAGAGACCTGAGTTCAAGTCTCCCTATATCCTTTATTGTTGATCTACTCTGCTCCTTGAATGGCAAACCAAGGTGAGTGAGCCAATTCTACCCGACTATTTACCCATAGCGGGTTTATTGAGCCGGCTTAGCTCAGTCGATAGAGCATCCGACTAAGAACCACAAGTTTCCGGGTTCGATACCGTCCCTCGCAACTCGTACAGGTATCTGTGCGGTAAAGTGAGGAGCTGATGGTTGGTGTGGTGCCACGCCTCAGACGCCAAAATAATCTCCTTGGTCAAGCGCTAGTGAAAGGGAGATAGATTCCCTCACTGTCTGGCTGATACCGACTTTAGTCCACCCAACGACTTTACCTTTTTTATTCACCCATATCTCGAGTAAGAAGAAATGGATTCATGCCTTCCTTAAAGAGCATTAGTACGAATCCCAATGCACACAACCTCGTCCTGGATTCGAACTTGGTTTTCAGAATCCATTTTCTGCTACGATAATCGTTAAGATACGTGCGTCTCCATCTGTATTCCTCAAATTCTTTGATAGCAAAATCGATCAATCTCTTCATGTTTCCCCTTATTCTCACGAGCTGTTTATCAAAATTAATCCCGAGGCTGCAATTATTTATTCATAGGGCTCAATTTCCGTGTTCTCTGATGCAAAATTCTCAATTTTTATGTTGTGCCGTTTTATTAAGGGCCCCATAATGAACGTATTTCTTTCTTTTTTTGCTGTTTGTGATGCTGTGTTCAATATGATCCAAGTTCTTCTGAAATGTTCTTTTTTTGATATATTTTTTTTTACTAGCCTCGAGCCAGTAATTATTTACGTTTGATGCGACACTACCTCTTTTCTATGCGAACTAATACATAGCAAAGCAAGCAGGCAAGCAAGTAAGCAAGAAAACACGATAAATGCAAGCGAATTGAAAATAAACTTAAAGGAATGAGAAATTCGTATGCAGGTTAAAAAATGAAGCGCTTTTCAACAGACACTACACTCTGATCTTTGGACAAAGGTCTCATGTATACATTTACCCAATTCCTCGAAGGAAAGAGAAATGCGTATGCAGATTACAAAATTAAGGATTTTTCAACAGACACTACACTCTGATCTTTGGACAAAGTCTCATGTATACATTTACCCAATTCCTC
This sequence comes from Doryteuthis pealeii, assembly GCA_023376005.1. Classification (NCBI taxonomy): domain Eukaryota; kingdom Metazoa; phylum Mollusca; class Cephalopoda; order Myopsida; family Loliginidae; genus Doryteuthis; species Doryteuthis pealeii. The sequence continues at coordinate 104,488,298 of CM042140.1, forward strand.
GAAGGAAAGAGAAATGCGTATGCAGTTACAAAATAAAGGATTTTCAACAGACACTACACTCTGATCTTTGACAAAGGTCTCATGTATACATATACCCACTATTAATCCACTACGCGTAAGATGCGGTACAAGGTCAATTTTTAAGTGGAGTTCAACAGGTTTGAATTCAAAGTTTTCCTTTTCATAAACTGGGTAACTAGCCAAGGTTAAAGAGTCCAGTCTACCCTACTATTTGCCCATAGCTGGAGGGGAATAGTTGGATTCATGTTTTTCAATGGTATTAGCACTGTGTGAAATTCAAACATCCTCGTCCAGAATGTGCGATCCCTGGTCGTGTTCATTTTCATCGACGGTAGCCATTACACCACGCACCCCCACATGCATATTTGCATATGCAATTATAACATCTGAACCAAAAGTTACTAAATTACTGAAGATACTAAATATTTGACAACATATAAACACGCGTAAAATCTTATTATAATGGGGATTAGGTGTCTGTAACCGAAACTACGTCACTGCTTACGTCACAATATACCCATGAATTGCATAAGTTTATCAATGTGTAATCAATTTATAGTCAAAATCGTTAGTAGTAAAACATAGAATGAATCTTATATATTAACGATGACTCTATGCGTTAAATTTGCCTCAAAACAATCCATGTTATGGTATTTGCCTCTCATCCCACCTATAAGGGCGTGACACAAGGACATTTTTATGTGGGCCCACCCACAAGCCGAAGCTCATGGCTGGTAGGCACAAAAAATGCGTTGACCCTGTCGGTATTCCCCCTCAAGGGGGCGCCTCAGGCGCTGGGCAATAAACCCAACCCTGCCCCTTTAAATCAAGGTGGTAGGTATTGCCTGGTGTGATAGCCCTCTGGGATCAACGCTGTTAATTTACATTAACAAACACAGGTCCCGAAAGGCCCGTGTTATTAGTGTATTTAAAATCCTGCAATGTGTCGTATATCACTAAGAAATAAAGGTTTACATAATATATGTTATGGTTAATTTGCATACTGGTTTTAACAAAACCAGGTTTAATAAATAATTACATGGTGTTATTGATCTCTAATATTATTGTTTTATTCTCCAATGTATTAAACTCAATCCTATGAATAATTTTATACCGAAAACAGTTAAAACATAATTAAAATAAGTGTAATAATTTATGCGCGTTCTTATTTAATTTTTTTAGTATTTCTAATTTAATGTACTTCATTACATTAAAATTTAAATACTAACGCATAATCTTGCTATTACTTTAAAGAAGTTTCGTAAAAATATAGATATAAACATACAATGTATGCAATTCCCTAATCTCTAGATATGAAAATAACCTCTAACTGGTTGACATGTCATTAAAATCAGTCAATCAATTGATAATCAGGATTCAATATTTTGGCTTTTACCTGATCTCGAAATCCGGTTATTGGCGCCAATTGGAGGCGAGCAGCTCAGTTACGAAGTAGGCCAATCCCATAAAAAGAATTATTATCATTTAAGAATCTCATAAACACCATTTAATAATTACTTTTCCAAGTAGAAGGTCTGAAAGCAAACATTTTAGTCAAGTGCAAGTAAAACGCTAAACTAAACTGTAAACACCATTGTCATTCGAGGATGAGAAAGAACGGGGAAAAATAATACTTTTATATGAGGAGTAAAGGAAGGGTCGGGTTAGCTCAGTCGGTAGAGCGTTCGGCTAGAAACACCAAGGTTCCTAGTTCGATACCGGCCCTCGCCAACTCAGAGTATGAGTAGCACAGGGATCTGTGCGGTAAAGTAAGGAGCTGGTAGTAGGCGTGGCGCTCCAACTCAGGTGCAAAATTAATCTCTTTGGTCTAGCGCTAGTGAAAAGGGGATAAACTCCCTCGCTGATTTGCTGATACCGACTTTAGGCCACCCCGACGACTTACAGATAAAAGAACACGGCAACTAAATTCAAACGATATTTTGCCTCGGTCTTTTGTGAAATTCGAAAAAGCTTCGCAAAAGACCGAGATGAAATATCATTTGAATTTAGTTGTGTTGATTTATCCGCATTGTCCCTCTATTTTCAAGCACATACTTTTATATTTTCACTAGATGACACCTGAACCATT
>CM042140.1:104492907-104550407 GCA_023376005.1 Doryteuthis pealeii
TTCAGAGCTTTCCTTCTCCTAGGCCGGTTGCCTAACCAAGGTTAAAGAGCCCGGTCTGCCCTACTATTTACCCATAGTTGGAGGGAGAGTAGGATTCATACCTTTCCCAAGGGTATTAGCGCTAAGTGAAATGCACATGCCACCATATTAGTGTCAGACACGACTGTGAGTGTCACGCCTCGACACTTAACACAATACACCACTCGTCAAATCGTGGTGTAATGGTTAGTAAGTCATGACCGACAACTTCTTTACCAGCATGTGACAGAACAATATTTTAAACCATATTACATACTTATTCTATATTCTTCTCTATTCAAGTTAAGTGACCATTGTGAATTTTTTTTATACACGAATCCAAACACAGGCGTCCCATCGTGGTGTAATAGTTAGCAAGGTAGTCTCACAGATCCATCACTACATGTTATATACCGTCACTGAACACGGAACACATGTATATATAAAAATATAAAGTTATATTTTTATTGTTTGATTGTATGTAGACTGAGAGTCGTCGGTAGAAAATGCACATACACAGGAGCCTTCGGGAGTTCTGACTGCGAATGATCTCGATCTCGATCTGCCCAACCCAGATTTCAAAAGTTTTTTAAAAATAATTCTTTAACTCAACAGGGCCATGCCTCTTTGATCGTGACACATACGCAGTTTTCCTGTAGACACACCTCCTCACCCACACAGCTTGTTTTTTTATTGGTTATGGGCTACACCTACACATTTTCTGTGCATACGCATTGTCAATTTACATCTGCCTGTTTGGGTGTCGAAGGTCGGTTCAATACGTTCAAGTCAATATCATGTTTGTGTTTTCAGGTTCATGTTTGACGCCCACGCATTTCCTGCGCCCACGCGCAAGACATTTGCACCTGGTTCCCTGGCTGCGAGCTTGTCGACCAGGCAATATATTACATACTAAATAGCGAATTAGATTCTCGCTTGATGTCCCATAATTGCGACATTGTGCCTTATTGTAGCTGTGGCGAATGGGTTTAGTTAATACCTACGCTAACACTAATTGCATCTTGTTATTTTCACATTTTAACTTTTTTACATCACAAGCCCTGAAAAATATATTTATTTACTAAGCTTAGCTTAGATGTGGCACAAGTACAGAAGTATGGTCACCCAGTGAGAATCTCAACTCACTACCAATGGTCTGCGAATCTAGATTGCTAACAATTACACCACGTGAGGTGCCCAGCCCTGAAAGATATAAGCAATGCTTGGTCACCTTTAACCCTTTAATAATGGTAATTTTCACCTTTAGTTGGGTAAATTCCTAGCATAAAATTGTGCGTGCGCATGATCTGAAACTAACTTAATTGTTATTAAGAACACATTTTATGATATTGTTGTGTTAAAGCATGCAGTTGTATTATTTTCTAAGTTTCTAAGATTTGTTTATTTCGCACGGAGACTTTCAAAATAGCTACCGGGTTGTTTAAAAGTGAAAGTTAAGGGAGGCTACTCTAATTGCCTTATTTGCCAGGAATTTAGCCAAATAAAGGTGAAAATTACCTTAATAATAACCATTATTATTCCCGACACCGACAAGCATAAGATAGACCTGTCAAGTAACACTTAACACTGGTTGTATAATTTATTTTATGGTGATCAACTGAGTTCCATCCTTGCTGGATGTCCAATTTTTGTAAAATTACATATTGTCGGATTCACTTCCAATTTTTCCTCTATATATATATATATATATATATATATATATATATGAGGTGTGTAAAAAATAATCGATGCTTTTTGTACATTTTGATACAATAACGCTCCATTCATTAATTTTTTTCAGAATACAATGTGTGTCAGAAAAATAAGTTAAAAGCTGTATTTACCAATATAGAAATGAAGAATGAATGGAACGTTATTTTTTCAGGACACAAGGTGTGTCAAAAAGTACACACCTTGTATATATATATATCATCATGATGCACTGATAACATAGATTCCCATAACTTTCTCTTTCGCCATCCGTCCCTGTCGGTCATGACAACTGGCTAGTCCTCCCCACGCCATCATGTATCCGTACAGAGTTGATCAATATAAGTCATTGCTGGTCGACCCACTCTGGTGTGTCCATGTGTAGGTGTCCATAAAGAAGGCAATGGTTGTATCAGCGACAGATTGGAAATTCTTTTAACATTTGGTTTGCTTTGTTTTGTTTTGTTGTACGGCATATCAACCACAGGGGGTCATTTAATGCCAACACAATTTTGAAATAAATTCACTCTTAATGGAGATTCAAATTTCTTTTTATAAACATTCTTCTATTTAACCCATAGATAGGACCCTAACAGGTACTACCACTTCGGGTCAGAGTGGACCAGGGAGCAATGGTGATGAAGGGTGCTCATCATTCCACAAACCTCCAGAACTGGAACATCAGTATCAGATAGAGTTTAACATCATTCCCAGGACACGAAGACCCTTAGCCACAGCCTACTTGCACATATATAATAAAAAGGGTTGGGGCTTGCCATAAGAGCAATCATATAGGTGCTAGGGTTTGACGTGACCCTTTTAACGTTTGACGTCCCGCGACGAAACCGAAGCCGATAACTAACCGACATAAAACCTGTCAGAAACTGGTTTGCAATTTCTATCAGAGGAATTTTTATGAGGATTTTAGAACAAATGCCGAAAATTTCTCAAGGCTTGGCCACTTTCTACTCCAGCTACTCCAAAATACGCGTTCCCCGCAACCAGACAACTTTCCTCGGATTACCCATATTTGCGTATTTCTATCTCAGTTTCATATAGCTAGGCTTTTCTTTTTAAAATGACCATACTTGGTTATTTATATATCAAACTCTTATTTGTTAGTACTTCCTAGATATGATAAACCCTCCTCGGAATTTCTTTTATTTATATATTTTTCATTACTTCTTTTAACTGGTCGAACTACCGCATAACTAGTACTTAAAGAAAAAGACTACTTCCGTAACATATCTTGGCTATGACGTTAAATTGCATCTAGTAATGAAGTTCCTGTTGGATTGTTTTGGTGTTTAATACACCACTTAAATTTATAGACTAAGCAAGGTCTTGTAGTTAAAACCTCAGCCAATCAACAGCCCAAATGCGTGGCTGGTTGACTACTTAATCATTGATACTGAGAGACGTCCATTTTAATCATTGACGAAGGACTGACCAAGTCTGAGAAGCACCAAGGAACAACCAAAGGGTTCTTCACTAAAGATCGCGCTCTGGTTAACACAAATGATCTCCGTTGGAGAAGCGCTCTTGCTTGAAACCTAAATGATGGCTACTAAAATCGTAACAGTTCCAATTCTGGAGCTTTGGAGAGTGTAAAGTACCCCTTTATCACCATTAATACCAGGTCCTCTCTGACCAGGAGTGGTAGTACCTGATAGGGTTCCACCTATGGATTAAATAGATAAAATGAGTTTTAAAATGTGTTGAAAATTGAGTTTGAAGAAATTGAATATCCAACAAGAATGAATAATATTTTCGGCATAAAATAACCCAAGGGTTTTAACATGCCGTAAAATCCAACCAACCAGCCAACCAACCAACCTGATTTGGTTGTGGGGGCGATAAACGTGTAGCGTATCTCGAGTAGGAATAGTCTGGAGGAGCCCATCCCTCTCCAGGTCTACAATTTGTTTTAATTCAGAGTTGCCATAAAAAGGTTCAAGAACCCAGTCTGTCCTACTATTTACCTATAACTGGGGGCAGAATATTGGATTAATAAAATTTCCAAGGATATTAGCGCGATTTTAAATGCAAACAGCCTCGTTCAGGATTTGAACTCGGGCAGCTTAGAAGCAACACACACACACACACACACACACATATATATATATATATATATATATGTGTGTGTGTGTGTGTGTGTGTGTGAGTGTCAGGATAGCATACACATAATAAACGGTGCTATATATATTGAGGAGTCGTTTATTTCATTTTCCATGTGATGTCTAATTGCACAAGCGGATCTTACAGTAAGAAGGCCGAGGAGCAGACATCTGATTCAAGATAGATTTACAAGCGAGCTATTGACACGAGGGAGACGTACCGATCCATACGTAATTAACCTAGTCATTTCTTTTACCTGTATTGTATGAGTTTAGAAATAAACATAGATCACATAAAAAAAAAATAATGCAACCGTAAGTATTTCATGACGTCATTGTCGAGGATGGGTCTGATATTGATGGAATGCTACCCACGTGTACACCGGCCCATGTGGGATTCAACCTGATTGGTTTGAGAAATTTAGTTTATGTGATGCCACCCGCTCGACATAGGTCAGGAAACAGGTTTTCCGGCTTCTAACGTACATTATTAGTAAGATTATGGGCGAAGACGTAACATTGAGTTGGCTGTGAAAAAAAAAAAATAAATAAAAATAAAATAAATTAAAAAAAATGAATAAATAAAAATAAATAAAAATCAAAGAAGAAAAATAAAGATAATCAAAATAATGGGAAAGCCGTTTTGAAAAGGTGAAAGTTAACTGTGATGACATAATAGAAAACTAGTTTATTATTTATGAATTTGGTCAAGTTAAAAGGATTGAGAACAACTAAAATGATCTAATTCAGTTGTAAGAATATTGAACAGGATTTGAGTAAGTCTTGTAACGTCACATGTACATAATCTTATTATAATGGAGATTGTGTGTTTTTCTGTCTGTAACCGAAACTACATTACTACTCAAGTGACAACTCCCTTAGTTATTTACGTCACATTCTCTATGAATTTTTTTATTTATTTAAACCTCAATTATTGATAACATTGTTTTACATTAATAACATTGTTGACCATATCTACATCTCTTATTATAATGGAGATTGTGTGTTTTTCTGTCTCCACTGCGTTTCAAATTATTAAAGAAGTGACACTTTTCCCTCCTATCCACAAACTACTGATTGGAATTTAACGAAATTATCAGGGAATAATAACAACCTGTATATACACCTACTCCGTAAAAATTTTAAGGTTATACGAAAAGGACAGAAGTTACGGTCGTTTACCTAATTTACTTAAATTATTGATGCGTCAAATTATTAGCGAGGTGTAATAAAAACCCCTGCAAAAGAAGAAAATAATACTTTTATTGTTTCATTTATAGATTTTATGAATGCATACTGTAACTAAGATAAAATTAAATCGAAATAAAAAAGTAAAAAGTAATCAAAAATGATAGTGAAGTTAGTTAATATGAGATATGTGATCCTTTTTTTAAAATGACTTTAAAAAGGCGCTGGTCCATCGAACATGTCAATTTCTGGATCTCCTCTGATGTAATTTCACGTGATACGTTCACTATATCCTACCACAAGTCATCCTTACTTCTAAATTGGCATCCATTCTCATAAGCACGTCGCTTCAGAATGATCCACAAGTTTTCAATTGGGTTTAAGTCTGGAGAATTGGTTGGCCAGTTCATCTTCCGAGGTCCATAGAAGCCTAATTTTTTGCAGGTAGTTTTATGTGCTTAATGCGAAGGAGTATTATGTAGCAAAAATATGATGGTTCTCCTGAAGGTGATTCTCTGCCTTTTTAGCCAAGATTCCTGGTGCTCTTTGAGGAAGGCTATATAAGCATCTGCGGTTATTTTCGTACCTTCAGGCACTCCCCACGGGCCAACCATGATATCTCCAATAATACCAGCCCAAATCATAATACCTCCTCCTCTTTGTTGGCGTCTAAAGTGGTGATGAGGATCTCGTCCATTTACGACCCAAACTTTGCTCCAGCCATCAGGGCCATCAAGTGTTGCACGAGTTTCATCTTTGAACAGTACTTTTGATAAATCGACTTTCATGTTTGTCCATTTCATACGTATTTGTATGTGTATTTTTGTCAATCGAGGATTTGTCACTGGTCTCACTGATGCCCCGACCTTTTTCCAAAGACGACAGCGAGTACTTCTGGGCACTGTTGCTTCTCTAATGCTTCTGAAAAGTGCTTCACTCGTCAGGCCTGTGTTATTGACAGCTTCAAGTTTCATTCGTGACAAAGAATGTCGGGAAACAATCCTCGAGTGACCCTTATCAGCCATCTTACGTACCTTCATAGGAGCTGCAACAAATCTTTTCACAGTTTGGTGATATCTTCCAATTATTTTGGATATTTCTAATGTAGACTTGCCTTTGGAAAGTTCAGATGTTATGATATCTTTCTCAGAAGGGGTCAAGTCACATTTGCGACCCATAATTGCACGAGTATAATGACACTTGTTTAATATCTGGGACACTTCTATATCGTGTTGATATTGCAAATGGCCACTGTTTGTTTCCTGTTGCGCCGAACAATATAGTTTTTATACAGCCTGCGCATACACCCATTTTCATTATACTGTAAAAATTTCGTTAAATTCCAATCGATATTTTTTGTAAAAAATGAAAAAATGTTACCTCGTTAATAATTTAAAACGCAGTGTATAACCGAAACTATATTACTACTCAAGTCACAACTCCTTTAGTTATTTACGTCACATTCTCCATAAATCTATTTTTATTTAAACGTCAATTATCGATAAAATTGTTTTACATTATTAATGTTGCAGACCATATCTATATACTAATAACATAAAATTGTATTTATATATCCAACAAAAATAGCGTTCAACAAAATGAACGGGGGGTTAATTTGCATATTGATATTAAAATTTTGATTTTAACAAATATGTGCTTGGTATTATTGATTTCTAATTGTTTGGTTTTATATTAATGAATATGGGCTAAAATCTCGAGGATAATCTTAAAAGAAATCCATTAACAACTCAGACTCGCAGAACATTGTTAGTGAGTTCGCTTCTCACTGGGTGCCCCATACTTGTGTCATATCTAAGCTAAACTTACTAAATAACTATATAAACAGGGTCAAAGATAGATTGATTACAGCAGTCACATTTTAGCATTACTAACCCTAACCCTAACCACCAAAAACTTTGTGGAAATACGTAAATGAATTATTACATAAAAGAAAGAAAATAAAAACAAGGGTTAAAAAAAAACAAAAAACTATTGGCTACCCGTCATTTTATCCTAGGAAGTATCATAAAAGTTATCAATACAGGAACAAATATAAATTTGGAATTATATGAGTTGCCAGTTATATAAATATTATTAGCTGTTGTGGTTAGAGGAGTAAATTCAATATTGCAATTATAAAAGGTTAATATTACAATAGATTTATAACAATACTAGCAGAGCTACCCGGCGTTGTCGGAATGTAAACAGCTAAAAACAAATCTCTTCATATATATATTGTACAAGGTGTGTCAAAAAGTATCGAGACTGAAGTTGTATTTACCAAGATAGAAAGAAGAATGAATGGAACGTTATTTTTTCAGAATACTAGGTGTGTCAAAAAGTACAAAAATTTCGATACTTTTTTGACACATCTTGTATATATAAAGTAAAAAAGTAAACTTTGTGATTCCTAGTTGGACGCTCTACCGACTGTCCGACTAGGAACCACAAGGTCCCAGGTTCGATACCGGCCCTCATCAACTCAGCGTATGAGTAGCACTGGGATCTGTGCAGTAAAGTGAGGAGCTGATGGTAGGGGTTGCGCCTCGCCTCAGACGCCAAAACAATCTCCTTGGTCTATCGCTAGTGAAAAGGGGATAGACTCTCTCGATGTCTGGCTGATACTGACTTTAGGCCACCCTGACGACTTTATATATATATATATATATATATATATATATATATATATATGTTGAAATAATAAATAAAGGAAAGAAAGTATAGAATGGATAAAATAGGATATTTTAATCAATTTTACTTACACGTGTTTCGGCCAGGAGTTTATCCATGTGTACATTATTCAAAACTATTATTATTTTTAAATAACAAATGAAATGAAATGATAATAATAGAAAAATGTAGAAATGTTCGGCACACAAAGAAAATTCGACCTTCATCAGAGTAAATTCTTATTTGAAATGAAATTGGTTGGAAAAAGCGGAGAATTTTTGAAATGTTCGAAAAAGAACTTTTTTAAAATTCACGTTCAGACGCGGCTGAGAAAGACGGTTAATGACGTCATATCGCATGCGAACAGATTTTGACGCAGAGAGAAGTTTTGTGGAATTCTAAATTTTCAAAGCATGAGGGATTTTATTTATTTATTTATTTATATATTAATTTTTATATATATTTATATATTTATATTTTTAATTTTTTAAAATAGAAATTATACGTATGTATGATTTGTTGGTGGTTAATTTATTGATTTGTTAATAAAGTCATTATAGTGATTTTCTAAATAAAATTGTTGTTTTAGTCAAATCAAAATGTGTATTTAAATATGTTAGAGAACATAAACCAATATGCTATTTCATATTAATAGGAGAAGAGTAAAAACAATATTATTTAAGGATGAGGTCGATGATAACGACGGTGGCAAGAGAAAAAAATGTAATTTACTATAGACAGGGGATTTTTTTAAGTTTTAGAGAAAAGGGAAAATAGGAAGATTATAAGGAAAGAAATTAAAAATGTTTTTAAAATTAGGAAATGATTTGGAAATTTTTGTGTAATATCATGAAATTTAGTGATGTATATTGAAGTTTTTTAATATAATTCTAGCAAGGAATGGTGATATCTTTATAAAAACCAGGTCTCTGTGGTAAAGTATTAAGAATCGAAATGGCCGAGGATTCTACGATACGACGTGCATTTTGCATTGTGGATAAAAGTGATCATTGAAGATTTCTGCAAAATAAAATTGTGATTTGTTAATAAATTGTGTGTTACTAATGAATTGGATGTATTTCCAAATTCTAGGTCTTTAGAGTGTTCATACAATCGTTTTTTTACATTTCTGGCAGTTTCACCGATGTAGACCTTATCGCATTGTTCACAACATATTTTATAAACACGTGTTTATTTGTGGAGTGCTTTAGTAAATGTCTAATTGTTTGACTTGTGCGGATGACAGTTTTAATTCCAAGATGATTTAGATACCCGGAGTGGTAGTACCTGTTAGGGTCCCATTTATGGGTTAAATAGTAAAAAGGTGTTTATAAAAAAAGATAGAGTATCCATTAAGAATGAGTTTATTTCAAAACTTTATTGGCATTAAATGACCCACTGAGGTTGATATGCCGTAAAACAAACCAAAACAAACCAAACCAATCTTCATCGGGTCATTACTGGTGTGTGTCTCACTCCGCTTTTATCTTAGTTCTTATTAATCAAATCAGGAACAGAGTTGTTATGCCGTTTGTGGGATCAACAATTATTGTTCTGAAACAAGGCAGGTTATCGACAATCCTCTATAAATTCGGTGCACTAAAATCATTTTACTTTCTTTTTTTCTTTTCCTTTCTTTTTTGCATTTTACGGCATGTCAACCATTGTTGAATTATTTTATGCCGAAGACGTTTTGTTCTATTCATTCTTGATGGGTATTGGACATTCCTTTTATGGACACATTTTTGTTAACTAATTTCTTTAACCTATAGATGAGATCCTAACAGGTAGTACCATTAGTTAATCTTAAATAGCAGAAGATGATCAGTTTGAAAGGAGTCGCTTTCATGGGAAATGATAGTAGCTTTGACAGTTATGTAGAAGTTATTTTTATATTATCTTCATGGTGTAATGGTTATCGTCGTAGAAAATGGACAAGTCGACCCGAGTTCAAATCCTACTCGTGTAGTGGGGTTAGGCAAATATATATATTATCTTCATGGACTCGATGTTTATATGCAAGTAACAATGAAGTTTGGTCGAGGGGCAATAGAAAAAATACATATCAAATGTATTGAAAAATATGTCAAAATGAAATTGAACATATATATAACAAAATAAATATATATCACAAAACCAAATACTTAAGTACAAACCCTCATAATAAATAAGACAAGAAAAAAAAACTGGTTTTACTCGGTGAATACCACAAGTGAAAAATTCGAACATCGTATAATGAAGGAGCGGTGTTTGACCACGTACCGTAACGTTAATATGGGCGCATTATTGTGTGTTTCTATTTCCTCTAATGGATAGAAAGAGAACACGTGGCTCTATTCACCGAATTAACAAAAGTGGGATATTTGTCAGTGCTCGTGGCTGTTTTTATAGCCAAATCACTGTCATGGTTGACTTACTATTAATGATTTGCTAACTTGGTTTAAGAATGTGTTGCATTTTTTTTTAAAGATATTCAACTCACGCTTTAAATAAGGTATCAGTTATAAATTGGTGTAATTGTACTTTCGTATTTACTTTACTGTTTATGTAAATCTCATTGTGTACTCAACTATTTTTGTACAAAGGTCAGATCAGCGAGAAAAATTCAGTAATTTTGCTAGTTACACACCATTATGATAATTCTTTTAATGTATTTAACAACTCTCCATCCACCAAAAAGGATATATTAACTACCTTTTGGGAAAGATGGAAAGATTTAAATTAGTGAAATTTACGCTTTTTTTTCTCAATGAATTCCATAAGTTGTACCTCAATATTGGGTTGTTCGATATCTTACTCAGCATTGCTTGAAAATGATTATAATATAAATTTTGACAATTCAATGTATTTTTTTTCAGGTATATATATAATATAACGGAAAATTACGCACATTTTGCACAAAAAAACCCCCAACAATTCCAAATACTAGAAGCTTTATACATCAAACAATACAAACCATCCTTAAATAAAATTAATTTTCAATGCAGTACTCACATTTTAAAATGCCTATAACACTTTTCCTACCAAATCTCCTCCTTATCCTGAAGAACCATTTGGGTGAAACCTAGGTGGATAGTGTCTGACTCGTGTAGGTCCTTATAATTATACTCTACTTTTTACATATATAACTTAGCAAACTCCTCCGGTGATTTTCTTTTCTTTTGGCCACTACATACGATACTGATGATTATTTTAAGAAAGTACGGCTGTGCTGGTTTTTCTTCTTTTTTTCCCCCTGATGTCAGTTTGAAATTTTAAAAAAATTGAAACACTGGGTCATCTGTTTTTTTCCCCACCGTAGATTTTAGAAGTATACATATATATATATATATATATATATATATATATATATATATATATATATATATATATATATATATATATATACCAACCATTCCGCACAAGTAGGATACGCCACACAGTCAATTTCTGAAGCGGAGTTTGAATTCAGAGTTTTCCTTCTTTTTAGGTTTATCTGACCCTTGTCATTGGTGATTAATATGCAACTACCTCAACCACTTATCTTTTTCATGAGCTTCTTATAGTGTGAGATATTCTCTTGATCGCTAAGAGAGAAAAAAAAGAAGAAATTCAACGTATTGATTTTCTAACATGTTCATCTTTAATAAGTTTTATTGCTCGGATAATAATAATAATAATAATAATAATAATAATAATTTACTTTGAAAGAAGCAAAAATAAGTTTCTGTTTAAAAAAAATATCTATTTGGACTTTTATCAAAATCAATAGCTGCCATTTTTTTTTTGGTGAACAGATTTGACTTTCGGCCATTTTGTCTCCCTAAGCCAATTTATTCAACAATTTAGTTTTTATTTTATGGCCGTAACGCCATTTTATGCCCTTTTTTTAAAAAAAGAAATAATTTCCATATTATTATTATTATTATTATTTACGAGTTTTTTTCACAATATCGTCACACACACACACACACACACACACATACACACACACATACACACACGCATATATATATATATATATATATATATATATCAAAACCGTCAAGCATATTGTTCTTTCAATAATTCTATCAGGTCGAGGTGTCCTGTTAAACAAATTGGCATACCTCTAAGTTTACTTTTAATTGTACTTATTTTAGATCTTATTCCGTTTATAATTGGTTATTTATTTCTGTATCAAAAGTAATTTCGTATTTTTAAACCCATGGGTGTCCATGGAGAATTTTTTTTGGGGGGAGGGGTACTATATGTTTATTAAGGCTTATGTACATACTCTCTATGCGATATTTTTTTATTGATTCCAGCTTTGATGAAAGTTTTCAATCGCGGGTAATCGGATTCTCTTTGGTATGTTAACCGGTCTAGGAGAAGGAAAACTGCAGAAGTCCTTCTTAAAAATTGACATTGCGTCATATCATGTTCATGGGAAGGGGTGGGTGGGGTGGCAGATACATACCAGTATTAATATTCTGATAAATTTGAGCCATTATGCTAAACTGGACCTCGTAGCTCCTGAAGGTGCTCACAGAATTTGCATAATTGCCAGTTGATGGTCATCCATTTCTGAGCTTCATTTTAAGGGACATATCACCAACATTAACTCATTAAAACCAGTTTTAGACTGAACGGTTGGACACAGTTTACTTTCATTCTCCTTCCCAAATTCTGTGAGCACTTTCAGGAGTTACGAGGTTCAGTTTAGAATAATGGCTCAGACTTAATAGAATATGAATACTGGTATGTTTGGTTTGGTTTGATTTGTTTTGTTTTACGGCATATCAACCTCAGTGGGTCATTTAATGCCGATAAAGTCTTGAAATAAAGTCATTCTTAAGGGATAATTTTTTTATGAATACATTTTTCTATTTAACCCATAGATAGGACCCTAACAGGTACTACCACTCCGGGTCAGAGTGGACCAGGGAGCAATGGTGATGAAGGGGTGCTCCACATTCCCCGAACCTCCAGAACTGGAACCTCACCATCAGACAGTTTAGCATCATTCCCAGGACATGTAACCCTCAGCCTTCTAGCACATATATGATAAAAAGGGTTGGGGCTTGCCATAAGAGCAATAGGGTTGGGGCAATTATATAGGTGCTAGCCGATTGATCGGAGGGGGCTCTCTGACCGCTTGTCTAGCCCAAGAAAGGGCCAAAGTGGAGTATTGAAAGTCATGGACTGCTCAGCCACCTAGGTTCTATCCTTAAGCATCACGGATCGCCACCCACGGCCAACAGGTGGCCTCATTGGGAGAGTCTTACCCCTCTGCAGAGGTGCAGTTGGTGCATTCTAAAGCCCCAACCGACTATACGCATGAACAGAATGTGACCCAATGTCAAATTCTAAAGAGGATTTCTACAGATATATTTGACCTACACATGGGACTCCATTCCAGTTCAGAGTAGATTTGAGAGCAATGGTAACAAAGTGGTGACTCTATATTACCAAGATCTCCAAAAAAGGAGCTTCACAACCAAATGAAGTTTGGTGTCATATCTAGGACACCTCTTTTTAAAGGGGGGGAGGTAGACGCTCTTGCTTCTCTACAAGTGATACAGTTGGTGTATTCTACACTCCGCTGACAATAGCTTAATAATAATATGGTCGAGATATAGATAGTTTGAATACGTACATGCAAATGTCTTTGTAATAAATTTCTGTGAAAGCGAAAAGACTCTTGAAACACTTAGGTGTTACATCGTAGTGTAATGCTTTGCAAGCTAATCTAACAGACCCATTACTACTGCATAGCGAGTTCGATCTTCGCTGGATGCTCCATACTTGTGACCTTGCGTCACATCTAACCTGAAGAAAACGGTTCTGATAAATACCTTAAGGGTCCCATCCTGGTGTAATGGTTAGCAAGATAGTCTCACAGATCTGTTACTACAGAATAGCGAGTTCGATCTTTGCTAGATTCCCCATACTTGCGATCTTGTGTCACATCTTACCCGTGTCGCGAACGGGTTGGGTAAATACCTTAGACGTCGCATTGTGGTGTAATGGTTAACCAGCTAGTCCCGTAGATCCATTACTACAGAACAGCGTGTTTAATCTTCGCTGGATGCCCATACCTATGACTTTGTGTCATATCTTACCCATGGCAAACAGGTTGGATCAATACCTAGGGCGTAACATCGTGGTGTAACGTTTTGCAAGCTAGTCTCATAGACCAGTTACTACTGAATAGCAAGTTCTATCTCGCCTGTCATACTTGCGACCTTGTGTCACATCCTATCGGATACGAACGGTTTATGTAAATACCTACATTTGAAATAATTTGCCATTATTTTTTTGTACATGTGAATTATTATTGCCACAATTCCATTATATTTTCAATGTATCCTTCATTCAGTTCTGTCATTCTAACGTCTGAAAAATTGATAAATATCTTATTTTATTTTTCAAATGCTCAGTCTGTATTAAGACGAAATTTTACAATTGGGGTGTTTACAATATTTGTTCTGTCCTGAGCATGACGTTAAACTGCATCTACGGCGAAGTTCCAATTTTGGAGCTCTGGGGAGTGTGGAGTACCCCTTTATCTGACCCGGAGTAGTAGTACCTGTTAGGACCCTGTTGATGGGCTAAATAGAAAAAATGAGTTTAAAAAAAATTAGTTTTAAAGAAATTTTGAATATCCATCAAGAATAAATAAAACAAAACGTCTTTGGCATAAAATAACCCGGCAAGGGTTGACACGCCGTAAAATCCAACCAACAACCAACCAACCAACCAACCAACCAACAATATTTGTTTATAACATTCCTGGACATTTATGATTCCTATCGTCTATTTTTCAGTAAATCTGATTATATTTTCTTGTGTTCTTCCCAGACTATCAAAGAACATTTCAATATTATTTGATGAACACCCGTGTTTACTATTCCATTCTGCACTTTATTAAATTCGTTCTTTAGTACTTGTTCTAATCATATATTTACTTACCTACGAGATCGGTCGAGAAAGTAATGACATATATTTGTTATTTTGTGGTGGACGTGTCCGTGATTAGCTTCGTAGAAAATGAACACGACGACACAAGTTCTAATTCTGGACGAGGCTGGTAACATTTAGCATAGTTCTAATTCTCTCCCGTTATGGGTGAATAGTAGAGAATACTGGGCTGTTTATCCTTGGCATGGCGACCGGTACGAGAGAAGTAAAAAATGAATTCAAACCTGTTAAACTCCACTTAAAAATGAACCTTGTGTCACATCCTGCTCGTGTGAAGGGGTTGGTAAATACATATATTTGTTATTTTTCAGGTTGGTGACTCTAATTGAATATTAGCTGACAAATATTGTCGATAAGCACGTAGGAAAATATTCAGTTTATATTTTTTTTTAGAATTCACGTTCACCAAACCTTTTTCACGGTGCGTCGGATAATTAAAAAAAAAATTACGAGCACGGGCCATATTATCATTGTGTTCCATACTTGCAAGCCAGAACGAAAGCTCTGAGAAAAAGATGTAAAACAAAATGTATCTTTCCATGTTATATCATGGATAAGATGCACAACAAAAATTTAGCCAACATACTTATTTTCAAAACATTATTAAATTACCTGCGTTTTTCAAGCAGTCGTAACAAGTGAAAATTCGGGATCGCGTAAGTAACAATTGAAAAACTCGCACGCATGAAATTTTGCAACTTATCTACAGTAGTCAAGACCATGAAGAATTAGTAAGTTTAACATAATATTTAAATATAAATGGTATCAGAACGTCTCGCGTTCCGTACGTTTTAACAAACAAATTCAAGGCGAGCCTGATAAAATGCCAACTCGGGCCGGCTCCAGCTCGTGGGCCGTAGTTTGGTGACCACTGTTTTAGATCATTAAAATATGTTTGGTTAAGTGTGTCCCGAAAATGGAACACGAGATCAATTAACTGTAGGGTTGGGACTTTAGAGCAGCATCTGATTGGTGTGCGGATGCAACTTCTTAGATCATCATTTGTAGATGGACACAGAATCAGATGAATGGCCGAAATCGTCTAGAAAATATTCGCTGTGAAAAAAGGTCTCGAACGACATGTTGTAGCAAATATAGTTTGTATTATTTGGATTATTCGGACTATTGTGCTCATCTTTATTGTTATCTGTACAACGTTTCGGCCGATGTGCCCTCCGGCCTTCTTCAGGTATTTCTTCTCGGACTCGGGAGCCTTCTCGAACTCGGGAACCTTCTTGTTGTAATCGGGAGCCATCACGGAACTTTGAACCCAACCCTTTATTCAATCCACGGGGGCATCCTGTTCCCATTCCGCTGTGTTAAGCTGTGTTAATTATTATTCTATGTTACTGCTGCCTTTGGCCAGGATTGAACTGCAGCCCAGAGATAACCGTCACTTAAAACCGTCTTAAAACAACGCCTTTATTCACTACACTGTGTTTCCAATTGGACTGAAGAAGATCGAGGGCACATCGGCCAAAACGTTGTACAGATAAAATAAAGATGAGGACAATAGTCCGAATAATCCAAATAATACTAATTATCAAGCCTCATCTAAAAAATTCAGAGAAATAAAATATAGTTTATTTTCAGTAACAGCAGCGCTCTGAATCCAGGTTTCCAGGCCCATTTAAGTTTTCTAGGTGTGCCTGGATTGACCCGATACTTCGTATGTTCTCCAGTTCTTCAATTCTCTTGTACAGGCTTTGGGGACCGTTCCAAGGGCATCAAATACAACTGGTATCAAAGTAACTTTCATGTTCTACGGTCTTTTCAGAAATCTGTGACAAGATCCAAGTATTTGTTTATCTTTTCGCTTTCTTTCACTTTAATCTTTTGTCGCTGGATCTGCAAAATTCACTAGATGAGAAGCTCTTTTCTCTTTGCTAATCAGCACTAGATCTGGTCTTCTGGCCAAGATTGGGAGATCCGTCTGTATATCAAGGTCACCGAGAATTTATGGGTCTCATTTTCTATGACATATTTTAGTTTGTGCATATACCATTTATCAGCATGACTGAATTTTAATTCCTTGCACAATTCCCAGTGATCAACTTTCCCAGCAGTACTGCCTATTATTTATTCCTTTTGTGCCAGTTTACTGCATTCCCTTATAATGAGATTAAGAGTTTCATGTCTATCACTACATAAACCACACTCGCTATTCTCTTGTGTATTATCAATTTTGACTTTAAATTCAAATAAATATATTATCATTATTTTCACTCCTTGTGAGTTTTCATTCCTTGTTTTCCACAGCAGCATTAGTTGCTGGTTTTCACTTGATTAATAAGTCTCCTCAGGTCTCAGGAAATGCTGTCGTTTGGATGGTATCAATTCTTCCTCTTGTTTTCAATTCCGTAGTCGGTTATCTAAACTATTGGGGACCGTTCCAATGGCACCAATTACAATTGTTATCATTTCCACCCTCATATTCCACAGTTTTTTTCTCTCAATTATTATTATTATTATTATTATTTCACTCCATTCGAGTTTTTTCACACCTACAGAAGCCGGTGGTTCACTGGACGCTTAGTGACAGCAAGTCTCTCCAGTCTCCAGGACTCTTCTGAGTATTCCAGCCGATCTCAATAATGCTGTAGTCTGGATGGTCTCGATTCTTCCTCCGATTTTTAATTCATCCAGATTCCTTTCTAACCTTTGGGATTGTTCCAAGGGCCCAATCACAATCGACTCGACCTTAACCCTCATGTTCCACAGTTTTA
Source organism: Doryteuthis pealeii (assembly GCA_023376005.1). NCBI lineage: Eukaryota > Metazoa > Mollusca > Cephalopoda > Myopsida > Loliginidae > Doryteuthis > Doryteuthis pealeii. Next base: position 104,510,279 of record CM042140.1, read on the forward strand.
TTATTATTATTATTATTATTATTATTATTATTATTATTATTATTATTATTATTATTATTATTATTTACGTTTGTTGTTTGAATTTGACGTCATGTCAACCCTTGCAATATTTTAGACATTCTTGTTGTGTATTCAATTTTTTAAACTCATTTTCTTTCACACACATTTCTTTAATCTCATTCTTTTTATCTATTTAACCCATAATGGAACCCTGATGTCCTTTTAAATTGCTCAATATCCTATTTCTTTTATACACACCAAACACACACACGCACACATACACATCATACGTACAATTCACAAATACAGGCAATTACCATATTTGATGGGTTATAAGATGTATGTGTTTATATGAGATGCACCTAAATTTGGGCCGGTGTTTTTTAAAATAAATGAACGGGTTTAAACTAAGAATATCGGGTGAAGAATTTTCGTCTGACATTCGTAGCCCTTCTTACTCTCAGGTAATTTTAAAAGTTTAATATGTTTCCCAATTTTTTTACACTTTACTTTTTCTTCATCTTCATTCTATGATGTGATTGAACTGTAAAATCTACCAGTTGATAAATTCTCTTTTTTAAATAATCAATGCTAGGTCCGGTTTTCTGGCTAGGATAAGATGGTGAATCCATATTTCAAAGCTCCAGAGAATTTTATGCGTTTCATTCTCAAGAACGGATCCTGGTTTCTACATATCCCATGGTATATACTTAGTTGTATGGTCAACATTTAGTTTCTTGAACAATTCCCAGTGGATCACCTTTATCTAATCCAGTCGTGCCAAGCCTTGTATTCTCGTGGTGCTAGTTTGCTGCATTCGTTTGTTACACGGTCTTCACACATCCTACATTTGCTGTTATGTGTCTTATCTCTTTTTGATTTGATGTAATTTGTTCTCATGGAATTGTATGAGCGACTCAGTTACTCACTTAATAAAGAATAAAATTAGAGTTATTTCTTCTTCTTAATGGATTTCTTTTCAGATTTACCCCCACGATTTTTGCTCATATTCATTAAGATAAACCAAACAATCTGTAATCAATAATACTATGCACATATTGATATTTATAGTTTGCTGCATTCGTTGGTTACATGGTCTTCACACATCCTACATTTGCTGTTATGTGTCTCATCTGTTTTTGATTTGATGTAATTTGTTCTTATGGAATTGTTTGGTGCTGCAATTATGAGCGACTCAGTTTCTCACTTAAGTAAAGAATAAAATTAGAGTTATTTCTTCTTAATGGATTTCTTTTCAGATTTACCCCCAAGATTTTTGCTCATATTCATTAAGATAAAACCAAACAATCAGTAATCAATAATACTATGCACATATTGATATTAAAATAAAATTTTTTATATCAATATGCAAATTAGCCTTTCCATTCACACTATAAATAGCTCTTTTGTTTCATATATAAATACAGTTGCATGTTATTAGTATGTAGATATGGTCAACAGTATCAATGAAGTAAAATCGTTTTATTAATAACACTGGTTTACAAAAAATATTTTTTGTCTGAGGCAAGAATGTGAATAGGTGTTTTTTTTTTTACTAATTTGGGTGTGCTGAATTCAAATTTATAAACAGACTTGCTCTATCACCTCTAGTTTACTGTCTTTTAAATAGTCTCATTTTAGTATATACAGAGTATATACGTGCTTATTTCAACAGTTGTAGCAGCAACTTTCTTAACCATATCAAAGTCTTTTCATATGCGATCTCCCCAATTTTGAAGTATCCATATAATTGTTTTTCTTCCCATTTCTGTTTTCTTGATTGTTGTTTTTCCACTTATCAACATGTTGAAACTGCTGTCATGTGTTGTTGTAATTAATCTTTCCTTGCTCTTTTTTGTGTATTCTTCGAGTCCTCGGATTGTGTCATCTACTCAGGCTTCAATGTTGGCGTGACCTCTCCCACCTTCTTTTCTTGGTACATATAGTCTGCCTATATCATCTCCTGGGTGTAATGCCTTGAGCATTATTATTATTATTATTATTATTATTATTATTATTATTATTTACTCCCTTTGAGTTTTCAGCTCAGCGTTAGCTGATGGTCTTTCACTGGTGTCTGAGAGAGAGCAAGTCTCCTCAGGTCTTCAGGACTCTTCTGAGTATTCTGGCAGATTAAGCAGTGCAGTGTTCTGGATGATATCAATCCCTCCTCTGATTTCCAGATTTTCCAAACCCTTTTCCAATCCTTTTGGGACCGTTCCAAGTGCACCAACTACAATTGGTATCACTTTGACTTTCATATTCCATAACTTTTTCAGTTCTCTGGCAAGGTCCTGGTATTTGTCCATTTTTTCATTTCCTTTAGCTTCACCCTGTGATCTGCTGGAACTACAAAATCCACCAGTTGAAAAGTTCTTTCTTTTTTGTTAATCAACACTAGGTCTGGTCTTCTTGCTGGGATAAGGTGATCCGTTTTTATTTCAAAGAATTATTATTATTATTATTATTATTATTATTATTATTGTTGTTGTTGTTGTTGTTGTTGTTGCTTTTCTAAAATGTCTATTGATAGAGATGGATCAGGTACGCTCTGTGATCCGGTAATTACAGATTCAATACTCCTATTTTATCAACTGTAATACTTTTATTTTCTTATTATTAGGTGCATGGCATTATCAGCCCATTAAAGTGACTTTTTGTAGCATCTATTTCTTTTACTTTTAATTCATTTTCTTTTTTTTACCGGGTAATATTATCCCGACGCCATCATGCCGTCCCCTTTTGACTGCATTCAAATATTTACAACTCCAACAAACAAACCTCGTTTTCAAATCGATTATTTCCCGAGCAAATGCTACGACTTAACCACATTTACACTCGTTTGCCAAACACAATGAAATGCGTGATAAAATTAGATGAAGTGAGACGGAGATAAAAACGATTTGTTGGACGGGGAAAGGTAATGAGAGGAACGGGTAGTGTTTACGTCAATTTCAGCATTTTGCGACATTATTATTATTATTATTATTATTATTATTATTATTATTATTTATTACTCCTTGAGAGTTTTTCATCATATATATATATAATATATATTAATATATATATATATATATATATAAAGGGGATTTCTGTGACCATGGTTTTCATGCTTTAGCGTATTCGCCAGACAGACTCTAGATGAAACCCAGGGTCACAAAAATTCCCAAGAAATATATATATATATAATTATATATATATATATATATATATCAGCTCTATCATTAATTAATCGGGCACTCTACTAAACAACCGCAACAACTACTGACTGGGCTAGTGATAACCATTTACTATATATATATATGCATATATATATATATATATATTATATATTACATTTTTACTTGAAGGCACTTACAACGCGTGTATCGCATAAAATTCGATACTTTTTCTTATAGAAAATGAACTTGACAAGTGTAATCCCAGCAAAGGATGGCTCGATGTGTAGAAACCGTACAGACTATTTCGACTTTATTAAGTCTCATCAGCGGTATATACTAACGATTTCCCTCCGACAGAAATCGAAACCGGGACTTCAGCAGACACAGTGAAAACACTAGTGAAACACTTTTATCGCCTCGGCCACAGTACACAGCTGACCATCCTAGCGAAATTAAGCTTGTCAAATGATATGCTACACGCTCTACCATAATAGGTAAGGGGCGTTATTGAGAGAATAATAACAACAAACAGACCGATATATATATATATATATATATATATATATATATATATATATATATATATATATATATATATATATATATATATATATATATATATATATATATATATATATATATATATATAACTTTCAAAGAAAGAAAAACTTAACAAACCGTTATCCCATTTATAATTTTTATTTCAACCAGAAACTCAAATTTTTTTTTGAGTTCTAATCTCATCAGACGGGTTTTACAAAACCCAGGTTTTTTGTAAAACCCGTCTGATGAGACTAGAACTCAAAATCTTTTTTTGTGCTTCTGCTTGAAATAAAGATAATAACGAGATGATGGTTAGTTAAGTTTTTCTTTCTTTGAAAGTTAAATATTGCTCTGTATATAATCTAATTTATTGATTATTATACATTGAGCTCTCTTTTGGGATTCATAAAAATCCTTGTATGAGTATATGTTTGAAACTACAAGAGCGTACATTATGGTTGTAGAGTGAGATTTCGAAAATCCCAAATAGAATCATCCCTTACAACCAGTCATTTGGATTACCTTACACACACACACGCACATACACACACACACACACATATATATATATATGTGTGTGTGTGTGTGTGTGTGTGTGTGTGTGTGTGTGTGTGTGTTTCGAATAAATGATGGAAAAGACACTCAGTTTCCTTCATGTAATAATCTATTTCAATTCCAACAAGCTTAGCTCTTTACAGACACGGAGCAAAACATTGGAAGTACTTGCTTTGTGACTAAAAATGCTATAACGAGCTATATATATATATATATATATATATATATATATATATATATATATATATATATATAGTGTTTGTGTGTGTGTGTGTGTGTGTGTGTGTGTGTGTGTGTAGCACTGGCAACTCGGGCTCATATTTTTAACATAATTTACTATATGCATAATTTAGAATATGAGAACAATTTTAGCATCCAATAATATTAAAGAAATTCGTCAAATTTCTGTCTGTGCAGATTTTCACAGCTGATACTTGACAACTAACTATTCTACAAAAAAACAAAACCATATATTTTATTTATCTATTGTATTTTACGAAAGAAAGTTCTTCGGCCCAGGTTAAGCACCTCGATCATTCGCCATTAAGCTGCTCAATGTCTGAGTCTGCAGAGTACATTACAGACCTACAAGCACACACATGAACGCACATAATTTATGGGTCTCGAATCTTTTCGGTCTGATATTTCATTATTAGATTTCCCGCATATAATATCCTGATAAATAGAATAACCTTGTTTACAGATAATATTTAGTTGCTAAGTTGAAACAAAAATACACGGTGGTACTTTTACTTAAAAGTTTTATTCGTTCAGATCGTTATTCAATTTCCTCGTATATCACATCAATTTTTTATAAACAATTTGGTTATTTCCTATAAGTCCAACATAAACAAAGGAGAACCACACTTGACTGAAAAATTATTTATTTATTTATTGATCGACTAGGAAAAAAGAAGACGGGGTTAGAGTTAGGGTTAGGGTTTAGGGTTAGGATTAGGGATTAGGGTTAGGGTTAGTTCAATGGGAAAATATATAAATAAATTGTCAGTCAAAAGTGGTTCCCCTTTGTTTATATTAGACTTATAGGAAATAACCAACAATTTTTATATGTATACGCGTGTATGTGTGTTTGTAAGTATGTTATGATTTTTGTGGCCATTTTTAGACTTCAAGTGAGAGCATTTACAGTGGAGATCCCATGTGTTACTTAGTGATGAATCCTTGGTTGTTCCTTGGTGTTGGATAGAATCCTTTGGTTGTTCCTTAGTGAAGATTCCTTGTGTTAAACAGTAGCACTGGTCGATCCGCTCGTCCGTATCGAATACGTGCAAATGAATGGCTTTCAAGATCGGCGATTAAATAGTTAACTAACCACGTATTCGAGGATGTTGATTGGCTGGCTTTAATCCACGCGCCCACGCAAAGTCTATAAGTTTAAGTGGTAGACTTCAGCTCACCTGATATATCAAAATATTCAAACAGAGTATATATATATATATAATATATATATATATATATATATATATATATATATATATATATATATATAGTGGTATCTTCGCTCGTAACTTAATCGGATATTAAATCAATTTTCTATTGAAATGAACTGAAATGCCATTAATCGGTTTCAACTTCTCTCTCTCTCTCTCTCTCTCTCTCTCTCTCTCTCTCTCTCTATCTATCTATCTATCTATCTATCTATATCTCTCTCTATCTATCTATATATCTATCGCTCTTTCTCAAAAAATTAAGTTTCATTAAGTTTTTTCAATTCGGAAAAATAGCACTGTATTGTATAAAACAATAAAATAAAATGTAATGAATTATATGCTGTAATATGTTTTGATGTTCATTGATTTTATAAATAATATACTTTTTGGCGTAGTATATTTTGAAACTTAAATGTTTTTAATGAGCTTATAAGATAAGCGTATCTGAAGCTCGCTCGTACCACAAATTTAGCCTTCAACATAAAGCAAAAAATCGACTGTGACAGCTCGGAACTCGAAAAACTCGAAAGTTAGGCTTAGTAGTTAGCTTTGAAAAATTAACAGTAAAACTTCGAAAATACGTACGTTTAGAGTCACCAATGAGAGAGAGAGAGAGAGAGAGAGAGAGAGAGAGAGAGAGAGAGAGAGAGAGAGAGAGAGAGAGAGAGAGGTTGCTACGGTGTAGCGGTTATCGTCGCAAAGAATGGAGTTGGTGAGCCGAGTTCAAATCCAAACGAGGCTGTTTGTGTTTCATTTCGCCTTGGGGCCCTAGGAAAAAAAGTATTATTATAATTCTTGTCTTTCTCTTCAGTTTATGAGTAAATAAAAAGTATATCTGGCCTAGCATTCGTAGAGCAACGTGTCTCGCCAAAGGGAAACTATGAATTGAATCTGCATGCCAATACGTTATGGGCCAGCGGGGTCAGCCAAGGTCATTACTTCCTTACAGACTTTGTAAGTTGATTGAAGAGAGAGTAAAGGAATATATATATATATATATATATATATATATATATATATTATATTGTGTGTGTGTGTGTGTGTGTGTGTGTTTGTGTGTTTTATGTATAGCAAGATGCTATAAAAGCCATCAAAAACTTTGACAAAAAATCTCCAGCCTCTCAAAATATTGTGGAAACGGGCGAAAGCTACGTCGGTCATGCCAACTACTTTATCTGATAACTCTTCAAGATACATTATCAGCGGAAATGCATGCAAATCTGTAGGTGGTTTGAAATGTAACATGAGATCCAGGCACGCGAACTGAACTGACGAGAGCTATTTGACCCTCATACGTCGAAACCGACGCAGCGTCAATCTAGCTATATTATATATATATATATATATATATATTTCCCCCCGCAAGCAGGATGAGGCACAAGGTCATTTCTTAGCGGAGTTCAACAGGTTGAATTCAGAAGTTTTCCTTCTCCTAGACCGTTGCCTAGCCAAGGTTAAAGAGCCCAGTCTGCCCTACTATTTATCCAAGCTGGAGAGAGGAGATCATGCCTTTCCAAGGGTATTAGCTAGTGAAATGCAATTACCACATCCAGGATTTGAACTCGGGCGACGAGTCCATTTCCCATGACTTTAACCATTACACACGCGCTTCCTCTCTCTCTCTCCTCTCTCTCTCTCTCTCTCTATATATATATATATATTATATATTATATATATATATATATATATTATTATATCTGTGTGTGTGTGTGTGTGTGTGTGTGTTATACCCGTGATGATATAATTTAAAAAAAAAAAAGCTAAGTAAATTCTTCTTCTATTTGACCGTTTTTTATTTTGAATTCAAGATAGTTACAATATAGCAATATTCACCGGAAGTTAACCAGACAAGATTAGATATATAAAAAAAATTCAAACCCATCTCAACAGATATTACAAAGGTAAGAGACGGATTTTATCTTCTCCAATAACTTATAGAATAATTATTTACTTGATGCTTCAAAGGAGTCTAATAATAGATGAGAAAAACTTATCAGGACCCCACTCTCAAAAAGTGTTTTAATACTTTGAGAGGGGATTTTTTATTTACCCTCCTCATTTCATTCATTTTTATTTCATCCATTTATTCATTTTACCATTAATTTTAACTATATATATATATATATATATATTATATATATATATATTGATATATATGCGTGTGCGTGTGCGTGTGTGTGTATTGTGTTGTGTGTGTGTGTGTGTGTGTGTCTGTATATGTGTCAGCATATATACGGAGATTAAAAAATTATACGATGCTTATTTAGTGGATAATTTTCTAGCCAGAAACCTGGCTAATCTACTGATAACAAGCTACTATTCGATGATAACTCGTCAGTTTGGAATTACTATCTCTCAAGCTTTCTGAATATTCTTATCAGTGGTGGGGGTTGACGGGCATCCCACCCCCTCTTCATGCGTAACGCTTGTCTGGCAAAATTTAAACTTCTCTATCCACTCATACACCCTTATACGCGGTCGTGCATTGTCCGCTTATTGTGCTATAAGCCCTCGAAGAATTTAAGCCCCTGAAATGCTTTCAGACAAGAGGAATCGGCTTACTTCTTTGGTGCATACTGCTAGTATAGCGACCACCTTCACTTCGTTAAGACAGCAGGCAAAATGGCACGATCAGGCTGAAACTTCGATCACGTAAACAAAACAGTGTTAACTATAAGCATGCACGCACAGAACGCAGTATGACAATAATAAAGATATGTTATGGTGAAAGAGCGCATAATTTAAAAAAACGTTTCCTCATATATATATATATATATATATATAATGTGTCTAATTTACAATGTATATATTATATCTGTATATATGTGTGTTGTATATATATATATGTCTATAATATATTTTTGGAATTTAGTGTGAAGCATGTGTAAAGTGTGAAATAAATGAGAAACTGATTTGGATGTTATGTGGTAAGTTCCATTTTATTTCATTCAATATTTCGAGAGAATGATCTCTCTTTTACAAGGATATATATATATATATATATATTATATATATATATATATATATATATATATATATATATATATATGCACTGATGAGAGGTGATACCTCGAAACACGTGTCTGTAGTTTACTCTCTCTCTCTCTCTCTCTCTCTCTCTCTCTCTCTCTATATAATATATATATATATATATATATATTATATATATATATCAGTCATCCCAGACACGTGTTTCGAAGTTTACTTCTCATCAGTGCGACTCGACTTTTTAACAGCTACCTCTAGCCAGGAAACCCGACAAAATTTTCGTCCGTCAAGTTCCTTACCCTTGCGGCTATCAGCTGCCGTCAGTCTAGGGTGAACAATTAATTGCTACATACTTTACGGTGGTATGTTTTTACAATCACCAGAGAACTCAAATCTGTGAACAGACGGGTAACGGCTAATGCCAAACGGTGAAGTTACAATTAATGTCCCCCTACAGTGCTCAACCATGGGAGTGGAAAACATATTATATATATATATATATATATATATATGTGTGTGTGTGTGTGTGTTTTCCATCTATATATATATATATAGTATTACGATGTATATAGAAATAACCCACTCAAGTTTCACCATAAGGATCATCAGGGTTAATTGGTATGAATTAATCAAGATATTGATTAATTACAGTCAGTTGCGGAAGTATTAATACTAAATCCACTCTGCTAACGTATTGAGCACTTTATATTCGTTATAACACTAACTTATTCGGTTAATAGTTGTATCGACTGTCAATATTGCGATTAAGTCACTATTTATTCCCCGGTAATTCATCTCTTTATCATATATATATATATATATATATATATATATATATATATATATATAAATTAATAATCAAATACAATCAATGATTTTATTCATAGACCGTTGAATCTGTTTCATGTTCAGTACAAATATTCAAATGGGCCTTTGACGTCCACTACAAGTATAATATCGTTTAAAGTTAAAAAAAAAAGAAGAAATCAATCAATATCGAACCGAATTTTCTAATAAAAGGAATGAAGCAGTTAAGAATAGAACAACATACAACAAAAATGTGACGATATTACGCTAGAGGAATTTAAGTAAATATACACGAAGACGGGGTAGATATTTACCCAACCCGTTCACCAGGTGTGACACAAGATCACAAGTATAATTCATCCAGCGAAAATCCCCGCTAGGTCACCAAATCTAAGCAGCAATGAGCCTATTCAATACTTAATTAGTTGACTCCTTAAGAAACAGCATGTAATGTAAGCAAACTGAGTCATTTGTTTATGAAAATGACTTTATTCGGCATTAATTAACCCGAAGAGCGTTGATGTGCCGTAAAAACCAACCAACCAACCAACCAACCAACTAACCAATAATGCGGGTGAAGGAGTTCCGGTCAAGTCACGCTGAAAGAACCGGTTTCCGCTAGATCCCCAAAATTAAGCAACGATGATCCTATTCAATACTTAATTTTAACATAATAATAATGAAATTTATTGTGTACAGTGCTGAGGTGCACCACAACTCATGAAAGTCTCATGTCTAGTACACAGAATAATGTATTAGTGTCAGGAACATGAACAGCGTACAGTAATGATATACATGTATGTGTGCGCGTGCGTGCATATGTGTGTGGATGGGAGTATCAGGTATAGTGTTGGTGGACTACAGGAAGCATGGAGGCTTTGAAAGATGCAGTGTTTCGGCAGCACACAACTGACGCAGACAGCTTATTCCATGCCTCGGCAACTCTGAGCGTGAAAAAATGTTTCCGAAAGTCATGTGAGCTATGCTGTTTTCTGAAAGCAAAAGCTGGTACTGTTAGCAACCTGGGTCATTTTTTCTTATCAAAAATGACTTTTCGCATTAAATGACCTGTAAAATCAAACACATTTCTATTTGTTTTGCAAACTGTAGAATGTGGATTTCTTCATTTTGAGCCAATAATAACTAAACAATTGAAGCAATTTTCTGCATTCTATTCGGAGTCACAGTGTAACTTCTGAGTAAATCGGTCAACCATGGACATGATCTTCTCACTACGCCAGCCGCAGGAAAAGAGCTAGAAGCAGCAAATGCCACTCATTCATAGACCTAAATAAGCCATTTTGTGAATTAATTGAGCATTTAAGATATTTACACGTGCGCGCACGTACATACACACACGCACACACTCATATATATATATATATATATATATATATATGAACACACATGCAAAAACAATCTCTCTTTCTTTCACACACACACACACACACACACACACACACACTCACACACACACATTCTTTATCTCTCACTAACATACATAGACTCTTCCTCTCACACACGTCTGCTCACACAAACATACACTCTTTCTCTTTTTCACATACACACACTGTTTCTCTCACACACGGACACCTGCATTCTCCCACTCCCACACATATAACAACACAAATATGCCAAGGCATACACATTTCTGTATGTATATACAGGGTGTTCGGGATAAATTTGACAGTTTCATAAGGAAAAAGAAAAAGTGCTTGGTAACTACAAAATTTAATGGACTATAAAGAAATCCAGCGGGCACGGAAATTACACTACTGTCAATAAGTTTCACTCCAAATAACCGCCATTAGCGTCGATCACAGCCTCGATCCTGCCCCGAAACATGGAGCAAGCTGATTCCCTCAGTTTCCCTGAGAAGGGTCTCAAAAACTACCTTAATTCTCTCGATTAACTGGGCTTTTGTAGTACTGGCACGGCGATTGGTGTCTTTCTCAACAGAGCCACATACGTAATAATCCATGGGGTTAAGATCTGGGGAGTTCGGAGGCCAAACATTGGGACTGGTGTAGTCGTAAAAATTCGCCGACAACCATTTTTGACTTTTTCCAGAGGTGTGGCAGGGTCCGAATCTTTCTGCCATACATATGGTCTACTATTGGCTATCCTTGTTCTCCAGAGTTTGACTACAGTGTTTAGCAACTCCATGTAGGCATCTGAGGGTCCTCCAACAATTTTCTGCAGATTTTCGAGGAATTCTGCTGTACGAACGCAATCGGATTGTTTTCTTCCAGCCACGGCCCCGTAGTCTCCATTGCAATTCTTCAGTTCATGCCTGATTATTTTTACAGTGTTCAGGGAGCATTGGGTAGCAACCATAATCTTGTTTTTATGGCCGGCGCAGATCATCATGATACAAGTTATTCTTAGTTACCCCCTTAGTTATTTACGTCACATTGCCCATGATTTTATTTTTTATTTAAACCTCAATCATTAATAAAATTGTTTTACATTAATACTGTTGGTTTTATCTACATACTATTAACATGCAATTTTATTTATATATACAACAAAATAGCGGTTTACAGTGTGAACAGGAAGGCTAATTTGCATATTGATATTAAAAAATTGATTTTAATAAATATGTGCTTAGCATTATTGATTTCTAATTGTTTGGTTTTATCTTAATAGACATGAGCAAAAATCCTGGGGATAAATCTTAAAAGGAATTGAATTAACAAGAAAAAATAACGGTAATTTTATTCTTTACTTCCCATTTTAACTAAATAGTTAAATTAGGATAATTTAGCAATAAAAGATGGAAGTGATGGAAGAGTAAGTTTTGAGTTGTTTTATTTAAGATTATACCCCTTCTGTTTCAAATCGTTTTATCTGCATTCTTATTTAGTTTCACCAGCCTTTCTAATTAATATACTATTTTATTACATTAAAACTTGAATACTTGCATCCGGAGGGTGCATATATTTGCTAGTAATATTAAAAAAATAGATGGATTCAAATAGATTGGGAAAAAAAAGACAAGAAAAAACAAAACAAAACAAAAACAATGTCATGATGATTTCTTAGTCAATGTGCGGATAATATTATATTTTTATAATGTATGGCTTGCAGCATGATGTTGATATATGGAAGGAGAAGTGGAAAGAATAGACATTGGTAGTGAAGCTTGTGTCGATTTTGCTGTCAACTTTGAGGACTTCCGCAAAAGGAAAGGTGGATGAAAGATTCTTTATAGTAACTAGGAGTTGCAGTAAAACCCAATAGCAGGATGAACATGGTGATGAATGAAAAATCAAAAATTGGGAAGAAAAGACAACACCACTGAAAAAATTGTATTCAAATATAATGTAGTGGTTCTTTCTGAACATAGACGGACATGTATAAGGTGTGTTCATAAAACATCGAGGGTGAAGCTGTATTTACCAAGAGAGAAATGAACAAAAAATAAACCATTTCCTGATTTCAATATACGAGGTAAGATCAAAACGCATCGAGACTGAAGCTGAATTTTCAAAGAGAGAAATGAACAATGAATGAACCGTTGGTTTTCTTTAAAATACTAAGAGTGTTCAAAAAGCATTGAGACTGAAGCTACATTTACCAAGACAGATATTAAACATGAATGAAATGTTAATCTTCTTCATTATACGAGCAGTGCTCTTAAAATTACCGTGGCTGAAGCTGTATTCAGTAGGACAGGTTTGGTTTGTTTGGTTTGTTTTGTTTTACGGCATATCAACCTCAGTGGGTCATTTAATGCCGATAAAGTTTTGAAATAAATCAATTCTTAATGGATAATACAATTTTTTTATAAATACATTTTTCTATTTAGCCCATAGATGGGAACCAAAGAGGTACTCCGGGTGAGATAGGACCAGGGAGCAATGGTGATGAAGGGGTGCTCCACATTCCCCAAACCTCCAAACTGGAACCTCACCATCAGATAGAGGTTAACGTCATTCCCAGGACATGTAGACCCGCAGCCACCGCCTTCTAGCACCCATATGATAAAAAAGGGTTGGGACTTGCCATAAGGGGAATAGGGTTGGGAAAATCATATAGGTGCTAGGGCTTGACGTGACCAGCCGATTGATAGAAGGGGGCCTCTCCGACCGCCCGTCTAGCCCAAGATAGGGCCAAAGTGGAGTATTGCATGTCATGAACTGCTCATCCACCTGGGCTCTATCCTTAAGCATCACGGGTCGCCACCCACGGCCAACAGGTGGCCCCATTGGGGGAGTCTTATCCCTCTGCAGAGGTGCAGTTGGTGCATTCTAACGCCCCATCGACAGGGCGGTCACTAGGACAGTAATGATTAATAAATGAAACGTTAATTTTATTCAATATACGAGATGTGCTCATAAAGTATCGGGACTGAAGCTGTATTGACTAAGACAGAAATGAAAAAGGAATAAAAACATTAATTTTATTTAATATATAAAGTATATCCAGGAAGTATCAAGACTGAAGCTGTATTTGCCTAGAAAGAAATGAAAAGGAATGGAACGTTAATTTTCTTCAATATATGAAAAAATCAAAAAGCATTGGTGACTGAAGCTATATATACAAAGACAGAAATGAACAATGAATGAAACATTAATTTTCTTCAATATACGAGCTGTACGCTTTAAATTATCGAGGCTGATGATGTATTGACGAAAAAAGTATTGAACAATGAATGAAACATTAATTTTCCTCAATATACGAACTGTATGCTTTAAATTATCGAGGCTGAATATATATTGACGAAGACAATATTGAACAATGAAGGAAGCATTAATTTTCTTAAATATGCGAGATGTGCTCATAAATTATCGAGGCTGAAGCTTTATTGACCAAGACAGTAATAAACAATGAATTAACTATATTCTTCAAAATAAGTGTTGGTTTAATTTGATTGATTTCTTTACGACATATCAAACCTTTTCGGGTCATTTAATGCAGAATCCAGTCATTTTTTATATAAACAAAGGACTCAGGTTGCTTATAGTACTAGCTAATGCTTAAGTGGTCACCCAATTAAGTATTTAGCAGACTCATCGCTACTTAACTTCGATGATCTAGTGGGAATCGGTGCTCTCAGCATTACTTGAACGTAATAATATACGTGTTTTTTTCTATGGGAAGCGCGTGGTGTAATAGTTAAAGTCATGGAAAATGGACTCGTCGACCCGAGTTCAAATCTTGGATGTGGTAATTGCATTTCACTTAACGCTAATACCCTTGGGAAAGGTATGAATCCTACTCTCTCTCCAGCTATGGGTAAATAGTAGGGCAGACTGGCCTCTTCAACCGTGGTTAGGCAACCGGTCTAGGAGAAGGAAAACTCTGAATTCAAATCTGTTTAACTCCGCTTAACAAATTGACCTTGTGACGCATCCTGCTCGTGCGGAGGGGTTGGTAAATATATATACGTGTTTTTTCTCAAGATATATCAATGATGAATGTGTATATACGAAAACATAAGTGAACAGTAAAGGAAACGTTCAATATAGGAAGTGTGCTCATAAAATATCGAGGCTGAAGCTGAAAGTACTAAAAGAAATGATCAATGAATGAAATGTTAATGTTATTCAACATATGTCTTATTCTCAATAATAAAGTACGTAAAGATAAATAATGATAATTCTACTATCATCTATTCATATAAAATATGATATTTAATTGTAATGAAACTTAGTTCTATTTTAAATTTTGCGATATTTTTGGTGGGATATTTGTTGTTTTTTTTTTATTAAATCAACATAGTTTAAATTAAACGTATTAAAAGTAATCTAACTTAAAATTTTGACTTTGGAGCTGTTAACATTTATTAATTTTTTAAACTAGTTTTTGCACTTTGTATTTCAAGGAATTAAGCACTCTGTGTTGGATGTGAACAGACTGAGAGATATAGATAGTTGTGAATAGAATGAGAATTTAGAGTTGAAATTCAGTTTACAGATACACCTCGATAAGGTGCACAAAACAATGTAGGTGGGGTCGTCAGCTGTGATCAGGGTACAGTCTGAGAAAAGAATGCAGTGTATTCTGCCCAGTTCTATAGGCTAATGGAAATAACTCTGATTTAATGAATTCACATATCAAGCATTTTGTTCATTAAGACCATCTAAATTAATGATAACACTGTGTCTCACTCTTTTTTAGAACGTAGGATTATTGCATTATTGTTAAATGCACACATTTCCATTGTAACATTTTCACAATAAACACATCTCTTCAGGGATGCAATTCAATACCAAGCCCTGTATCAATGAGTATTTACCAAGACCAAACTGAAAGGAAATGCACGGTTATGTTTCTGCAATATACGAGTGTGACAGAGAACACGAGTTGAGTAGCGGGCATGAAAACTTGCCGTATTCTCGAAGGAAGCGGGCTAGGCTTTGCCTGGCGTGTAGGACTGACCTAGAATCGAAACTGCGTCCTTCAGAATGCGAAAAGGCGACACTTTGGCACGGGTACCAGAATCGAGATGCCACTGTCCCGTATGTAAACGCCAGATGCCCAGATGATAGCTGCGGGCATTTCGGCGACTGGAATTGAGTTGACAGTTCCGTGTGTGAAGCACAGACACCCGGATGATAGAAGCAGACCTGTGTATAAATAGAAAAAAACACCCAGAAGCGGGGAGTGCAGAAACGAGTGTTGCTACGGTAGCTGCTAGAGGATTCGACGAAGAAGAAGAAGTAGTTGGTGTTTGCAAAGAGAAAGTTTAGCCTGCGAGAAGGCGTTGGACTCGCTTCTTTTCCCCCCTCCTTCAACAAAAACTTGTTGAGTTAAATCTTTATTTCCGCCCTCTATTTTTTCCCTATAACGAGGTATTTTCAAAACGTTTCAGATGCAGCTGAATTCACCTAGACAAAAATAAACTAAGAATAACACGTTAATTTATTTCAATATAAGAGGTGTATTCAAAATATATTGAGTCTGAAGTTGTATTTACCAAGATAGAAAGGAAGTATGAATGAAATATTAATTTTGTGCAACTTACTAGGTGTGCCCTAAAAGTATCGAGGCTGTAGTCGTGTTTACCAAGGTAGAAATGGACAATTAATGAAACGACAATTTTCTTCAATATACGAGGTCTGCTCAAAATGTATCGAGGCTAAAGTTGTATTTACCAAGACAGAAATGAACAATGAATGAAATATTAATTTAATTCAATATACGAGGTGTGTCTTCAAAGTATCGAGTACCAAGATAGAGATGAACTATGAATGAAATATTAATTTTGTACAATGTACTAGGCGTGCCTTCAAAGTACCGAGGCTGTAGTTGTGTTTACCAACAGAGAAATGGACAATGAATGAAAATATAATTTTCTTCAATATACGAGTTCTGTTTAAAATGTATCAAGGCTGAATTTTTATTTACCAATACAGAAATGAACAATGAAGGAAATATTCATTTCATTCAATATCTGAAGTGGGTTCAAAAGACATTGACACTGAATTTGTATATACCAAGACAGAAATAAACAATGAATGAAACGTTAATTTTCTTCAATATACGTGGTGTGCTCATAAGCTATCAAGATTAAAGCTGTATTACCAAGACAGAAATAAACAATGAATGAAACGTTAATTTTCTTTAATATACGTGGTTTGCTCAGAAACGATCAGGACCGAAGCTGTATTTACCAAGGACAGAAAAGAACAATGAAGGATACATTAATTTTCTTCAATATACTTGGAGTGCTCATAAAACTTTAAATTGAAGCTGTATTTATCAAAACAGAAATGAACAGTGAATGAAACGTTAATTTTCCTCAATATACGTGGTGTGCTCATGAACTATCAAGATTGAAACTGTATTTACCATGACAGAAATGAACAGCTTATATAATGATCACTTTTATAATAATCTCATATGATAATTGAAACATTATCTTGTCGATCGGGAAAATAGAATATGTCGACTGTACTTTTAAAGAGGGTAAAATCTCCAATCCATTTTTGGCCCTCGGGGCAACCGGTGATGCTTAAGGAAAGAATCCTGGTGGCTGAGCAGTCCATGAAATGCAACACTTTAGTCCTTACTTAGGATAGGAAATACACCGTCCAATCAGCTGCTCACGTGAAGGCATAAGCACCCATATGATCATCCTTGGGTAATATACAAGTGCAAATTATATTCCTTTGAAATATCGATACTGTGAACCAAATTTGAAAAATGTCCAAATAAAAATAAACAAATTAAATACAATGAAATTATTTTAATGATTCGCCGGGGAAAATCTAAATAATAATAAATAAAAAACAACAAAAAAGGAAATAAAACAAAACAAAAAGAAAAAAAGGGAAACATTAGAATCATTTCATTAGATTTAAGCTGATTATTTTTCATCAAAAAGTTAACAAAAATTTAACCAGTAGTTTTTTGAAATTTAAGCGTTTCATTACACGGAAAATTTTATAATTATAATAATTTTGAATGTAAGAAAAACAAAGAACAACCCCCCCAAAAAAACAACAACAAAAAACAACACAAAAAACAAAACAAAACAAAAACGATTATTACAAATATTTGTTGATTTGGGCTGGTGTCAACCAGTGCGTCCTTGTAGCTCAGATAGAGTAACTGGTGCAATGAAAATATTTTGTACAATTATTCTTTATATTAATTACCAACTCCGCTTAAATCGAGTTTTGGTATAGAAATCGACCTACCCTATAGGTATATCATTACAAAAGCTTTGTACCTTGAAATGAGGTCTTCCTTTACTTCAAAGGGTTCTTATGTAGAGCTATTTTATATGATAGCATGATAAAAGTTACTATTATTCTCCCAATATTCATGTATTTTTGTCATGTGTTTTATAACTTTATTCCTTACAATTATTATATAAAATAGAAACTTAAAAGACCCATTATTAGTAACCTGTATTTCTTTGAGGAGTGTTCAAATTATAATGGTAGCTTAAATTAAAATCATCATCCCTTCATTTGTTCCCAGCAGAGTTCATATTTGTTTGCTTTTGATCAATTGATAATAGAAAAAATAACGCTACAATAATATATTGCAATGTTATTATTAATGTATCTTAATTAATGAGGTAAAATGCAGCTTGTCTGAGCTAATAGGGTGGTGTGTGGGTTATAATTTCACTTTAAATGTTACTTTCAATATATTCTATTCGTTTTATTTGAATAAAATAAATTGACAAACTTTTCTGGATTTAAACTATTTTAAATTTTTAATTATGTTTTAAGCTATTTCATATGTAAATGTATCAAAAACAAGGATTTTGAAAGGGGCTTCATATTAGACGATCTTTTAAACTAAATGTTCAAAAATTGTTGTTAATACCAATACCCAAGTTTTCCTTGTTGAATCATTTTGATATTAAAAAAAATGTTAAAAATCGACCAACCTTACTAGGCATACTCGAGGAAAAAAGGGACGTGAGATTGAATCTCACTGAGTGCTTATCTTTTATTAATTCCGACCCGTGCCTTTTCATCCTTACAGTAGATTGACAGCCCGAAGAATTTACAATAAAAAAAGAAACTAAAAAATTTAGATGAAAGAAAATAAGAGCAGAAATTAATGATAATAATAATAGTAGTATCTTCTTACTGAACCAGATATGGTTCATCATGCAGAGAGAGAGAGAGAGAGAGAGAGAGAGAGAGAGAGAGAGAGAGAGAGAGAGAGAGAAGAGAGAGGGAGAGAGGACTATGAATAGTGTACCCTTCACTGCCATTACTCATTACTCCAAGTCCATTCTGACTCGGAGTGGTAGTACCCGTTCGGGTCCCATCTATGGGTCAAATAGATCTGTTTAAAATATTTCCTATTCGATTGAATATTTGAAACTATATACCTGTGAGCAAATTATTTTTATCAATAATTACAGGTATTATTATTTACCAAGTATTATTATTATTTCACTTCTTGTGAGTTTTTCACACCAGCATTAGCTGATGGAATTTCACTGGAGTCTGAGTGACAACAAGTCTTTTCCTGTCTCCAGGACTCTTCTGAGTATTTTAGCCAATTGCAGCAATGCACTAGTCTGGATGGTCTCAATTCGTCCTCTGATTTCCAGTTCCTCCAGTCTTTTTCCCAAACTTTTTGGGACCGTTCCAAGTGCACCAAATACGATTGGTATCACTTTCACCCTCATATTCCACAGCTTTTCAATCTGGCAAGATCCTGGTATTTGTCCAAAGCGAGAAGATGGACAAATACTTGGACCTTGCCAGATTATTATTATTATTATTATTATTATTATTATTATTATTATTATTATTATTTACTTGAAACCATATAATTGCTTGCAAATTATTGGAGTTAGGAAGGAATACATGAGACCATATAACTGTAAGCAGACAAAGGATTATTATCAAAAAGGAATAGTTACTTGAAAGCATATCATTGTGTATAAATCATTGATATTAAATAGGAATACATTAAACCATAAAACTGTGCAAATTATTTGTGTTAGATTAAAATACTTGGTATATAACTGTGTGTAAACAAATGATTATAGGCAATAAAAAAAGTAATTTCAATTTAAAATAAATGCAAGGGAACGTTGAAAATATAGTTATAATCCCAATCAGATTGGTTGGTTGGTGTTTAACGGCATGTCAATCCTTATGGGATATTCAATGCCAAATCTTATTTTTTCATATATGATTGGTTTAACTTCATGCGTATTAACTTTTAATTAACTAATTTTTTAACCAAATTTAAAAATCAAAATTGTTTTTTTATTCAAACTAATTTTTTTAACCAATTTCTTTTTAATAAAATTCTTTTTGACTAAGTTTTTAAAACTAATTTTTTTTAACCAAATTTATAGTGGAATTATTTTAAAATTAAATTCTTTTTAACCAAATTGATAGTGAAACTATTTAACCCATAGTTGTGTTCACAATCAAAAACTCATAAATGAATCAGATTTCGGCATTAAGTACCCCATCGGTAATTGTTATGCCGTTAAACAAATAAACGAATCGAAACCAAACACTTAGATAAAGAGACAATGAATTCGTGATTCTAAAAAAAAACCACTAATTTTCTTTGAAATATGACCTAAATAGGAAGTAGTGGTGCTATTATTTACCGAGAAATTACGAGTATAACAGAGGAGTAGACAGCGGCGGGGAGAATACAGTTCTAAGAACTCACTAGGATAGGTACTGGACATAATTTGTATGGGTAAGTCAAGTGAATGCCTCCGCAAATTAAACCGCAGCTTTCAAATGAGACATCCGGTTAAGGGTGGAGTTACAGAGCAGTGTTGAACACTACCTCCTCTGAGTATCGACAACGTGAAACTCTGAGTGGGGAATTTTTATCTTATCTTATTATTATCGTATTTCATACATGAGAAATATTGTGGTATTACTCTGAATTTTCATGCATTGAACACTTAGTAATGCTTACTACCTAAAAGAAATCAGTCTTGATAATTACAATAGGTGTGATTCAAAATTAATATTATATATATTTACCAACCGAGCAGGTTGTGACGCAAGGTCAATTTATTAAGCGAAGTTTAACAGGTTTGAATTCAGAGTTTTCCTTCTCCTAGATCGGTTGCCTAACCAAGGTTAAAGAGCTTAGTCTACCCTACATAAATCCGATTAAATAAGCCCTGTCGGATGGGGAAGTAGAATACATCGACTGCACCTCTGCAGAGGGGAAAGGATCCCCCCAATGACGCTACCTGTTGGCCGTGGGTGGCGACCCGTAATGCTTAAGGACGGAATCCTTGTGGCTGAACAGTCTGTGACATACAACACTCCACTTTGGCCCGTAATTGGGCTTGACAGGTGGTCGGAGAGGCTCCCTCGGATCAATCGGTTGGTTACGTCAATCCCTAGTACTATATGATTGTCACAACACTATTGATCATATGTTAAGCCCCAACCCTTTAATCATACATGGGCTAGAAGGCGGTGGCTGAGGGTTTTAGTGTTCTAGGTGGTGAAGTTCCAATTCTGGAACTCTGAGAAGTGTGGAGTACCCCTTCATCACTAATACTCCTTGAGCCACTCTGATCCAGATTGGTAGTATCTGTTAGGGTTCAATCTATGAGTTAAATTGATAAAAAATGAGTTTAAAATATTTCAAGATGAGGCTTGATAATTTGTATTATTTTGTATTATTCGGACTATTGTCCTCATCTTTATTGTTATTTGTACAACGTTTCGGCCGATGTGTCCTCCGGCTTTCTTCAGGTATTTCTTGTTGGACTCGAGAGCCATCTCGAACTCGGGAACCTTCTTTTCGAACTTGGGAACCTTCTTGATGGCTCCCGATTACAACAAGAAGTTTCCCGAGTTCGAAAAGAAGGTTCCTGAGTTTTAAATATCTTTAAAATAATTGAATTTGAAAAAAAATGAATACACAACAAAAAAATCATAAAACAAAACGTCTTCGGCATAAAATAACCCAACAAGGGTTGACATGCCGTAAAATCCAACGAACAAACAAACCAACCAACCAACCAGCCAATCAACCGATGAAATAATAAATCAATTTCAGTGTCTCCCGTTTCTTCCATCGTCTTCTGTTTTAGCTCCAGTCTGTACAGGCTGTCAAATTATATATTTTTTCATTTCCTGTTTATTTTATCTTTAATAATCTCTCTTGTTAAACATTGCAAAAATGCACTAAAGGAGGTCATTAGTGATGTTACCCCAGTATCCTTACAGATTTCGGGTTTTGCAACATTATATCTGTTCCACCGGTAGACTTGACATGTTATTAGGCCACCTCCTTTCCAGATTGGCTCTCTGTATTTCACAAATAGTTAATAAATTCTTATATATTGGCCCAGGGATACGTAAAAGCCACGTAGAGACTTGCTCGATACTTGTATAATCTAGAAGATTTAAGGAAGTACTTAACCAAAAAAGTTAATCTATAAATATACGCTCATTACTATATTTTGGAATATATTGGTATATATATTTTGGAATAATATACAGGCTGTTTAAGGTTGTTCTGGGTGTTACAGAAAAATCAGTATCATTTCGCAATCTAATGACGACCAATTCTCAATAAATCTTATCCTCTAAATTTTAAATTAGAATAAGTAGAACTTCTTAACAACTCTAAAAATGCCCAAATACATTTTTATTTAGGATGGACAATTTGATTGCAATCACAAACAGCAAGCAAACATTTCCACAAATAATGACTTGATACAAAATAACACTAATCCTTTTTTAGTCATTATGTATTTACGAAGATAGAATCTCAAAAGTTCTTATTCTAAGAGAGGAAACGCAAGTTTTTGCTCCAGTATCACAAAACACACAGATTGAAAAGGAAAAGAGAAACAGCTCAAAATTCTATGTGTTGTGTTCTGATCGCCATCCTTGGCCAGTTAAAAAGGACTTAAAGTAAGTAAGTCCTGAGCTATGGAATCCTTTGGTAAGTGAATAAGTCCTGAGTTATGGAATCCTACGAAGTATCAAAGGTCCAGTGATATAATCCTATGTTCCGTCATCCACGAAGGTTCAAGTAGTTATGAATAGTTAAGATCCGAACAGCCTGTATAAATATCATAACAGCAGCAGAGTACTGCCAGTGATTGGTCAATAGGTTGGTCACATGGTTGTCGGCGAGTCTATAAGTAGAAGAGGCATTTGACACACGCCTTATAACACCAAATTATTGGGAAAGGTATGAATCCAATTCTCCTTCCAGCTATGGGTAAATAGCAGGGCAGACTGGACTCTTTAACCATGGCTAGGTAATCAGTCTAGGAGAAGGAAAACTCTGAATTCAAACTTGTTAAACTCCGCTTAAGAAATTGACCTTGTGTCGCATCCTGCTCGTGCGGAGGGGTTGGTAAATATATATAACACAAAATTCTCAACACTATGTTTCATGTTTAAACGCTTTTTCTTTTTTCTATACCTGAAAAGTAAAAACATAAAGACTTAAACATTGAATTTGGAATTATTTCTACATGTGCTGTTAAAATTTGAGATCGTTTGAACTAGAACAGATCAAGATATTAGATTGCAAAAAGATATAATTTTTTTCTTCTTCTGAAAGGCGTGTTGAATAATAGGTCAGAGAACCTCCACAGGGGATCGACAATGGGAAACTTTGAGTCATGAATTTTTTATCTTATTAACATCCTATTTCATAAATAAAAAATATTGTGATTTTTCATGCAAAGACTACTGTAAAGTTTTTTTATAGATAAAAAAACGCCTTGAAAGTTAAATCACACACACACACACACACACACGCACACACACACACACACACACATGACCGCCTAATTAATCAATTATTAATCAATTAACTTTCAAAATTTGGTACGACTTCAATTAAGCACATATTATCCAAAAATTGTCGGCTAAAAAAAAAAAAAAGCCATATCATAAACACATCGCTGTGTATTTACTTCTCATATATCTCTATATATCTATATCTATCTATCTATCTATCTATCTATATATATATATATATATATACAAGTTGTGTCAAAAAATATCGAGATTTTGTGTACTTTAGACACACCTTGTATTCTGAGAAAAATAACGTCCCATTCATTAATGTTTTTACGAATACAAGATGTGTCAAAAAGTACCAAGTTTAAAGCTGTATTTACCAAGATAGAAATGAAGAACGAATGGAACGTTGATTTTTGTTCATAATACAAGATGTGTCAAAAGGCACAAAAAATCTCGAAACTTTTTTGACAAACCTTGTATATTAGAGAGCGTGGACATGGAGTCAACGGCTCTGGGTTACTGACAGTTTCTCAACTTTGCGATTTTTCAAACAAAGTTTGGTTTGAAAAATTGCATAGGCGAGAAATTGTCAGTAACCAAGCACCGTTGACTCCATGTTCACGCTACCCTAATTTAGATATAAATGCTCTATCAACGATATTGAGCGCTGTTTACTTATAAATACAGCACCCTATATTATCAATATATACATATATATATATATATATATATATATATATATATATATATGAATGCAGTGAAGAGGAGCGGTTGGCGAAAGATGTCATGGACGTCTGTGCAGCTGACACAGCATGATATATATATATATATATATATATATATATATATATATATATGAGAGTGAGTAAATAAACAATGTGTTTATTTGATATGGCTTTTAGCCGACAATTTTTGGAGGATATGTGCTTAATTGAAGTCATACCTGATTTTAAAAATTAATTAGATAATAATTAATGAATTTAGGCGGGCATATATGTTCAAATGCAAGGCTAAACAAATCGAGAAAATGTCAATCCCTGAATGTACATTTCGACCTATTTGGTCTCATCATATATATATATATATATGTATATATATTATATATAATTTGGGAAAGGTATGAATCCATATTCTCCCTCCAGCTATGGGTTAAATAGTAGGGCAGACTGGGCCCTCCAGCCTGGGGTAGGTAACCAGTCTAGGAGAGGGATAACTCTGATTTCAAAATTCCCTCCAGCTATGGGTTAAATAGTAGGGCACACTGGGCCCTTCAGCCTTGGGTAGGTAACTAGTCTAGGAGAGGGATAACTCTGAATTCAAAATTCCTGAGGTCGGTCGTTGATTGGGTTTGTGGCAACCCTTGATGCACCAATTCTTTCCTATCGACTGTGCAAAAATCTGTGGATGGTCCAACACAAGCCTTCACCACTATAAACAAATCACTGTGTGGGTGTTCATTGTGTGTATGAACCCTCATACGTCGAAAATCGACGGAAGAGTCTATAATATATATATATATATATATATATATATATATATATATATATTATCAAGCTATGTTTAGTCTAGCATCAACAGGAAACAGAACTCATTTCTCTCCAAATTGTCTGTGACGTCATCCCTTTAACTGACACACCCCAGTAAGGGACCAATCATATTTGAATTTACAGAACGATATAATTTGAGGACACGATGAAACCTATATTTAAATTTCAACTGGTAACAATTTCTTTTAAACGCACAGTGTACTTTTTTATTTATTTTATTGAATTATTTTATTGTCTGTAGAATATATTTCTTCGGTTTAAATATCGAATTTGTCTATTTTTCTTGGGGGTTGGGAGCGGGACAACACAAACAATTATACTTAGGGTCAGAAGTAGCCCTGACGTAGTGCAAGGGTTAGCAAGTTCGATAAGTTATGAAATGAGTTCAGACTTGATTGATATTTGCTGTGGTTTTGTGGCAGAATAAGCCAAATTTAGTGAATAACTGTGACACTAATTTATTCTGTCTCTTGGTGCACATATTTTGGTGCAGTAATGCATGTGCATGTAGGTTCGGGAGAGTATCTACATGCGTATGCATAGGCGTAGCGTATATGTATGTATATTCATGTGAGTGCAAGAATATTTGTATGAGTGTATGTGAGCAGAGGTAGTGCATATATAGTGTATATGTAGATATTTACACAACCCGTTTGTCACGGGTAGTATTTGGCACCCAGGTCCTAAATATGGAGTACCCAGCGAGAATCAAACTCGCTATTCACTAGTAATGGATTTGTTTTTTTTACGCATAACGTCGGTGGGTCATTTAATGCCGACAAAGTTGTGAAATAAATTCATTCTTAATGCATAATACAATTTTGTTTATAAACTCATGTTTTTCGATTTAACCCATAGATGGGACCCTAACAGGTACTACCACTCCGGGTCAAAGTGGACCAGGGTGCAATGGTGATGAAGGGGTGATTCACATTCCCCAAACCTCCAGAACTGGAACTTCATCATCAGATAGGATTTAACGTCATTCACAGGACATGTAGACCCTCAGCCACCGCCTTCTAGCACCCATATGATAAGAAGGATTGGTGGGTGCCATAAG
This sequence comes from Doryteuthis pealeii, assembly GCA_023376005.1. Lineage (NCBI taxonomy): Eukaryota > Metazoa > Mollusca > Cephalopoda > Myopsida > Loliginidae > Doryteuthis > Doryteuthis pealeii. The sequence goes on from CM042140.1 coordinate 104,536,586, forward strand.
GCAATAGGGTTGGGGCAATCATATAGGTGCTAGGGCTTGACGTGGCCAGCCGATTGATCAGAGGGGGCCTCTCCGATCGCCCGCCTAGCACAAGAAAAGACTAAAGTGGAATATTGCAAGTCATGGACTGCTCAGCCACCTAGGTTCTATCCTTAAGCATCACAGGTCGCCACCCACGGCCAACAGGTGGCCCCATTGGGGGAGCCTTACCCCTCTGCAGAGGTACAGTCGGTGCATTCTATCGCCCCAGCTGACAGTAGTGATGGATTTGAGAGACTAACTTGCTAATCATTACACAATGACGGTAGTATATATATATATATATATATATATATATATATATATATGAAACTATGTGCATCATCATCATCATCATGGCATGCTGATAGCACGGATTCCCTTGGCTTTTTCAATGTTAGTTTTTGCGTGTCCGCTAACTCTAATGCGTCGATGTTTAAGTGTCCATAGGTGAACATGACTTATGATAGGGAGTACGTGGCCGTACAGTTTTTGTTTTGTATAGTACTGCATCAAAGAATTTTAAAAACAGCACACAGCATTCTTGTGGTGCAACCATGTAGTAGTACTGATACGGTTACAACTTGGAAGAATGCCGGTTTAATTTTGTATATATATCAGAGATCAGATTTCTATATAGTTGTTAACCGGTCAATAACAATCCATGGCTGAACTATGCGTATGTTGCAGGCATCCCATCGTGGTTTAATGGTTAGCAAACTTGTCTCACAGATGCAATACTACTGAAAAGCGAGTTCGATCCTTGCTGGATGCCCCATACTTTCGATTTTGTGTCACATCCAACTTGGGTAAATACCTACCTATGCGTATGTTTGCGTCGCTTTCAGTAGAATATCAGGTCGCCATTATCAAAGAGATATTAAGCCACCTGTTCTGAATTGAAGACGGACAGAGAGAGAGAGAGAGAGAGAGAGAGAGAGAGAGAGAGAGAGAGAGAGAGAGAGAGAGAGAGAGAGAGGGTACTATGGAATAATTAATAATATATTTGTGTTTCAAGTAAAAAGTAAAAGTAAAGTCATCGGGGCGGCCTAATGTCGGTATGAGCCATACAGCGAGGGAGTCTATCGCCTTTTCACTAGCGCTAGACCAAGGAGATTGTTTTTTGCGTCTGAGGTTGAGCGCCACACCTACCATCAGCTCCTTACTTTACCGCACAGCTCCCTGTGCTAATACGCTGAGTTGGCGAGGCCCGGTATCGAACTAGTAACCTTGTGGTTTACTAGCCGAACGCTATACCGACTGAGATAACCCGGCCCATAGGGGATCTTAAAGAAGAAGAAGAAAAGATGAAAAAGAAAAAAAGTAAGGTTTCAATGGTGAAGGACGAGAAGGGGAAGAACAAGTGCTAGAGGTTGAAGAAGAATATAAAAAAAAAGAAAGAATGCAGTTTAATGTAAAGAAAGAGGGAACAGAAAAAAGGAGGAGAATATGAAAGAAAAAAGTGAGAAGAAAAAGGGGAAAAGAGAGAAAGAAGTAAGGAAGAAAAGAAAGAAGTGGAAGAAAAAGAAAGACTAAGAAAATAAGAATAAAAGAGAAGGAAGGATGGGACAGTGAAGACAGCACTTCTCGTTCCTGTTGTAATTGATGTTTACTGTACGATGCATCAAAAACATTTGAGACTTGTCTGAGCGGCAATCGATTGGTTGTACATATGTTTACGCATGCGCATAAATACAGACTCATGCGTAAGCCAACAAAAATATCTTTAAAAAATGAACTGATAAAAAGACTGATAATCGAAGAAGAAAAAATATTTTCCCTAGAATTAATTTTGATTCTCATCTGGGAACAATTGCCCCATTTTTAAAATTCATTTTAATGATATAATTATATTGAAAATCGTAAGCTGACATTTTTCTAGCGATTTACCCGACCAGCAAACAAAATAGAAAAAAAATCTAAGAGAAATTACGTAAGCGTTTAAAAATTGACATTGTGTCTCATCCTGCTCAGGGCGAAAGTGTTGGATAGATAAATACTTTGTTTAACAATTAGTTTTTTTTTAATAATTATATAATTATATTATATTATATTATATTATATATATATATATATATATATATATATATATATATATGTGGATGACCCTATATATATATATATATACTAGCAAATATATGCACCCTCCGGGTGCAAGTATTTAAGTTTTAATGTAATAAAATATCGTATTAAATTAGAAAGTCTAATAAGAAGGCAGATAAAAAGATTTGAAACAGAGTCGGGGTATAATAGAAAAATAGAAATGAAACTTACTCTTCCATCACTCCCGTCTTTCATTGCTGAATTTAACTTATTTAACTATTTAGTTAAATTAGGAAATAAAGAATAAAATGACAGTTATTTTTTCTTGTTAATGGATTTCATTTAAGATTCATTGGAGAGATTTTGCTTATATTCATTAAAATAAACCAAACAGTTAGAAATCAATATACCAAGCACATATTTAATAAAATCATTTTAATATCAATATGCAAATTAGCCTTCCTGTTCACACTGCAAACCGCTATTTTTGTATATATAAATATAATTGCATGTTATTAGTATATAGATATGGACAACACTAATAAAAAAGTGGAGTAATTTTATTAATAATTGAGGTTTAAATATAAATAAAATCATGGAGAATGTGATGTAAATACCTATGTTAATTGTAACTCGATTAGTAATATAGTTTCGGTTACAGACAGAAAAACACACAATCTCCATTATAATAAGATATATATATTTCCGATTTTCCTTGCATTTGGACATAAAACCCCAACGTCACCTGACGAATGTTTGCGGTTACGCATACATGAAACCAATGGTCGTGACTGTTCCTATGTCATTAAATATATAAAACCTTTATATATTTATTATTATGTTATATACTTACACACACACACATGCACACAAACACACACACACACACACATATATATATATATATATATATATATATATATATAATTATATATATATTATATTTTTTAGATTAAAATGCTGAACTTTATCTAGAAATACGAAACTATCTCGGCTGCGAAGCAAGCTATAGCTGAATACACTTGAGCATTTTAGGAAGCTTTTTTTTTAATTGCTTAAAATTGCGTTGATGCCTTGTCCGTAAATGATTGAGTAAAGACTGACGTTTGAAAAAAATGCGTGTGCTTTGATGAAATTTTATACAACGATTGAAAGTGACAGGAATAATAAACAAATAAAAATAAAAATGATAAAATAAGATGAAAAAGAACACTTCAAAACAAATGAGCCAGTTTAAATTTGTATTTTTTGAAAAAAAAAAACCCCGAAAACAAAAAGAGAAAGCAAACAAATAAACAAACAAAAAAATGCACATCAAATAAAAGATGTAATAATCGTTTACGTTACTGAATGAAGGAAAATTACAAAACATAAAACAACAACAATAAAAAAAACAGTGAAGAAAGATTTAACTCATATCTGAAGACGCCTTAACGTGACATCAGAAACCAGTAAAGCCAGCAATCAATGTCAGCTTGTAATACATGCTTACGTACACTCATATACGTGGTGTGTGCTGAAAAATTCTCGGTACAACCAAAATGGGAATAAAATTTGTCATTTAATATATATATATATATATATATATATATATATATATATATATAGTTTTCTAAATCTATATGTAAAGAATGCTCAATATCATTGATAAAGCATATATATATATACATATATATATACGTATATAATATATCAAACTTGTTGGTAAATCCTCGCGGTGAGAAAAAAAAACCGGCAAATAGTTTGATTGTAAAAATATACTACCAAGCATCATATGGGGAAAAACAAATTTTTGGAAAAAGAAAAAACCAAGATAATCGTACCAACCAAAAATAATCTATTGATACAATACTTGGCCAAAAGAAAAAAACAATTTATATGTATATATATATATATAAGATATATTCATACAAACACCGGATCTTAGCCCTGAAGAGCACTAAGCGAAAATTTAAGTAGGTTTATCTGACTCATTAGGTTTATCTTTATACGTATATATGTATATACATTGTACATAGACACGGTATTCGGGATAAATTTGTCAGTTTCATAACGAAGAAGAAAAAGAGCTTGGTAACTAAACAATTTAATGGATTGTAAAGAAATCCAACAGGCACGGAAATTACACTACTGTTAACATGTTTTACTAAAAATAAACGCCATTAGCGTCGATCACAGCCTCAATCCTGTCCCGGAACCTGGAGCAAGCTGATGTTACAGTTTCCCAGGGAGAAGTCTCAAAAACTACCTTAATTCTTTCGATTAACAGGGCTTTTGTAGTACTGGCACGGCAATTAGTGTCTTTCTCATACATAATAATCCATGGGGTTAAGATCTGGAAAGTTCGGAGGACAAACATTGGGACTGGTGTAGTCGTAAAAATTCGCCGACAACCATTTTTTATTTTTTCCAGAGGTGTGGCAGGGGGCCGAATCCTGCTGCCATACATATGGCCTACCATTAGCTACCCTTGTTATCCAGGGCTTGACTAGCCCGAATTCCAATGCCAGCGTCCCCCAACACTTTTTTCTGCAGATTTCCGAGGAACTCTGCAGTACGAACGCAATCAGATCGTCTGTTATGTTGCTTTCTTCTAGCCACAGCCTCGTAGTCTCCATTGCAGATCATCATGATACAAGTTATTCTCTTTCATGATTCAGATAGGTTCCAGTCATCCATTCTATCTGCCATCACGTATCTGAATGAAGAAAAGTCCAAGCTTTTAAATGATGCGTAGTGTGCGTCAATACCTCCAATCTACAGAGAAAATAACCAAATATAAATATGTCAAATTTATCCCACACACCCTGATATATATACATATATATTCATATACATATATACATATAGACACATATATATATATACATATATAAATACATATATATACACACATATATATACACATATATACACACATATATATATATACACACACACACATATATACACATATATATATACGTATACACAAATGTATATGAATATATATGAATATATATATAATATATATATACATAACATAACACACACACACACACACACACACACACACACACATATATATATATATATATATATATATATATATATATATATACAGGCATGATATATGTAATTTTTTACTGGTCAGCCAACACTGGTGTGTCTATATGTAGGAGTCCATAGGAAAGCGTCGCTTATAAGTTCGTTCTTACTTTCTCCAACACCATGTCTTGTTCACAGATTCTCCACACTTGAATGAAGATTTCATAATATATGTCTAGGCAGAGATATAAATAAAACGAGTCTCTCGTTTACTCCATTATATACACTATTTATTTTACAATAACAGAAAATCTAAAACAAATTCAATTATCTTTATGCAAAGAAACAAATAAACAAAAAACAAAACAAACAAAAAAAAAAAAAAATCTCAAAAGCATGCAACTTTTTCCTATTCAAGATTTGCTAATGTAGTAAGTAAAATCAGCGGTGTGTCCCATTGTCCGTATCAGCCTTTATTATTTGACTATTCTAGTTAGTTGACTTAAACTACTGTACATTTTCATTCATTCCACTTTTACTATTTTACTCGGTTTACTTTGCTATTTTACTTAGTCTGCCCTACTATTTATCTTAGTCTACTCCACTATTTACTTTGTATACTCGGACCATATGACCTTTAGGCACCCCTTTTGTTTTGTAAATTGTTTTATTTACACCGTAAACATCCGGTTGTTTGTTAGGGGTTAGGATTAGGGTTAGGGGTTAGTTTTATAATTTAAAAAATCCCTCTAAAATCGTCTGTTAACAAACAACCGGATGTTGACGGTGTAAATCGAAAAAAATGTACTTATGAATCAGCAAAGCAAAAGGGGTGCCTAAATGTCATATGGTCCGTATACTCTACTGTATACTTTGTATTAGAGTTAGGCGGTTTTGCTATAATTGGTTCGGTTTTTCGGTTTTTCATTATTTTTGCTTTCTAAGGAAACCATCCATTTTCTTGTGTAATGATAGCATTTCCTGTCGATATCTGATTTTGGCTGAGATTGACAAATTTACAACTTAGTCCGCTCAACTCGCAATTTCTCGTGTGTTTCTGGTCCAATCTTAAAATATATATATTTATATGGTTGGAAAGAAGATAAAATAATCTTTCAAAATATGTTATTTGTATGTGTCATTAAATTCATGCACTGAGTTGGCGAGGACCGGCATCGAACCCGGAACCTTGCGGTACTGAATTACAATAATATTCAACGTTCATTGGCACTTGATGAATTGATTGAGTATATTCTATTGGCATCTTCTCTTAAGTGACTTCGCAGAAACAGAATCAAGGCAGATATCTAATGAAGATAAATGTCTAACTTCGTTATCTTGTGTGATTAAATAACGTCCTAATTCATCAATACGTTTCCTTTGCTGCCAGGTAAAGATTGCCAGGTTTGAAATGTTGCCTAATATACAAAAAGACACGTATCATTGAACCTAAAAGCTAAAAGTCTTCACGTATTTTAACGCATTCAAGAAGACAACTTTTTATTTATTCTAGTTATTAATTATATCTCTTATGTTTTTTTTTAATAGAACCAATTTTTACACTCTATTCGACGCCCCACTGAAAAAAAAACTTAAATGTTGTATTAATTTTAAGTTTATTGTAAGAAACTTGGTTTATTCAGAAGAAAGATTTGATTTTGTTCTTGTTTTACGGCATATCAACCTCAATGGGTCATTTAATGCCGACTACGTTTTTGAAATGAATTGGTGATAATGTTTAATTTTCTAAAGGTTTTTTTTTACATATTTTTTGTGAATGAAACTTTTAGATGATTTTTTTTAACATATATTTTTGTGTTTTCATTTTTTTGGAAGATTTTTAGATTTTGTTGTAGATGTGTGCTTCTTTTATGTATCCGAGTAGTCTTTCTGGGTTTATTTGGAAGAATATCTGTTTTAGATTTGTCGTTTGGTAGTATTTTTTTGTATTTGTTTTAGGTTGCTACATTCTGTTAATATGTGTTTGATTGTGTAGGGTTTTTGGCATGGTATGCAATATGGGGCTGCTTCTTTTTTGAGGAGGTATGAATGGGTAATGTATGAGTGTCCTATTCTTAGTTTGGATAATATTACTTCTTCTTTTCTGGATATTTTGGTTTGATTTATTTGAAGTTTTCCTATTTGTGGCATTACTTCATGTAGTTTGTTGTTTTGGAAGTTATTCCAATAATTTTGCCATTTTTGTTTTGTGTATATGTTTATGGTTCAGAAGAAAGAACAAAATTTTCTATTTTGAATTAGTAATATTTTTTCACGTCGAGTAATAGTAAAAACAATTATAAGCGTTATAAGGTTAGTTACATATTGCGTAAGACACGTGGCAAAAATATTCTATAATACGATGTAATTTACAAAAAAAATATACTTAAAATTAAAATGAAGAAAATTCCATATTTTTAGTTCACCCACAAAAAAATGAAATATTCAATTTCTGAAAAAGGGACCTGTCCATTCATACTCTTGAGAAATAAAGGCCCCGTATCTTTATATATTTAGCAATCCCTACGCACAAGTAGAATGTGACAAAGGTTCAGTTTCTTAAGCGGGGTCTAGAGGTTTGAATTCAGTGTTGTGTAATGGTTATAGTCGTAGGAAATGGGCCCGGCGACCCGTGTTCAAATCCTGGACGAGGCTGTTTACACTTCACGGAGAAGTTGGTAAATATGTATACTGGTTACATTTGCCAGTTTTTAGATACTATTAAATCAAATAAAAGGACGCAGAAAAAGTGATTGAAAGATTGTGATGCGCCAGTATTGGAAGTGGAAGGTCTGCCTTTGACAATGTAGGGTATAATAATAATAAAATAGGAGGAATTACTTTCGGTATAAACCGCTTGTGAGCATGGTATATGGACCTTCCTTCATAGCAGGCACACAAGGCATAGCCACTGATGGTGACTACGGGATATAATACTTTGTAGCTGAAGACTTGCTCTTTCTAATAGTGTCATTGAGTATCTGTACCTGTTGTAGTTTATTGATGGTGGAGAACCTTCAATAAAATCAACCTACAATACTATAATGATCTGCAAGATTTGTTAAATAATCTTCACCGTGTCCCCTGTTATTTATTAAACATAGTTTAGTTTGGCACAAGGCTGCGACAGTGTAGCACCCATTAGGAAATCAAGAGTAATAATTTGCGAGATAAGTTACGTAACCATCGAGTTAAGAAAGGGGAGGCATTGCTTTCGGAACATCACCAAACTACGGCCCGCGGGTCAGATCCGGCCCACGAAGGCATTTTATCAGGCCCGCCTACGGTACTTGAATTTGTTTGTTAAAACGCACGGAACGCGAAAATAAATATGTTGGTTAATTTTTTTTGTGTATCTTACGCCACTCATCCATGAATATAACATGAAAGATAAATTATGTTTTACATCTTTTTCTCAGAGCTTTCGTTCTGGCTAGCAAGTATTGAACACAATAATAATGTGTCCCGCGCTCGTTATTTTTTCAATTATCCGGCCCAGCGTGAAAAAAAAGTTTGGTGATCCCTGGTATACAGTGACAAGAATTACCTTAGCCTGGTACATGGACTTAGTAGTGGAGTCCTTGTGATTATCAAATTCATTATAATAGCAAACAATCTATTAATAGCGCCCTCTTGATTCTCTGTGAGAAGCTGTGATACATACCACTATATTACTTACTGCTTGGCTCACGTTTAACAGCTTTTAATATAGGTAAGCGCCTTTTTTGTACCGGCGCAGAAAGATTTTCAGGTCTAACCAGTTCACAATCAAATATTCGCGCTTCTAGGGACAAAAATAGATTCAGTGCAGTGTGTACGAAGATGTTGACAAAGGACAAGAAGAAAAAATATTTCTAAGGACATCATGCTTAACATCTCGGAGGAAATATGTGGGTTGACGAGATAGACATTTAGTGGGCCGTACTGGTACAGAAATAAGGATAGGCACAGAATTAAGAACGAATTATAAAGTTTTTTTTAAAAAAAGGAAAACAGTTAAACATCTAACTGAAACAGATTCGTATAATTATAGCTTAGACCTGAATGGACAAAATCCTAGAAATGAAGTCGGACCCACCATATAAAATCATTCTAAACCAGTTTTAAATCGACAGTTCAGAAATTATTGTCTGAAAAATAACCTCAACAAAATACAAAGAAGAGGGAATTTAAGTTCATGACTTCGAAAAAAAAAACAAAAAAAAACAAAAAAAAAACAAAAAAACAAACTAAAAGATTAAAAACTCAAAATAAAACAAGAATGGGCAACTAATGACTAGAGGAATTTTTTTAATTCGTTCACTGATTACATTTTGGGGTTTTAGAGTGGTTTAGCTCAGTCGGTATAGCATCCGCCTATGAACCACAAGTTTTCTGGTTCGATACCGGCCCTCGCCAACTCAGTGTATGAGTTGCATAGGAATCTGTGCGGTAAAGTAAGGAGCTGATGGTAGGTGTTGTGCTCCACGTCAGACGCAAAAACAATCTCCTTGGTATAGTGCTAGGGAAAAGGGGATAGACTCCCTCGCTGTCTAGCTGATACCGACTTTAGGCCTTACCGACGACTTTACTTTACTTTATCTGTGGTCTCAATTAGAAGAAGAAAAAAGAAAGATACGTAAGTACATGGGTAGAGTGAAAAGGATAAAAAAGAAAAGAAAGAAAGAAAAGTAAGTATATCTGTAAAGAGAAAAGGATACAGAAAGAAAGAAATATATGTATGTACATCGGTAAAAAGAAAATAATATAGAAAGAAAGAAAGAAAGAGACAAATTTAGTTCGCCCCCCCCAAAAAAAAAAGAAAGAAAAGATAAGTGAGTACATGTGTAGAGAGAAAAGGAAAAAATAGAAAGAAAGAAGGAAAAGTAATTATATCTGTAAATAGGAAGGAATATAGAAAGAAAAAAGATACGTGAGTACATTCGTAGAGAAAAAAAGGTTAAGAAAAAAGAAAGAAAGGTAGAAAAGTAAATAAGTATATCAGTAAAGAGAAAATGATATAGAAATAAAGAATGAGAGAAAGAAATAGAAAATAATACATATAGAAAGAAAGAATGAATGAAAGAAAAGAAAGAAAGAAAGAAAAAAGAAAGAAAAATAAGTATATCTGTAAAAAGAAAATAATACAAAAAGAAAGAAAGAAAGAGAAAGACAAAGAAGAAAGAGAAAGAAGAAAGAAAGAAAAAAAGAGAAAAGAGAAAGAAAGACAAAGAAGAAATACAAAGAAGAAAGACAAAGAAAGAGAAAGAAAAGAAAGAGAAAGACAAAGAAGAAAGAAAAAAGATAGAGAAAGAAAGAAAAAAAGTATATCTGTAAAAAAATAACACAAAAAAGAAAGAAAAGAAAGAAAGAAAGAGAAAGAAAGAGAAAGAAAGAAAAGTAAATATATCTGTAATAAAATAACACAAAAAGAAAGAAAGAGAAAGAAAGAAAAAAGAGAAAGAAGAAAGAAAGAGAGAGAAAGAAAGAAAGTAAAGTAAGTTATTTTGTAGAGAGAAAAGGATATAGAAAGAAAGAAAGCATGAATGAAAGAAACAAAAAGGGCCAAGAAAGAAAGAAAGAAAGAAAGAAAGAAAGGTGAGAAATTATATCTGTAAAAGGAAAAAGATACAGAAAGGAAGAAGTAGACCAAGTGTAAGTATTGAGAGTTAAGTGTATATTTATTGCTAATAATTCATAGACAAAAACAATTTCTGCTTAACAATCCTCCCGCCAACAAATATCTCCAACTTTGTTTTAAAATGTTAATGTCAGCTACAAATTAATTGTAAAAAAGAATTTAGTCCCAGAATTCCTACATTAATTTCACGCCTCTTGTTGTCATAGAAACGCTAAGGTTTGCTGTTAAACTGATGTAGGAGTGGCCTTAGTGAATATACCAGTAATTAACCAGAATATCAACAGTGAACTAAGGTAATATGTTTTAGTGACGTACATTTTTCATGGTGGGCCATATTTCAACACACACACATATATATATATATATATATATATATATATATATATATATATATATACTCTATTTAGGTATCGAGCACTTTTTACGTTTTAGCTTTAGACCATCCTAGCGGTTTACACACACACACACACACACACACACACACACACACACACACACACACACACATATATATATATATATATATACATATATATATATATATATATATATATATATATTCTTCTTTTTTGATAAGTGTTATAGTGTTAATCGATTATTTTCGGATGGTGCGATTCTCTTGTCTTTACTTTTTTTCCTTTTTTACCCGGGTGAAGTTTGGTAGTGAATTTTTACTAACAAAATATTTGCCGGTTTTTTTCTTACCGCAAGGGTTTAGTAATAGTTATAGTATATATATATATATATATATATATATATATATATATATATATATATATATATATATATATGTGTGTGTGTGTGTGTGTGAGGTAAAAGGAAGAACGAACAAAAATAATGACTCAGATAAGTCCAAGTGAGGGAGAAATATTTCGTCACTTCTGATACAAAGAACTTCCTCAGTCTATTTTACTCCAACCTCCTATCTTCATATATATATACATACATATATATATATATATATATATATATATATATATATATATATATATATATAGTTACCAAACCGTCCGCACAAGCAGGATGTAAGACAAGGTCAATTTCTTAAGCAGAGTTTAACAGGTTTGAATTCAGAGTTTTCCTTCTCCAAGACTTGTTGCCTAACCAAGTTTAAAGATTACAGCTTGTCCTACTATTTAAGCATAAGAGGGAGAATAATTGGATACATACCTTTCTCAAGGGTATTAACGCTATGTGAAATGCAACCAGCTTCGTCTAGGATTTGAATTCGGATCACCGAGAGTCCATCTCTTACAACCATAACCGTTACACGACGCTCATCCATATCAATAAATATAACCGAAATTTCTTTTATTTGTGGTTTATTTGTTTAACGACAGATCAACTTCTTATGGATTATCTATTGTCAAAATTGGATTCATTTGTAAGTATTTGATTCTAATCATAACTTTTTCCAACATTCTTTTTCCAACATTCTATTGCAAGCAATTTTTCAATGGCTCTATTTGTGTATAACGAACTTTTTTGCTTGGATACAATTATACAGTATCAAGTATCTATAGGGCCGGTTTAGCTCAGTCGATAGAGAGTCCGGCTGGGAACCTCAAGGTTCCTGGTTCGATACTGGCCCTCGCAAACTCAGCGTATGAGTAGCACATGGACCAGACGCTAAAAAGCAATCTCCTGGTCTAGTGTTAGTTAAAAAGGGATAGACACCCTCGCTGTCTGGCTGATACCCCTATGTCTTTATTCTTATACTAAGAATTTATACGCAATCCCTCGGCTTCAAGCAACAGTTCCCATCCAATAAAATCGATCATTTATTTTTCACAGATTTATATGCTGTCCAATACGAATAATTTTCAAACATATCTATTTGACCCATAGACGGAACCTTCACAGGTATGACAACTACGGGTAAGAGTAGAGCTGGAAGTGATGGGAATAAAGGCGTACTCCATACTCCCCAGGGTCTCACTATCACACGTAGTTTACTGCAGAAAAAAAATGAGAAAATAGGAACGAAAAATTAAAAGAAAATGAGAGCTTTCGTTAAAAACTGATTATTTGGTTCAATGCATTTAACGACTCGTTTTCTTGTCTTTTAGAGCGTAACATCCGCCCCGCTATGTGTAGTCAGAATTTCTTACTTTATCTTATTTATATATATATATATATATATATATATATATATATATATATAAAGGGAGTATATAGAAAGGAAGATATATAAGAATAAATACTAATATATATTAATGTATGTATATATGTTTATTGCATGGAAGTAATATCACTGATATTAAGCATTCCTCTAATAATACCGCAAAAATTTGACCCACCACAAACCCAAGTTGGCTAGTGATAACCATACACTAGTGCAATATATATATATATATATATATATATATATATGTATATATATATATATATATATATATATATATGTGTGTGTGTGTGTGTGTGTGTGTGTATATACATATATATAATACCAAAATGTTATTCCTTTGTAGATCATAACTAAATTTTCAACATTCCATTGCATTCTTTATTGCACTTTCTATTTGCCTATAATCGTTTATTGGTTGGTTGGTTTGGTTTGAAAGGTTTTACGGCGTGTCAACCCTAGTTGGGTTATTTAATATCGAAGCTATTTTATTTTATTCAGTCTTGTTGGCATTCATATTTTTTAAACACAATTTTAATACTCCTTTTTTTATTCATTTATCCCATAGATAGGACCCTAACAGGTACTACCAATCCGATAATCGTTTGTTTGCACATAGTTATATCAAGTATTGCGATGTAATACAAGCAATTTACATGATATGATTTCAAGTGTTTCTAAGACTAATAAATTATACACAACTCTATGGTTTCAAGTAACTCTATTTAATAATCATTTGTTTGCACGCAGTTATATCGTTTCAGCATTGCTAACCGATACTAATAATTTTAAAACGGATCTATTTGACCCAATGATAGAATCCTAACAGGTATAAAGTACGTAAGACGTGGTCAACGGTTCAAACATCGAGAGCAGAATTGCAAATGGCCGCTTCTCATTCCGATAAGGGCAGATCACTCAGTTTAGACTAAACACAGGGAAAGATCACCCTACTTATACAACTGGTACTACCACTTCAGGTCAAGGTG
>CM042140.1:104555407-104577907 GCA_023376005.1 Doryteuthis pealeii
TTAGTTTTTAAACACATTTCCATTGTAGAATTTTACCAAGAAGACGATACAAAAAACAGAAAATGTTTTATTGCAAGATGCAACTAACACGCAAAGGTGGGGCGCTGCAAGTTGTTTAATGGTTAGTGATGCTGAGTTCGATTCTCACTGAGTGGCCTGATGGTGAGTTCGATTCTCACTGAGTGGTCTGTACTTTTGACCTTTTGCTAAAGTTTGAATTAAATTGGTTTGAATTCAGATTTTCCCCCTTCCTAGACTGGTTCTCTAACCAAGGTTGAAGAACCTCGTCTGCCCTATTATTTACCCATAGGTGGGTGGAGGAAAGATGGATCCATACCTTACCCCAAAGGCAGTAGCACGAACTGCGAGACACAAACAGCGTCATCCAGGATTTGAACTGGGTCGACGATCTCATTTCCTACGATAATAACTTACGCTAAGGGCACTTCCTAGGCTAAGCCAGTAAATGATAATAGCAACGTATATCCAAAGGTAACCGAAGAATATGACTATATATGCTCCCTGGGGTTGATCACTTTGGGGGGGGGGGATTTCGCTGATGACCGCCAACTAAAGCGTAAACGCAACGCTCTCCTATAAAAAGGACGGAACACTCTATGGTGGCCTATACATACATACAGATGTGTGTATTAAAACAGTTAAAATCCCCTTTGCATTATGTGGGTGACGATGGCCGAGCGGTTAGGCTGTCCGACTGCTGCTGAATCGATCGGAGTTCTATCCCGACTGTAGGTAGCTTACAAATGTCTAGCCACACTAAAGAGACTTGATAATGTTTGTGGATGACTATATATATATATATATATATATATATATATATATTACAATATAGGGACAAGTGATAACCTACTCGAGTTTCACCATGAGGATCTTCAGATCTGAAGATCCTTATGGTGAAACTTGCATAGGTTATCACTTGTCCCTATATTGTAATAAATTTGCTCTACTAACGTACTGAGCACTTTGTATTTGTTATATCGCTGACTTACCTCCTGAATTCTGCACCATCTAACCATCGTGACTATATTCACCGGTAAGTCACCTTTTCCATTATATATTATATAATATAATATATATATATTATACATATATATATACAAGGTGTGTCAAAAAAGTATCGAGATTTTTGTACATTTTTACACACCTGGTATTCTGAAAAATTGTTCATTTCTATCTTAATAAATACAGCTTCAATCTTGATACTTTTATGACACACATTGTCTTTATGTATGAGATAGATTGTCATGCCTACCATCAGCTCCCAGATGTTTTATAACACAGACGCAAGTCGTGCTACTCATGTGCTGAGTTGGCGAGGGCCAGTATAGAACCAGGAACCTTCTGGTTACTAGGCGGATTCTCTACCGACTGAACTAAACTGGCCCTAATTAAAGTGTGTTGATTTTATGTCCTCCATTCCATTATCTCTGTCTGTGTGTCTTTGTGGGGGTGGGTGGATGTGTTTGTCAGTCCCTCTTACCCGCCCACACATATATACACACAGACAATAAGAGCTATACACAACGTATCGTATAGAGACAGAGAAAACAAATTAAATATTTTAATTTATATTTTCAAAAGAAAAATAAGCCATGTCTAGTATGACTAGACAAACTGTGACTTTTTATTTAAGGGTGAACATTAAATGTTATGGTTATTTAATATCTAAATATCCACACACATTCTTCTTGTTTACAACTCATAGTACAGTTATTATACGAAGAAAAGACGTGTCGGTCTTTTTATGTCTAGTTGAAAAACAGTTGTTAAATTCTTTCTCAACATACAAGTATCAGCACCTTTATGAGTACTAGCAAAAAAAAAAAAAAAAAAAAAAAAAAAATACAAAAAAAAATACAAAAAAAAAAGAAAGAAAGAAAGAAAGAAAACACCCAACAAAAACAAACAAAAATTGATTTAAACCTCTTAACATCCGCTAAGAAATTGACCTTGTGTCATATACTGCTTGTGCAGAGGGGTTTGGTAGATGCATTTAAAACCGCATACAGTCTTAAGCTACATATCACTCACCCTTGAATTAGATATTAAAAAAAACGATTATGAAATAGTTTTCTCTGTTAATAATGCGACCTATGTTAAAATATTATTTTTTAGAAATTAAATTTTATTTATCAAGATAGAAATTAACAATGAATAAAACGTCCATAGAATCAGCTTTGCATTCAACACACATATTCCAGCGAGTCTTCCATTGGCCAAAGCACCTTTGAAACTCCTCCATTGATATGGTGTGAAACTTCACCGTGGTATTTCTTTTAATATAATTTACGTACCCAAATCTTTATCTTGAGTATAATTTTTTCTAGTTTACGTAGGGGCCAAAGTGGGGTGTTGCATGTCCTACACTGCTCAGCCCCAGCATTCCGTCCTTAAGCATCACAGGTCACAGGTAAATTCAAATATAATCACACAGTTGATATACATTGTATTTTAATGTATTTCTTCTAACACCACAAAGCAAATGAGAAAAAATATAATTTTAACTGCACATGAAAAAGTATCTATTACCAAAATAATTACGACATTAGTTTGTACTACTATTAATTGAGATTCAGTTTATCTTTTGGGGTTTCCTTTTCTTAGCTATTTTCAGGTCTTCTCATGTGCAATTTGTCTCTTGAAGTATCCATATAGTTGTTTTTCGTCCCATTTCTGCTTTCTAGTTTTTGTTGTTTTTCTGTTTGTCCATATGTTGCATTTCCTTTTTCTTTTTAGTGTATTCCTCGAACCCTCGAATTGTTACATCTACGCAATCCTCAATGATACGTGTAGCCTGTCTCAGGTGTAATGCTTTATACATCATCATCAATTTCCATGTCTTTTGGGCAATGAGTTGGAGTTCCTGCCTTGTATATTTTAAGAATAGTCCAGAGTGTCTTATAAAAGGAAAATCCGAGGTGTTTATTCCTTTGACGGGATTTCTCTTGCAGAGCTTGGATTGAGATGTTTTCCTTGTTCTTCTTAGGTACTTTTTTCTCACTCTTTCTTTCTATTATTATTTTCACTCCTTTTGAGTTTTTTCACATCAGCGTTAGCTGATGGTATTTCACTGGAGTCTGAGTGACAACAAGTCTCCTCAGGTATCCAGGACTCTTCTGTGTATTCTAGCCGATTGCAGCAGTGCAGTATTCTGGATGGTCTCAATTCTTCCTCTGATATCTAGATACTCCAGTCTTTTTTCCAAGTTTATTGGGACCGTTCCAAGTGCACCAACTACAATTGGTATCTCTTTCACTCTCATGTTCCACAGCTTTTTCAATTCTCTCGCAAGGTCTAGGTATTTATCCATCTTTTCATTTTCCTTCAGCTTCACCCTGTGATCTGCTGGGACCGCAAAGTCCACCAGTTGACACGTTCTCTTATTTTTGTTAATGAGCACTAGTTCTGGTCTCCTGGCTGGGATAGAGTGATCCGTCTTTATCTCGAAGTCCCAGAGAATGTTATGCGTTTCATTCTCAAGAACAGATTATTATTATTATTATTATTATTATTATTATTATTATTATTATTATTTAACTCCATTCGAGTTTTTCACACCTGCCGTAGCCGGTGGTTCACTGGAGGCTGAGTAATAGCAAGTCTCCTCAGAGCTCCAGGACTCTTCTGAGTATTCCAGCCGATCATAACAATGCCGTAGTGTGGATGGTCTCGATTCTTCTTCTGATTTTCAATTCATCCATCCAGACAATTTTCCAGACCCTTGGGTATCGTTCCAAGGGCTCCAATTACAATTGGTACGACCTTCACCCCCATGTTCCATAGTTTTCTTAGTTCTCTGGCAAGGTCCAAGTATTTGTCGATCTTTTCGCTCCCTTTCATTTTCACCCAGTGATCAGCCAGGAGGGCAAAATTCACAAGATGACAAGTCTTCCTCTTTTTGTGAATCAAAACTAGGTCTGGTCTCCTGGCTGGGATTAGGTGATCAGGCTTGTGCATATACCATTTACTTATTATTATTATTATTATTATTATTATTATTATTATTTCACTCCTTGTGAGTTTTTTTACACCATCTTAAGCTGATGGTCTTTCACTAGATTCTGAGTGACAACAAGTCTCTTCAAATCTCCAGGACTCTTCTGAATATTCTAGCTGATATTAACAATGCTTTTGTCTGGATGGTCTCAATTCTTACTCTGATTTCCAATTTCTCTTGTCCGTTTTCTAAAGTCTTGGGTACCATTTCAATAGCACCAACTACAATTGGTATATCTTTCACCCTAATATACCATTTTTTAGCAATTCCCAGGAAAGGTCCAGGTATTTGTCTATATTTTCGTTTTCTTTCACCTTCACCCTGTGATCTGTTGGAACGGAAAAATCTACCAGTAGACAAGTTATCTTTTTCCTGTCAATCAATACTAGGACTGGTCTTCTGACGGGGATAAGGTAATCCGTCTATATCTCCAAGTCCCCGAGAATTTTATGCGTTTTATTCTCGAAAACGAATTCTAGTTTGTGCATGTACCATTTTGTTGTATAGTCAAAACTTAATTTTTTGCATAATTCTCAGTGGATCACCTTCCCAACCCAGTCGTGCCTAGCTTTGTATTTCCGTTGTGCTAGTTTGCTACATTCACTCAATACATGGTTTATGGTCTCATCTGTGTCACCACACAGTCTACATTTACTGTTTGTTGTGTCTTATCAATCTTTGCTTCGATATAACTGGTTCTTATGGCATTATTTTGTGAAACAATTATTAGTGATTCACTTTTTCTCTTGAGATTTCCTCTTCTTAACCATGTCCAAATCTTTTCCTGTACAACCTATCCAATTTTTCGTTTGAAGTATTCACATAATTGTTTTTCTTCCCCTCTTTGTTTTCTAGTTTTTGTTGTTTTTCTGTTTATCCATATGCTGCATCTGTTGTTATTGGCTGTCATAAGTAATCTTTCACTGCTCTTCTTCTCTTCTTCTTCTTCTTCTTCTTCTTCTCTTCTTCTTCTTATTATTATTATTATTATTATTATTATTATTATTATTATTATTGATTAACTATGTTAGCGTCTACCCTTTTTCTCTATGGATAGACATTTTAGTAATCCTGTCTCGCACACTATCTGCTAGGGCAGTGAATTCGATTTCCGTTCATGGATTAGATTGGAAACTGCTTGACACTCTGTTAGAGAATTTTAGCACTAATAAAAGCCAGGCTAAGATGTAGCACTTTTATGTGGTATTTGGTGACGTACATACAATGTGTGTCATAAAAGTGTCCAGGTTGACGCTGTATTTACCAATATAGAAAAGAACAATGAATGGAACGTTATTTTTTTTCAGAAAACAAGCTGTGTCAAAAAGTACAAGAAATCTCGATATTTTTTGACACACCTTGTATACAAAAATCGAAGGATGAAAAATGCGTATTCAGAAGCAAACTTTGTATTTGAACAGGAAAATCATTTGTTTCATTAATAGTTAATTCTTGTTATAAAACTATAACAGACTCTTTAGACACAACTAGAAAAAAGTAGATATGAACGTAGAATGAACGTGAATACCTAACCTATATGCATAAAATAAGCCTAGACGGTTTGACATGCCGTTAAAATCAATAAAAATTCTTATTCAAAAGCTTTATTATCAGTTTAAATTTAAGATGTATAGTTGTAATTATTTACACTATTTTCATGATTGAACGATTGTCCTCATCTTGATTGTTATACTCTATACTACTGTGTGTTCCGTAGCGGTATAATTGTTAGTAAGCTAGTCACGCAGATCCATTATTATAGAATAATGAATTTGATCCTCGTTGGATGCTCCATACTTGCGGCCTTGTGCCATATCATATCTGTGACGAACGGCTTGGGTAAATATAGGGCGTCTCCTCGTAGTGTGATGGTTAGCAAGCTAGTCTCGTAGAACCAACACTACTGAATGGCGAGTTCGATCCTCACTAGATGCCCCATACATTTGATCTTGAGTCCCATCCTATCCGTGGCGAACGGGTTGGGTAAATACCTACTCTATACTATACTATACTGCTGTTAGTTATAGTAAGGTTGAGACTAAATCATATTCTAAAAAAGGCAAAGGAGGAGAGTATAAAAAATCAAGATGAGGATAATAATCCGAATCATGCACGAGGTATGACAGAAAAGTTCCAGGCTGATCGCATTCTTCGATGTAAGGGTCATCGTCCACGGTGAGTTCTTGCCACAGGGCCAGACGATCAACCAGCATGTCTACAAAGAGATACTGCGGCGTTTCCTTCGTTCAGTGCGCGAGAAGAGTTGTGGGATGTGGCAGGACAATTTGTGGGTGCTTCACCATGACAACGCACATTGCTCTGAGTATCTGAGATTTCCTGACCCAGAAGAAAATCACTGTGCTGGGGCAACCTCCCTACTCTCCCGACATGGCTCCATGTGATTTTTCCACTTCCCCAAGCTGAAGGGGGTTCAACAAGGGAACCCGTTTTGAGGATGTGCACGACATCAAAAAGGCTGTGACCACAGAGCTACGGAGAATCCCAGAAGAATCCTTCCCTGAGTGCATGCAAGCGTGGCAGAGAAGGATGGGAAAGTATATTAGACTCCAGGGAGATTACTTTAAAGAGGATAACTTGTAGTTTTGTAGTTTGGATTTGAAAAATAAAATTGTGACACCAGTCCTGGATCTTTTCTGACATACCTCCTAAATATAATGTGAACAAAAGCGTTACATTATCATAAATTTATCATTTAATTTCTCGAAAGAGGTGAAAAATAATCTAAAACAAAGACAGGCAATACCAACCTGCGCAAACGTAAGAAAAACAAAGACATTATGCGCAGTTGTAACCAAACAGAAATAATTTATTTTTCATAGCCTTGAATTTTAATGGTGTAAAATTGTTAGGTAACAACTACAAAATTATTAAATATTTCTAAATATCAAATATTATATTAAGTCGTAAAAGGCTGAAAGCATTCATCTTTGGAAAGCTTGAAAAAGGCAGTTCAACCAATAATGTAGCAACTATGCTTTAGAGGAACAAACTGGAAGTAACAATAGAACAACAACACGTCTGCCATTTCCCACAAGGAAAAATGACTACATGACTATAAAAATACTTCAAACACAGACATAGAAAAACAAGTATAAAGCGAGGATAATAATAATAATAATAATAATAATAATAATAATAATAATAATAATAATAATAATGGAATCAACAAATGGTCCTGTGGGAAGCGGCGAGTCTGGAAGGACATAGACAAAAAGGCGGATTGGAGAACTAGCTGGTCAACAATAGACATTTTTTTTTTTTTACTGGACAAAGGATTTTATCCGAAGGCCTGAGGGAGAATTTGTACCAGGTGAAATGCGATAAAAGTATTCAACATTAGCAGCAATTAATTTCAAATTCACAGGGCCAAAATATGCTTTACAATCTTTTGTCGCTGCTTGTTTGTTGCAATAGATCCTTTGGAATGTTTGTAAATGTACGTCGTGTTTACCAGCATTCTTACAAAATCATTTATTGATACTGGCAGGACCTGTGGATATACCACAGTATGATAATTTGATTGTTACAACGTTTGATATGTTTAGGTTTGGTTTGGTTTGTTTTGTTTTACGGCATATCAACCTCAGTGGGTCATTTAATGCCAATAAAGTTTTGAAATAAATCAGTTCTTAATGGATAATACAATTTTTTTATAAATACATTTTTCTATTTAACCCATAGATGGGACCTAACAGGTACTACCACTCCGGGTCAGAGTGGACCAGGGAGCAATGGTGATGAAGGGGTACTCCACATTCCCTAAACCTCCAAAACTGGAACCTCACCATCAGATAGAGTTTAACGTCATTCTCAGGACATGTAGACCCTCAGTCACCGCCTTCTAGCGCCCATATGATAAAAAGGGGTTGGGGCTTGCCATAAAGGCAATAGGGTGGGGAAAATCATATAGGTGCTAGGGCTTGACGTGACCAGCCGATTGATTCGAGGGGGCCTCTCCGACCGCCCGTCTAGCCCAAGATAGGGTCAAAGTGGAGTATTGCATGTCATGAACTGCTCATCCACCTGGGCTCTATCCTTAAGCATCACGGGTCGCCACCCACGGCCAACAGGTGGCCCGATTGTCTTACCCTCTGCAGAGGTGCAGTCGGTGCATTCTAACGTCCCACCGACAGGGCGGTTGATATGTTTACTCAGTAGCTCTTGCAAAATAGTTCAATATGCAAAAAGTATAATAATCTTGATATAACCCTCTCTCGCTTTTTCTTAAAAGAGAGGTTGGAAAATATTTACATTGATTTGCCTATAAAAATCGTGTGTGGTGTGGGGGGGGGGCGTTTAAAATATCTACAGCATTTGCTGACAAAAATCTCACAAAACAGGACTCAGAAAATATCTAAGTTGTGCCGGAAATTCTCTTGACGCTGGCTCGCTAAAACATAGCGTAAATTAGGACAGGAGGCCGGGACGATATAAGATCAAAGTAACCAAAATATATTCCGTAATTCACAATGTAACTTCTTTTGTTTTTCAATTCATTTTAATTTTGCGTTGGGCATTTAAGCGACTCAATACCATTTGGCATGTTTCATTTTTAAAATTGGGTGAGATAAAATGGGACAAATAAGAAATCTGCGATTAAGCGACACCAGATAATTTAGATTTACATTTTTGCATTGCATCTTGGACGATTTGGACGGTCTCATTCTTAACCAGATTATAATTAAATTTATTACACAACTCTCTCTCTCTCTCTTTCATTCTCTTTCTCTTTCTCTTTCTCTCTCTCTCTCTCTCTCTCTCTCTATATATATATATATATATATATATATATATATATATAATTGAAATAATCACAACAGACAAACTCGGCGAATATCGTGTGCGACGCGTGGAACACTGTTCTTCTGTTTCGACCTAATTAGTTATAAACTGCCGATGAGACCTAATTAGGTCGAAACAGCTGTACAGTGTTCCAAACTTCGCACATGGTATTTGCCGAGAATGCCTGTCGGGATTATTTCAATTATATATATATATATATATATATATATATATATATATGAGAGAGAGAGAGAGAGAGAGAGAGAGTTGTGTAATAAATTTAATTTCTAAATTGCACCATGTTAGCATAAAAAGATGCGTAATCGATACACACACACAACACACACACACACACACACACATATATATATATATATATATATATGTGTGTGTGTGTGTGTATATATGTGTGTGTTTGTGTGCATATATATATATTATTTCATCTATCTATTACTAAAATTCTCATTATGTAGATATGTAGGTATGAAAACTTAAACTCGTTAAATTATACCAAAATGTATTTTATAAGAATGCACTTCTAATGGTATAACTTAGAGAATAAAGATATTGCTAGTTCAACTTACAACAGAATGACAATTTTGTGGGTTTACATTTGCGCTGAACGTCCTTTTTTGAACTACCCTGATTCTTATTATAATGGAGAACTATAATTTGCTAATTATAATAATCTATACCATTCTAAACAGAAGCATCAATATAATCATGGACAGCCCTTTGAACATGAACCCAACAGGTTCACAGGTCCTCTGGTAATGTTTATAATATGCTAATTTTTCGTAATGATTCTAAAAAGTTATTTTTTCTATTATTTTAATTTTGTATTTTGAAGAATTTCCGTTTTAGAAGCTGTTGGTGTTATTCTCTTTTCTTTATTAGTGAAAGCTTTTTTGGCAGTTATTTTATTTATTCATTTCTTATCATCTGCGAGTCTGTTCTTTTCTTTTGTTGTTGTTGTTGTTGATTATCTGCGTGTCTGTTATTATTGTTTTAGTTGTTGATTATATGCGAGTCTCAAAATGATGTTAATGAAAAAGTAATGCCTCTTAGAAATGCCTTCCTCTTTGTATCCCATAATTCCACTTTCCAAAAATACGTCAGTTAAAAGGATTGACCAAACTGTCAATACTGATTACCGCTCGCTCAGTGCATGGAGATCAGTTATGAAAATTCAGAACTGGCCTCGGTGTAACGGAACGAAACTGCCTCTCCCAAAAAACAATAAAAAACAAACAAGTGGATCAAAAGATCATTTAAAAACTAGGAATGGCTTGTGTGTAGAGTTCGTTCCACCTCAGGCTGGAATACGTTTGAACAATTTAATTTAATTGATTCTCATGTGTTTTTTGGACTTTTGGGTCTCAGCTGGTTATTGTTATGCGTTCGTTTCTTATTTCCTTCTGATATTTAAAAGAAAACTCAAGTTCATTCTGAAGCAGAAGACAGACAACACCTGTGACAGAAATAATAGATTAAAAAAAAAATTACTTCGAATCAAACCTAAGAACATGTGAATACTGATAAGAGAGCAACGGTAAACCTGACAAATGCATGGTTACCAATCAATAATTACATTTTTGACAACCAGATAAAGCTGGGTAATGTAAACGAAGAAAGTAGGCATAGCACATTGGTTAATCATTATATATTATACTAGCAAAAGTACCCGGTCCATGTTAGTTTATTAAAGATTTAACGATAATAGTCTTTTTGTTGTTTACATTTTTGAAACAATTTTAAATAATATCGATAAAAACACATACAAATTACATATTTAGAAAGATTATTTTATCTTCTTTCGAACCAAATAAATATTTTAAAGATTGGACCAGAAATAATGGAGAAATTCCGAGCTGAACTGCTTAGAATGCGATTTTGTTTACTAAAATTAAACTAAACTACTGGTATCGCTATAATAGAAAGCAGGCGGCGAGCAATATTCTGTTACCAGCAGCTGCTGGTAGTCGGCCAGTTCCACAAATCGGTTGATTTTGGTTTAATTAATTAATTATATCTCTTAATCAGTAAAAATAAATAACCAAATGTGGCGTGTTTCTTAGTTAGAAGGATATAAATGTGTTTGCAAGATTTCGAATCTGAGTGACGTCTCTTTTCGGAGTTATATGTCGACACGTACACACCAAACTTTCTTTTATATATATATATGGAGTAAAGCGTGGTGTGAGGCGCGTGGTGTAATGGTTAGAGTCGTAGGAAATGGACTCGTCGACCGGAGTTCAAATAATGGACGAGGCTGTTTGCATTTCACATAGCGCTAATACCCTTGGGTAAGGTATGAATCCAAATATTCTCCCGCTAGCTATGGAAAAATAGTAGGGCAGTCTGGGCCCTTTAACCTTGGTTAGGCAACCAGTCTAGGAAAAGGAAAACTCTGAATTCAAATCTGTTAAACTCCGCGTAATAAACTAACGTTGTGTCACATTCTGATCGTACAGTAGGGTTTATATATATATATATATATATATATATATATATATATATGCCGAATACGTTTTTGTTTTATTCATTCTTTTTTTCCAAACTCTTTTTAAACTATAGAGGGGACCCTAACAGGTACTACTACACCGGGTCAGAGAGAATCTGGGTATAATGGCAATGAAGGGGTACTCCACATTCCACAGAGCTCCAGAATTGGAACCTCACTACTAGATACATTTTAACGTCATACCCAGGACATCAGAACTGATAAAAAACAGAACATTATCTATAGTATCCCACGCTGTGAGGTCATTTAAGGGAGAGAAAAACCTCAGCCGTATCGGAGAGATTACATTTAGAGCGAAAGATAGAACATTAAAACTAGACACAAAAGACCAAAACCAACGATTACAATGGAAAACAATAGGCAAATTATAGTTATTAGCAAAAAAAACACACCCCGGGCGGTGTAGAAATAATTTTTTATGTATTACCTGAGGTGAAGATTAAATAAATAAAATAAAACATTCAATATTTTTTTTAATTAATTACTTTACTTAAAAAGCATCCAATTCACTCCACTGAGATACTTGTTTTGTTTTACGACAGTAGGGACCTCTAAAAAATTATTATTTAATCATTCAGAATCTTATCTTTTGAGAAAAAAATTTAAAAATCGCACGAGTAAAATATATTTTGTTCGGATTTCATGAAATTAAATATGCGGGAGGGGTCGACCTAGTAAAAAATATTTCCTCTAAGATTTTTTAGGAAAAAACTATTTTAATATGAATAAGTATCGACATTTTCATGAAAATTTGACTATTAATTGATTTTTCATAGAATTTTGATATTTTTATGTAGTAATGACACTGACTATAAATTAAATACTCATTGATACACTTACTTAATTCCTGAAATGACTGTGACGTAAGCAGTGACATAGTTTCGGTTACAGACAAACAGAGATCGAATCTCTATTATTAATAAAGATTGTAGAAACCAACTATAATTATAGAAGTTTAAGTTATTACAAAATAGCCAACGAAATAGGCGATTGCATAAATTGATTCTTCCAACCTATATATATATATATATATATATATATATATATATATATATATATGACCTTTCTGGCAATATATATTTTACTATTTATCTATCTATCAATCCATCTATGTCTATATATCTGTCTATTCATATCTATCTATCTATCTATCTATCTATCTATCGATCTCAGTCTGTTCATATCTATCTGTAAGTCTATCTCAGTACGTTTATAGCTATATGTTTGTCTATCCTAGTCTATTCATATCTATTTATCAAAGAATTACTCTGCCCATCCTAACATTCATACTTTACACACACACACACATGCACACACACACACACACACACACACACACATATATATATATATATATATATATATATAGTAGAAGTAAAGTCTTCGGGGTGGCCTAATGTCGGTATCAGCCGGGCAGCGAGGGAGTCTAGCGCTAGACGAAGGAGATTATTTTAGCGTCTGAGGTGGAGCGCCACAACTACCACCAGTTCCTTACTCTACCGCACAGATCTCTGTGCTACGCATACGCTGAGTTGGTGAGGGCCGGTATCGAATCAGGAATCTTGTGATTCCTAACCGAACGCTCTACCGACTGAGATAAACTGTGTCTATCTGTAAGTCTATCTATCCCAGTCTGTTCATATCTATATATTAAATTATCTATCCCTATCTATCTATCTATCTATGTTCTTATCTCAGTCTGTTCATATATGCATGTATGTATATTTTTTCACATCTATCCATTTTTTATTATCAAATTATCTGTCCCAGTCCGTTCATATCCATCTATCTATCTATCTATCTATCTATCTTAATCTGTTCATATATGCATGTTTGTATGTATTTTCACATCTATCCACTTTTCCATGTTTTTTTTAAAACCATTATACTTGGGTGGGTGTTCAACCGAAAAACTACTGTGATTACAATTCCATAGAAATATGACCCAAGCCAATTGAAACTGATAATTGAATCAGGAAAGTTGTGAACCAGACATGCGAAAATATTTTATCCTTTTTTTTTTTCTGTTTTAAACTTGACTTCTTTTTTGTAGATGGTTTACACTGCTTGTGTTCTGTTCCTGTTCTTTGAGGCGGTTGAATTTATCGTAGTAGCTGCATTCTTTAAAAAAAGTCCTCTCCAACCAATTCACGCTTTAACTCTTTGTCTACTTTAAACCGCTCACAGCAGCTCTTCCACCAAGAACTGTTTCTACACATACCACACCCAAGAAAAGTACAAAAAAGGACTCAGATTACAATATAGGTCTGGTTGAGCTCAGTCGGTAGAGTGTTCGACTAGGAACCTCAAGTTTCCATGTTCGATATCGACCCACGTCAACTCAGCGTATGAGTAGATCAGGAATCTGTGTGGTAAAGTTAGGAGCTGATAGTAGGCGTGGGTTTCAGATGTCCAAACAATCTCCTTGGTCTAACGCTAGTGAAAAGGCGATAGAATCCCTCGCTGTCTGGTTGATACCGACTTTAGGCCACCCCGACAACTTTCCTTTTTTTTATTTGAATAGAATGAGTTCTGAGGTGAAGGGATTGTGAACTTTGAAATATCCATCAGACAGAAAATTTGATTCAACCGTGGGGAGAATTTGGTAAGGGTATTTGTCTCATACCCCACTTGTATGGACTGGGCACAAGGTCTCGTTTTAACGTGGGCCCACTCACAAGCCGAAGCTCATGAAAATGCACTATTGCTCTATTACGTTCACTTTCGGTCTCATACCATTGGTAAAAATATGAATCCCATCATCCTCCACCCATGGGTTACATAGTACCACTACTGCTCTTGTACGAGGGTGGCTTTGGAATTAAATAACTCGCGAAGGTTGATATGCCATTACGAAACTAAAGAAAAACCCAAACATTGAAAATCTGTGTAATTTTCAACGTGTCTGTGGGGTGACGAGAGGTTTAATGTTTTAGTTTAAAAAGGTAACTGGTTATTCTTGGTGCGTTTTCCAACGGTTTGCTTTTAACCCCATCTTATTTGGTGTTCGCGCTGAAAAGGAATTCACGGAGAGAAAAGGAAAAGACAAAGACAAAAGGTAGTTTAAGGATTTAGGCTTTATTCATGGGTCATAGCCACTACGTGGTAAGGAAATTCCTTCCTAGCGAGTAGTAGTGTCTAGACACAGTTATGGTCTAAGTTCAAATGGCTGGGAAATTATCTTGGGGGTCGGAAGGCGGTCCTTTTTTCCCCGCACATGCTGGGAGGGTTCTACCGGTGTGAAGGCTTATGTGAGTTTGGAATTTAATTTTTTTTTTTAAATTTAAATTTTATTTCAATTCTATTTTAATCTCCACGTGTCTCAGCGGGTATTAATTACATTGATATCAGTGATGATATTATACGAAGACTTCAATTTTGAATAGAAAATATCATTTTACCGACGAGAAAAAATCCCCTATTTCTAAGGCAGATCCTTACGCATATGCTCCTCTGAGTTGAAAATGTTTGAGCGGTTTAGTTTAGTCGGTAGAGAATCCGCCAAGAAATTGCAAAGTTCCGCGTTCGATACAACTCAGCGCACGAGTAACACAACTTGGATACTGTGATCTGTGCAGTAAAATGTGGAGCTGACGGTAGATGTAGCGCTTCGCTTCAGCAAAGCAATCTCCCTGTTTTTTGCTAGCGAAAAGGGGATAGAGATCCTCGTTGTCCGGCTGAAATAAATCGTGCATATTGAACTCGTATGGCTGTCCATCCAAAAATGATACCATCCATTTGACTTTTCTCTGGTTTGGTGTCAGACAATGCTTTACTGGCCTTAGCTAGAGAGATACATGCTGTTTTTCTGAGGAAGACTTCGAAAGTGATAAATCTCCAATGTAGCTGAAAAATTTCCCTTTTATACTCACAATATCTATTGTAGTTTCTGTGGAAATAAATTGAAGGCTTTACTAGTATCATTATTGTGTCCTTTGTACAGAGAGTTTCACGTATTGATCAATTGACAGCGCTGACGCAAATTGCCGGCTTCTGCTCGGATAGGGGAAAATTCTCCATTGGCAATAAAGAAAGAAAAAATATCGATAGTTCCCTTACACGAATCCAATTCCCTCTAGACATGTCTTACTTTCCTAGCTTTACGAGAACAACTCTAAATACATTGTGTACGTGTGTATGAGACTATCGATCAATTTGTACGCTTTTGTTCGTCTCTGTCCATCGGTTCTTTGTTTGAACCATTGTTACATAATTCATAAACAGCTTATGATTTATATACGTACCTGTAGTTAGAATATTTGAATAAAGTTCGTTAGAGTCAGAAGAACGGGATATCAGTGGAACGTTATGAGTGATAACGGTGACGTTCCGCCTGACCTTCCGATAGAGCGCGCCAATACAGATGCGTGGGAATTAGTTTGAGATGCGTATAGACCTTCGAGGAGCGTGGACGCTATTGTCGGCTCTGAGAGTCGCTCTCCCCCTGCGGCGGATGAATCATGGGCTGGGTTGTTGAAGTTAAGCTTTAGAAGAAAACAACAAGTCTTGTTTCTTGAGTAATTAAAACAAGAAGAAACCAACCCGAGAAATCAACAGAAAGAAGAAGCCACCCAAATGATCAGCCCAACAAGAGAACATCTAGACGAAGTAGCAGCGAGTAAACAAGTAAGAGCCATTATCTGATATAACGTAGCGGCGGAATCAACATGGGCTGGGTTGTGGAAATAAAGCTTTATCAGAAAACAACCAAGTCTTGTTAATTGATTATTAAAAACCAGAAATGCCCAGCCCAACTCGGAAAAGAAGAAGAACCGACCTTTAACTGAAAGCCCAGAAGAGAAGTTAGCCTGAGGAGAATGGCGGCCGAGTTAGAAGCAGTAGCAGCAAGTAAACAAATAAGAGCCATCATCTCATCTCATCTATATATCTGTCTGTCTCTTCCATTATATACCTAATGTCATATAAGAAGTATATAACACCATTAGCAGATCTGTTTCTGGTGTCTAATCCGGTGTTCAAGTCCTAGTAGATTGTAGTGTCACAAACACTGTTCTCTAGTAATATAAACAAACAGATCACGTTCCTAATGCAGAATTTTAAGGCTGTTCAATAAGATCCCACCGAAAGTAACGATTCACAGTCGTTCTAAATCCAACCAATCAGTACGCTCGGCATATTTAAGAGTATATCATAATCATGTCGTGCTGACAGCATGGATATCCATGACTATCTCACGCCAAACGTCCCTTTCAGTCATCGCCCTCGAGAAGTCCTCTGTGCAGCATTCAGAATCTGCACAAAGCTGATTAATGTAGGTCCTTGCTGGACGGCCAATACTGGTGTATCTATGAGCAGGTATCTACAAGAGAACGTCATTTATGAGTTCATCCCTACTTCTCAGCATTTTTCTGCATGCCTCGTTCGTCTTAGTTGGATGACGTGTGTGATAATGGGCAAGTGGCCGTACAGCCGCTTTCTTGTGAGTTGACTTGTCTTCAAAATCATGGCTGCATCTCTATATATGCTCCAAAAATCTCTCGCCAACCGTCCCTATCACTCATTTGCCGTGGTAGATCCCCCGCACGGCATCCAGTATGCACACAAAGCTGATCTATGTAGATCTTGCTGGATGACCCTCACTAGCATGTCTATGTGTTGGTTTCCATAGGAAAACATCACTTATGAGTTCCTATTTACTTCTCCAGCATGTCTTGTCCGTCTTACTTGGATGGTTTGATAGGTGACAGATGGCCGTATAGCTGCTTTCTTGTGGTGTGTTTCCACCATTTGTTCAAGATCACACGCAGCATTCTTGGGCAACTCACATCAAGCTTATTCTTCAGGCGCCTCGTCAAGGTCAAGTGGTGCAGCCATACAGTAGCACTGATACCACCACGGCCTAGAAGACTTGTCGCTTTCACTTGTCGGTGAGATCTGATTTCCGCATAACTGACAATCTGTCTATAGCCGACTATGTGTACATTAACATCGCTTTCTGTGGAAGAGATATTACTACCTAGGTACGTGAATTGGCTTTAGAGGGTTACCATCGAGTGTGGAGATGTCTCCTTTCTTTTTAAAGCATATGTACTGTGTTTTATCGAAATTCACATAAAGGCCGATACTCTAATTCAGTGTGTGTGTGCGTGTGTGTATGTGTCTCTGTCTTTGTATGCGTGTGTGTGTTCACGTGTGTGTTCGTGTCTGTGTATGATTGTTTACGATTCTAAGTATGCTTGTGTGTGTGTGTGCGTGTGCGAGTGCGTGTGCGACTGCATGTGCGAGTGCGTGTGCATGCGTTCGCGAGAGTGCTACGCGTGTGCGCGCGCGTCCGCGTATATATGCTTGTAAGTGTGCGTAAGTGTGTGTGTATTTGTGCCAGTGTGTGTGCATGTGTTCGTGTGAGTGCCACGCGTGGGTACGCGCGTGCATGTATGTATGCATATGTGTGTGCATAAGTTTGTGTGTATTTGTGCCTGTGTGTGTATGTGTGCATATATTATATATATATATACATATATATGTGTGTGTGTGTGTGTGTGTGTGTGTATGCGTGCACATGTGCATGATATGTAAGTTAACAGTTTTGAGTGTGTTATTTTGTTCTTTTACACTTTCGTACCAATTTTCCTCTTTTCCCAGCATGCAACGAGGGAAGAATTGGCGGGAAGTCGCTATTTAATTGGAATAGGGAATATGAAGATGAACGGCAAAGAAAATTACTTTTCGGAAAAAATATAATTTTCTCACCTCATGCGAGTCAAAGTTCTATTTACTCTTCTTTTTTCTTTTTTCTTTTCTTTTTCTTTCTTTCTTTCTTTCTTTAATTTTCTCCTTCATGCTATCCTTCTTTCTTTTGGTCCCTTTGTCCCCTTTGTCTATTTATTTATTTTTCTTTCTTCGTTTTTAACTTCCTTCTCTATTTCTTTATATTGTTCCTTTTGTTTTCTTTCTTTCTTTCTTTCTTTCTTTCCTCATTTCCACTACTATTTCACTCTTTTTCATTCTTCTTTCATCTTTCTTTCTTTCTTCTTTCTTTTTTTTCCACTATTATTTCTCTCTTTTTTCATTCTTCTTTCATCTTTCTTCTTTCTTTCTTTCTTTCCACTATTATTTCTCTCTTTTTTCATTCTTCTTTCTTTCTTTCTTTCTTTCTTGCCACTATTATTTCTCTTTTTTTTCATTCTTCTTTCATTCTTTCTTTCTTTCTTTCTTTCACTATTATTTCTCTCTTTTTTCATTCTTCTTTCATCTTTCTTTCTTTCTTTCTTTCTTTCACTATTATTTCTCTCTTTTTTCATTCTTCTTTCATCTTCTCTTTCTTTCTTTCTTTCTTTCTTTCCACTATTATTTCTCCCTTTCATCTTTCTTCTTTCATCTTTCTTTCTTTCTTTCGTCGTTTTCCTGTTCCGTTTTCTTTATGTTTGCCCTTCCTCCCTTTTTCTTTTTTATCTCTTTCTTTTTCTTTCTTTGTTTTTTTTTTCCCCAATTTAATTATTTCTTATTGTTCTCGTTCCCCTGTTCTTTCTTCCTTTATTTTCCCGCTTCTTCCTTTTTTTGTTCCCTACTTTCTTTCTTTTATCTCTTCTATCTTTCATTCTCTCTTTTTCTCATTATTTGTATTCGTACCCACTCTCCTTATTATCTCCATTTTCTTCACCATTTTCTTTTTCTATTAGAGACCAAGTCACCCCGCCATCCTTCACACATTTTCACTTATCTCATAATTGTTTTTTGTCGAAAAAAAACAAAAACAAACAAAAAGCCCCCCCCCCCCGAAAAAAAGACAAAGGAAAAAAAAAAGAAAGAAAAGAAAACAGAAAGCAAAACAACAAAACACAACAAAAAAAAAAAAAAAAGAAAAAAAAAGATGCTGTTCACAAAGTACTAAAACTAAACATTTTTCTTGTGGCGTCTGAGGCTCCATCCAATGCAATGCAGTTTTTCATCCATCAATTTCGACCGTGCTGAACTGGAAGAAGATAAATACTTAACAGTGAACGACTGCATCGAAGTTATAGAGTGACAATAAAAAACAGTAAAAACCATTCAGTACACATCGTATATATTTACCAAAACCCTTTCGCAAAATCAGGATGTGTACACATTGTAGAAGAAAACAAAAATCGGTAATGCAGGGGAAACAATGAACAAAAAAAGTGGCTAAGTGTTGAGACAAAACGAAAGGCTAAGAAATAAGTAAAGGAAATACGTTAAAAGCTTGCATTTTATCAACAACAAAAAAAAAACCCAGGAATTTTGAGGAAAAGCCCTTATTCATTAATGTACGGACGGGATCTTAAAGAGGGAATATGATCTCTGGAGGAAAAAGTTAAGAATGATTTTGATGTCTGATGGTGATGAAGATATATATATATATATATATATATATGTAGTATATTAAGAAAGAATGAAAAAAAAACACAGGTTTAAATGAGTTAAGTGGTGAGTTTATTGGCCAAAGCTGCAGTGTTTCGATCCATTAATTAGATCATCTTCAGGGCATTTGTTGGTATATGGAAGGTAATAAGAAATTTTTTTATCACAGAATAACGAGAAAAGCGAGTGGTAGTCCTTGTTATTCAGTCTGTTTAAAATTTGAAGTTTGAAAAAAGGAGACGGTTTAAAATATGACGTCACATATTCTATTTTACGGTGTGAGTATGGGACTGTGTAAGTGTGTGTATCGAAAAGAAAGCATTGTGCATTTTTTAGGTGTGTGGTTGCGTGTGTATGTATAAATCTTTTGCGATAAACGACAGAGAAACAAACCTCTAGGTTGTGTGTGTGTTGTGTGTGTGTGTGTGTGTGTGTGTGTATATATGTGTGTGTGAGAATGGTTACCATTGAGAAACGATGTATGTTTCAGGTAGGAAGAGAATATTCTTAAACTTTTTGAGTTGCTGTGTGTGTTTGATATGTAAGAGGAAGGGGAGAGATTCATATATATATATATATATATATATATATATATAATATTATTATATATATCATTTGATGATAAGTCAACGGCACTTGGTAACTGATGTTTTTTCAGGCTATGCAATTTTCAAACGAAACTTCATGTTTTCACTACCCTAACTTATATATATATATACAAGGTGTGTCAAAAATTATCGAGATGTTTTTGTACTTTTTGACACCTTGTGTTCTGGAAAAAAAAAAATAACGTGACATTCATTCTTCATTTCTCTCTTGGTAAATACAGCTTTAAACTTGTTACTTTTTGACACACCTTGTATTCTGAAAAAAATTAATGAAAAGAACGTTATTTTTTCAGAATACAAGCTGTGTCAAAAAGTACAAAAATCTCAATTTTTTTACACATTATATATATATATATATATATATACATGTTGATAATATTGTTTGATATATTCATAAGTAAAAATTGGTCAATATCATTGACAGAATACACACACACACACGCGAGCACATGCACCCACCATATATATATATATATATATATATATATATATATATGTGTGTGTGTGTGTGTGTGTGTGTGTCTTTATGTGTCTTTGTGTGTGTGTGTGTGTGTGTGTGTGTGTTATGTGTGTATGTGTCAATCTCATTCAAGTCATTTTTATCATACCCTCTCTTAGATATGGGGGAACAACGATCCTTACTTTGCCAGGCGGGATTATGAAGTGTTATTGTGTGGTTTGCATTTTGGTTTCCTCAATTATTTGTTACATTCATTAGACATTTCTAAAGGGTCATCCCTTAGAAATGTCAAATGGAAACATTTATTTTTTGCCGAGACTTTATTCTTCTTATTCATTGCCCCTGTTACGCCCAAAGAACATTTCAGACCTTCTTTGTGGTGACGACCTGTCTGTTGAGAAATTTTGGATATAAGGTGTGTGATGAATGCCCGCTCCTACTACCTATGTGATCTAACACTTGGCCAATCACTGGCAGTACTTTGAGGTTGATACAATACTTAAACCGATCCTACTGTGATATTCATGGACGACGGACATAGGATTAAATCACTGGATCTTTACCAATACGTAGGATAGGACTTATACGCTTACCAAAGGATTCCATAACAGGACTTTGTCTAAGCCCTTTTCAACTGGCCAAGGATGGTATTTAAAAACTTTACACTGTCTATCATCTGAGCCAGTGTATTTTTAATGTGCCTGACCCAGAGATTGAACTTACAACTTATAGATAACTACATGACCTCTATCGGTCACTTTTACCAATAAGCCATGTATGGAAGAGCATTAAAGCAGTAAATTGTGGTTGCTTTACATTTCTCTGTAGAGATTCCATTGTACACCCCAAGAATGTAAAATAATAATAATAATAATAATAATAATAATAATAATAATAATAAAACGAATTAGGCCAGTGAAACGTGGGCTACACAAGTGACTATGCCGTCATCAAATCCTCCTGATTGACTAAAGCTGTATGGCCCTCATACATCGGTAGAATATATATATATATATATAATATATATATATATATATATATATATATATAAGAACAAGGGAGACCGGAGCGATTGCAATAATTACCGTGGTATTTCTTTACTCAGCATTACAGGTAAACTCTTTGCTAGAGGTGCACTAAATAGACTTCAGATCCTCGCAGAAAAGACTTACCCTGAATCACAGGCCGGTTTCAGAGTAGGAAGGTCCACTACTGACATGATCTTCTCTCTGAGGCAACTTCAGGAGAAATGTAGAGAACAGAGAAGACCACTCTACATAGCATTTATTGACCTCACAAAAGCTTTCGACCTTGTAAGCAGGAATGGTCTCTTCTAGTTAATAGAAAGAATAGGCTGACCCCCAAAACTTCTCCGCATTCTTCAGTCCTTTCACACTGACATGAAAGGCACCATCCAGACCCTTTCAGCATTCGTCGTGGTGTCAAGCAGGGATGCGTGTTGGCACCCACTCTGTTTGGGATCTTCTTTTCCCTCCTTCTGCGCCAGGCTTTTGGTAAATCAACAGAAGGAGTCTACCTTCACACAAGGACAGAGGGAAATCTGTTGAATCTCAGCCATCTAAAAGCAAAAACAAAGGTCAAGCAATTTTCATTCGGGACATGCTATTTGCTGATGATGCAGCAGTGGTAGCACACTCTCAGGAGCACCTGCAAACACTCATGGACCAACACCCAAGCCTGCCAGGACTTCAGCCTGACCATTAGTATAAAGAAAACTAAGACGATG
>CM042140.1:104582907-104600407 GCA_023376005.1 Doryteuthis pealeii
CACAAGGTCAATTTCTAAAGCGGAGTTTAACAGTTTTGAATTCAAAGTTTTCCTTCGCCTAGACTGATTACTAGCCATGGTTAAAGAGCCCATTCTGTCCTGCTATTTACACATAGCTGGAGGGAGAGTTGGATTCATACTTTTCCCACGAGTATTAGCGCCATGTGAAATGCCAACAGCTTCGTCTAGGAATTGAACTCGGGTTGACGAGTTCATTTCTACGACTCTAGCTGTTATAGGTGATATACCCTATATACTAATGGAATGCGCCGACTGTTCCTATAAGTCACAGGGACAATTATGGCTTGAAGAGTAAGCCAATGTGAGTCAGCTCATAACTCTATTGTCGGACGTATTTCCCACTTCTCTGTACTGTAATTGTCTACTCTTTTGTTAATACATATTCCTACATTTGTTACCGGTCGTTTTGTTCTTATTTGACCCCTTAAAACCCCACAACACTAACCATAAAACCACGCACCTCCATAACTTTTTAAACATTTTTAGTGATATATAAGACCCATTGCAGTATTTAAAATGTACTAATAACATGGGATGTTTTAAAGCAAATCTGAGTTATTCTATGTATTAATTATTTTAAACTATAGATTAAATGCTCATTGATTAACTTACTTAATTCCTGAAATGACTGTGACGTAAGCAGTGACGTAGTTTCGGCTATAGACAAATAGAGACAGAATCTCCATTATTAATAGATGCTTTCTATCAGACGCATGTACAACACCGCCCCCCCCCCAAAAAAAAAAAAAAATTATGAAAATTTTCAAGACTAATCAAGATGATTTATACATTATTAGAATTTTCATTTTGTATGTATGTAATTGAAACGCAACAAAAACGGCACAGCAGAGCAAGACTTTTAATAGAGCAGCACGCTTAAAAGGCTCTAATATTCGACTAAAGACTTAGACTTTTACCATTTACAGAAAGCGATGTCAATATGCGAGTAGGAAAGGCATGATTTGCTATAGACAGATTATCGATCATATGGAAATCTAATTTCTCTGATAAGATAAAGCGAGACTTCTTCAAATCTGTAGCCGTGTCAGTGCTACTGAATGACCGCACCACTTGGAAAAAAAAACTAGATAGGAACTTTACAAGGATGAAATGCTTCGTGTTGTCTTGATTAAATAAGCACTCCCTAAGAAAGTAGCTGTCCAGCCACTTGCCTCCGATCACCCTATCACACAAACCATCTGAACAAGACGAACAAGATGTGTTGAATACATCTGGAGAAGAAAGGAAGAACTCATGAGTGACGTTATCCTGTGGACACCTTCACAAGGACACACCAGTGTAGGCCGACCAGCAAAAATATACATCAATCAGCTCTGTACGGATACTGGATGTCATGCGGAAGAGCACCAGGACCGATGACCAATAGGGATGTTTGGTGAGAGAGAGAGAGAGAGAGAGAGAGAGAGAGAGAGAGAGAGAGAGAGAGAGAGAGAGAGAGGGGAGATTTATGGGGATCCGTGCTGTCTTGCACAACATGATGATGATGATGATGATGATTTATATATACTGACAGATAAGTATCTATAATATTAATTTTATATATTCATTTAGTTATACACATTATTAAACATTAAAATACCATATTAATGTAAGTCAATTTTTTTTCTCTTACTCCTACAAAAATCTATAAAAGCAGTATAAAAAAATGTATTCATAATCTAAAATGAAAACAATGAGAACAAGATTAACATGAAATAGCAACAATAACAATTTAGTGAATATTAAAAATCTATAAGTATACAGACATTTAAAAATGACAGGTGATCATAAGAATAAGTTCTACTCCAATTTACAATATATGCAAAACTCTAATCTTTTCTTAGTATTGAATAAATCATTTTTTAATGTTCTATTATTCAACATTTTATTTTCATTCTATACACCCACGAGTTTGAAAGCATCACATTCTAATATCAAAAATGGAAAACTGCATATAGAATTTTACTCCAGGTGCATGAGATTCAATAAAAAATTAATATAAATGAAAAATAACATTGAATGGTTACAAAATAAGAGCATCTTACAACTAAAATATATTCCCCAAAGTTTTAATGTTGCAAAAGTTAAACATTTGATTTGAGAGTAACCTCCCCTTGTATGTGTCACTTTGAGGAAGACTTATGTTTTGGTCAGCCATTTTCATTTCACCATAAATCTACACTGAAAATACGAAGTTGTTTGAATCACTACAACTGCATGTTTTAACACGAAAATATCATACAATGTGTTCTTAATAACAATTAAGTTCATTTCAAATAATGCGCAAGCACAATTAAGAACACATTTTATGATATTTTCGTATGATATTTTTAATTAGGGAAATGGAAATTATATGTAATGTAATACCATATCAATGTAACACTTATTATAGGATAAATGTAAAAAAGTAAAGTAAAGTCGTCGGGGTGGCCTAAAGTCGGTATAAGCAAATCAGCGAGGGAGTCTATCCCCTTTTTCACTAGCGCTAGACCAAGAAGATTGTTTTTTTTTGAGTCTGAGGTGGAACGCCACACCTACCATCAACTCCTTACTTTACCGCACAGATCCCCTGTGCTACTGATACGCTGAGTTGGCGAGGAGCCGATATCGAACTAGGAACCTTGTGGTTTCTAACCGCACGCTCTACCGACTGAGCTAGTATGTTTTAAATAAATAAACACATTTTTTCCACTAATGTTTTTTCAATTCTTTCATCTTTTGGGTGGGGTGGGGGGGTGGACGTGCGTCTGACAGAAAAAAAACATCTATTAACAATGGAGATTCGGTCTCTATTTGTCTATAACCGAAACTACGTCACTGCACTTCATCATTATTTACTTCGCCTTACTTGACAAATATTTATAAATATGTTTTTTTTTTCCGCCAAGTTACAGGAACCTGATTCTGAGGTATTTCGCGAAGAGTATACGCCTCATTTGTGCAGCGAACTAGAAAAACAAAAACAAACGTAATTCATGCAGCAAAAGATAACGATCGGTTCATTTAACAGTCATATTAAGACAAGTTGTTCTGCACATTAATTTCTTTTTAAATTTAATGTCATTGCATTTGAATCGGAGTTTCAAATTTCTCGACTCATTCCTGGAAATGTCGTAATTTTATCAACAATAGAAAGTTGACATCTTGCTGGTTGATATTTGTTTTTGGAGTTGTTTTGATTTGAAGCGTGAAATTTATGTATTAGGTTCAGTATGAGACTGAATATTAAAAAAACATGAGGGACAAAAAATACATTTGAGTCAATCAATTAAGCAATTTATGGAAGATATGTAAAAAAAAGGACCCCTCCCAAAGAAAATAGTGAGGCAGATGAATAATTATATCATCCCTTAATCTATCTATCTATCTATCTGATCCTGTTCATATATGTCTGTCTCTCTTCATATCTATTTATCTATTAATCTATCTTGCTATATTAGTCTATTTCGTATATATATATATATATATATATATATATATATATATATATATATATATATATATGTATGTGTGTGTGTGTGGGTGGGTGTGTGTGTGTTATTTTTTACATTTCTAAACTCTACCGGTGTGAAAAAAAACCGATAACTCAGTTTTCTAAATTAAAAAAAATTCGAACTGATATTTGGTAATTTTTTTTTTTATATAAGAAAAGTCCAGCATACCTGTACTTTCTGAAAATAATCATCAGTATCGTATGTAGTGGGTGGTATATATAGTCGAAGTATATACCAATAAACCAAACGATAAAAATATGAATAATAGTAACAAAAAAGTATACTTGGGATCCACACAAGCAGCTTTTAAGATTAGACACTACAACCACAAGAGTAGTTTGGTAAACGAAAAATATAGACACAATACGAGTTTATCGTATCATGTGAGGGAAAAAAAAAACTAGGAATAGACCCCTTCTTAAAATGCGAAATAAAGAGATGTAATAAATACAAAACAGGAGACAGATTTTGCCGACTTTGCACAGAGGAAAAACTCGCCATAGCTAATTACAAAAAAACAAGCGAATTATTAAACCAAAGAACAAAAATTCTAAACGCATATAGACATAAAAAGGCATGGCTCCTTAGCAAATAAAAAAATAAAAAATAGTTATTACAAAACCTTTTACGAATTACATCGACTTAGTTAAACAGAGGGTAGGGTTCTGATGAAATCCTTTCAATTTGACTGAAACCATGGTAGACCCTTAATTTTTCCTCTATTATTATTATTATTATTATTATTATTACTGCTCTATGTTTTTTATATATTGAGCACTTTTAGATTATTTACTGATGCTACTGCAACGGAAAAGTTAAAGCGGCAATTGGATACTATATATATATATATATATATATATATATATATATATATATATATCAATTGCTGCTATTCCAACTGCTCAATCCAATTATTAGTTCCAAATTTCAGGAAAGATAAAGTGTAATCCTCAAGTTAATTCAGGACTGATACATAAGTAAGCAATAAAAAAAAGAATGAATAAATGCGTTTGGAAGTGTGCTATAAAGCGAATAGCTTATAGTAGATGTGGCGCTCCACCTCACGCCCCCCCGATTTCCCAGGTCTAGCGCAATTGAAAAAGAGATAGACTCTCTCGATTTCAAGCTGATACCGGCAATAGGCTACTCAACCGACTTTACTACTTATGTACACTGTACATATCCAACTGAATTCACACACGAAAATATATTTGTAAATTATTGATTAATATCAAAGATACATAAATATTTAAAAAGACAACTTGACCTCCTTTTGCCCTTCTGTCTGTCTCTTTCATTCATAATTCATTTCAGCATTAACCTTTTATCACAATTACTCGGAAGATTCCTGTACAGCAATATCCAGCTACATTTTGTTACTCTTTATCATAAATTTCTGTGGAATTCGTGGTCTAATGGTTAGAGTTGTAGGAAATGGACTCGTCGACCCAAGTTCAAATCCTCGACGAAGCTGTTTGCATTTTACATTGCGCTAATACCCTTGGGAAAGGTATGAATCCAACTACTCTCCTCCAGCTATGGGTAAATAGTAGGGCGGATTGGGCTATTTAACCATGGCTAGGTAACCAGTCTAGGAGAAGGAAAACTCTGAATTCAAACCTGTTAAACTCCGCTTAAGAAATTGACCTTGTGTCACATCCTGCACGTGCGGAGGGGTTGGTAAATATATATATACTAAATTTCTACGCTAATTTTCAACCCTCGTAAAATCTCAGTTTGTTTGGGGCCCATAGTAGTGTAATGGTGAGCAAACTCGTTTCGTAGATCCCATACTACTGAATAGCGCGTTCAGGATATTTACACGTTTTATTAAGTCGTCAGTGCCATCTCCGATCGCACTGTCAAAATTGTTCAATTCATCTGATGCAAGATCCTATGGAAAGAAATTCAGGGAGAGCGAAACAGCAGGTGGTCCTTAGCCCTTAACTCCTGACACTCTCGGGGGTCGGGCCACATCTGAATCATGACTTGCGGATGTCCACCTGCTGTCCGTTGTAGGTGGGATTGTTTTCTCTGGTTTTTATCACTGCTGGGACGTGTGTTGCGGTAGAAATAAAGAAAATATATTTAGCATTTTCTATTAAAAAAAAATAACAGTGATAGTGATGCTAAATATTTTGTATTTACTTTATTTCTACCCTTGATATATTGCATTTATTTCATTATTTACTACCTTAATACATTTCATTTACAGGGACATGTAAAAATACATAAATGTTTTTAAATGACTTAGAATTACCCAAATTCAA
This sequence comes from Doryteuthis pealeii, assembly GCA_023376005.1. Lineage (NCBI taxonomy): Eukaryota > Metazoa > Mollusca > Cephalopoda > Myopsida > Loliginidae > Doryteuthis > Doryteuthis pealeii. The sequence continues at coordinate 104,588,693 of CM042140.1, forward strand.
GATCTATACTCTTCCTTCCATTGGTCACCTCCCGGCGAAAAAGTAAAAATAAAAAAATTAGACAATGTAAAAGTCAGCCCGTGTCAGAACTTGACACTCTGGCGTCCATGGACTTATACTAAGTTAAAACTTAGATATTTAACAAGCAACGAAACTGGCACTCTTAACATGCACGTTTCGGTTGTCTGGAGGGAGGGTAAGTAAACACCAGCACAGAAAACAAGCAAACACAAAAAACAAACAAACACAGGAGTTGGAAAAGAGCGGATGAGCTCTATGGAAGCCTATCACCATCCACACAGACGTTAGGATTGGCGTCCGTACTACACACACAAAACCCAAACTGGTTCGATGGGGCTCCCTAACCCTGGTGCGTCAATCCATCTAAGACAAAGAAGATTTTGTTACAAAATCATCACTGCCGAGCGACTTTATATGTTCTTGAGGAAAGCTAGGGGAGTAAACCCCTAAAAGAAACCGGGAGCCGGAGTCCCTAAGATTGTAGTAACGCTGAACTTTAGCGTTACACAGCAATTCTTGCGACACTGTCGTTGCCAAACTGCATTGATTTCTTACCTTTCCTTTGGACCAGAGCGGCAGTGTGGAGAGGGGATCTGCTCCTTGGGCAACAGCTTATCCTCCATATCAAACCGCCCAGGCTATGTAGTTAAAAAAACGCAAAAAATTTTGGACACTATCCATCGTCTTTCGCAGACGGAAGGATGCCAACAACAAATCGATTTCTAATATTAGTGTTTTATTCTCAAATGCATTAAAAGCCATCCTATGTATAATTTTATATAGAAATCAATGAAAATAAAACAAGAAAAAGTGTAATCTTTTAATATGTGTTCATATTTAATTTCCTCAGTCTTTTTAATCTAAAGAAAGAGAAAGAGGCGTATAAAATTCTCTGATATTTTGAGATACAAACGGATCACCAAATCACGGCCAGGAGACCACACCTAGTATATTATTAACAAAAAAAAAGTTGTCATCTGGCGGATTGTAAAGAGTAAAAATGAGAGTAAATGAAAAGATCGACAAAAACTTGGACCTTGCCAGAGAGCTGAGAAAACTATGGATCATGAGGGTGAATGTGATACTAATTGTAGTTGGTATTTTTGGAACGGTTCACAAGGGTTTGGAAAAGTGTCTGGGGTAATTGAAAATCAGAGGAAGTATCGAGACCATTCAGACAACAGCACAGTTAAGATCGAGTAGCCTACTCAGAAGAGTCCCGGAGACCCGATGAAACTTCAATGAAATATCACCAGCTAACACTGGTGTGAAAAAAAACTCTCAAGGAGAGATATAATAATAATCCTTCAGTAAACAATTATAGCTTCAAGTAATTATTCTTAATTTGTAAACAGTTATATTTCCAAGCATCCCTATCTAATACTAATAATTTGTACACAATTATATCACTTTCATTGTTCAAGCAATTAGATGGTTTCAACTAATTGATAATGTAAATGATCCTTTGTCAAAAAGAAAATGGCTTTGAGTAACAGTTTTTAATTTATATTATAATGGAGATTGTGGGTGTTTTTCTATCTGTAATCGAAACTATATTACTACTCAAGACACAATTCCCTTAGTTATTTTGTCATACTCTCCATGATTTTATTTTTTATTCTAACCTCAGTTATTGATAAAATTGTTTTACATTATTAATAGTGTTGACCATGTTTACATACTAGATATTTACCACGTACCCCACGTGTATGGGTTAGGCACAAGGCCCTATTAATGTGCGACCACCCACAACCCGAGACTCATGGGTGACAGGTGCAAAAAATAAGTTGATTCCGTCGGCATTCCCCCTTAAGGGGGAGCCTCGGGCACTGGGCAATAAACCCAGCCCCACCCCTTTAAATCGAGGAGGAGTAGGTGGGGATGGCTCCCTGGAGATCAACGATGCTAACTTGTAAGGTCCAGCAGCCGAGGTTCACTGGATCCCTGGTCGAAACCGGTTCCATATGTTGGACATATCTACATACTAACAACATGCAATTTATTTATATATACAACAAAATAGCGGTTTACAGTGTAACCGGGAAGGCTAATTTGCATATTGATATTAAAAATTCGATTTTAATAAATTTTTGCATAGCATTATTGATTTCTAATTGTTTGGTTTTATTTGAACAAATATGATAAAAAATCTCAGGGATAAATCTTGAAATAAATCCATTACCAAGAAGAAATAACTGTAATTTTATTCTTTACTTCCGATTTTAACTAAATAGTTAAATTAGGAAAACTTAACCATGAAAGATGGGAATGATGGAAGAGCAAGTTTCAGTTATCGATTATACCCCCTCTGTTTCAAATCTTTTTATCTGCATTCTTATTTAGTTTCATTAGTCTTTCTAATTTAATATACTATTTTATTTCAATAAAACTTAAATACTTGCACCCGGGGGTGCATACATTTGCTAGTACAAATAATTCATCATGTTTTCTACCTAATAAAAAAAAATTGTTTCTCTCAATATGTTCGAATCTTTCTTGATTTACAGGTGAAAAGGCGACGAATATCGAGTATAAGTCTTTAAATGGATAAATGGAAAATATAATTATATTGATGAAATTTGTGTTCACGAAAATATCAGAACTAAAGCAAGATATTGTCGGTAATTTTGTAGAATAATTGATGTATGTTATCACGATTTTGTATGTATTTGATCGTACATCAACAAAAATTGATAATACCACACACACACACTCACACACATAGACACACTCACACACACATCCATATAGACATATATATATATATATATATATATATATATATATATATATATATATATAGTTAAGAATTAATGGTAAAATAAATGAATGGATGAAATAAAAATGAATGAAATGAGGGGGATAAATGAAAAATCTTTCCAAGGGACCCTCTCAAAAATATTAAAACACTTTTTGAGGGTGATAGAAAGTTTTTCTCATCTATTATCAGACTCCTTTGAAGCATCAAGTTAATATAATTATTCTATAAGTTATTAGAGAAGATAAAATCCGTCTCTTATCTTTGTAATATCTGTTGGGAATGGGTTTGAATTATATATATATATATATATATATATATATATATATATATTATATATATAATTTTGTCTGGTTAACTTCCGGTGAATATTGCTACATTGTAACTATCTTGAATTCAAAATAAAAATAAAAATAAAAACGGTCAAATAGAAGAATATATTCCTATATATAGGTATTTTATATTGGGGAAAGAAGAATAAAGTACTTGATCAAAGTTTAAGAGCTAGATTTGTTCATTTATGATATACTAGAAGCGGCTACCCAGTGTCGACTGGGTAGAGGCCAAGCGGAAACCCTGGGGTATTGATTTATTTACTTTTGAGATTTACAAATGCTGGGCATTTTTAAGTAGAATTTCAAATTTTCTTATTTTCGTCATACAACGTGTGATAGCACGTGCGATACCCTGCCCTCATCAGCTGCCAACTAGGAGTGATAACACAGTTTCGGTACTAAGGCAGGACTGCCACTTCCTAGCGCTACCAAGCAGCTTTCGCCACCGGACAGGGTATTAAAAAAATGTAATACTATTTATTGTAGTATTACATTTTGAGATTTACAAATGCTGGGCATTTTTAATTAGAATTTCACTGCTATTTCTATATCTATTCGAAGATATTTAAAAATGTACATATACATAGAAATAGCATTAAAATTCTATTTAAAAATGTCCAGCATTTGTGAATCTTAAAAGTAAACAAATGGATACACCAGCCCCCACCCCCTGCTATACACAGGGGATGCTGGGTAGCCGCCTGTAGTTCTGTATAACCGGTTTTCGAGTGTAAGTCTGATGGAGGCAACCTTAAAAGAAATATTAATACATGAATATCTATTATATACATGCTCATATATCACGTCATATTTCTAAAGATGTAGATCTGAAGTTTGATAAAGATCTGTGGCGCCGAAAAATTAATATAGTGTTTGACGAAATGGAACGCTGTCTTTAGCGCTGATAGAGATAGACATGCCTGACTGCACTCATTTGTTGACTAGAAATATAGTCAACAAAAATAACGTCACTATTTTGTTATTGAAGGCCAAATAAAGAGCAACTAAAAAATAAAAGTGAACTCATTTGAAATGACAAGGGTAATCCATAAAGTAAGGTCTTGTGCGGTGGCAAGTGGTTGAATGTTTTAGGTTGTAGGGTGTTTATGTAGTTGAGGAAGATCCGAGTTATGGGTCCCCATAAATGTATAAGATGTATAAAATGAAGTTTCCATAGAAAACAAAAGAAGACAAAATTGATAAAGGAAACAAAATTTATATACATTAATTTACAATTGGTATATTCAATTGTTCTTTCAGCAATGTTGCCGACTGTATGTGTCTGTACATAGTTGTGTGTGACAAGTGTGACATGTATTGTTTATATTAGTGTGATTGGTTGTGTCAACATTGTAGCAGTTTTTCTGTGATTGAAACTTGTGATTGAAATTTGTTGTTATTGAGCGAGAGAGAGAGAGAAAATTGGAAACGAAAATACGAGACCAACCTGATATATCATTTTGTGTCTTCGGGCAGCGACTTCTCCCCATTGTGTCAATGCTGGGGGAGAACTTTCGCTCCTACTGTCGAGTTAGAGGGCATTCGCCCCAACTCAGTCGAGTCGGGAAGAGCGTAAAATTGTCTCATCTTTCAGCTAAAAGGGTCTTTCTATAATTCTCTTTTGTAATTGTCTACGTGATCATTAATCTAAAATATTCATAAAATATCAGGTGATTTGCAATGATGCAATATCGAATGATTTTGGTATCTGTGGAATTCTGGTGACATAAATTATCGGATGAATTTAAACCATTGTTTCTATTGTTGTTAAAATATTTTTAAACTAATATTTATTTGATTCTCTTTTGTTTACATATTTCTAAACTTAGCTTATATAATTGTAAAATTACTTGTTTAAAAAAAACTTAATTATTTTAATGTATTTAATTCCACATGCATGTAAATAGGGGCCAAAGTCCCCATAAGGTTAATAAAGTAGTTGAGGATGTTCCTTGTGTGTGTTGTTCTTAGGGTTTGACTTTAACCCCCATATTATTTGGTGGTTGCGCTGAAAAAATTCAAAAGAAAGAAAAGAAAGAGACAAAGACAAAATGTGGTTTTATGACTTAGGCTTTATTCACGGGTCATTGCTACCAAGTGGCAAGGAAATATCTCTCTGGCTAGTAGTAGTGTCTAGACACAGTTAAGGCCTAAGTCTGAATGGCCGAGAGATTCTCTTGGGTGTTGGAAATGGGACCTTTTTCCCACATATGCTCGTGGGGTTCTTCCGGTGAAGGCTCATGGGAGTTTGTTATTCATTTATTTTATTTTAATTTTAATTTCATTTTAATCCCCACAGACTCTAAAGCTATGGAGACGTAGGGAAACTATTCGCGTGTCTATTTGTAACACTATTGTGTTTCTTGTGCATGCGTCTGTGCCTGTCCCTGTGTGTGTTTGCACCTGTTCACGCGTACGCCTCTCTGCCACGCTCAATCTTGACTTGGCAGTCGTTTCTGATGGAGCTCCTGATGGACGCTACCGTCAAGTGTGAAGTTCACACAGTTATTCAGGTTTTGAATATAAAAAAAGCATTAAACCGATTGAAATTTAATGTCAATTAACGGAAGTGTATGGCGAATCGTGCATAGATGTCAAAAACGTCACAAGTGGTGTAGGGAGGTTTAGCTCTTCCTTAGCGACATGGTAACGAGCTGAAATGAAATGGATATACAAAAACTGCCGCAGCCCCTACAAAAATGCATCGACAGAAATGGCGATTATGTAAAAAGATAGATACATGTTAAAAATTCAAAATGATGTAAACATTATTAACAATAAACAATAAACGTTTCTGCGATTTCTAATTAGTTTGGAGACCTTATTTTGGTATTCCCCTCGTACCTCTTCTTTGCAATTAAACCCAGATCAACTATGGCCCGGAGTTGTTGTACCTGTTAGGGTCCCATTTATGTGTAAAATAGGTCTGTTTAAAAATTATTCGTATTCGATAGTATTGTGGGATTGTCTGCCCTTATTTGGCTGGAATAGTTATCTTCCCTTGTTGCAAGGTTTGACCGCTAGGCCCTGACTATTTAAACAGGAAGCGCCAGGTTTGAATCTCTCTTTGGTTTCTGGAACTCAACCTATACAGATGGGTTGACATTGGTCTACACCCTTCTTGTGTGGATGGTTTCATATCTTCTATATGCACATTTATGTATCTCCTTTATACTTCCATTTTGTATCTTGTCTCCTCTATGTGTTACTTATATATCTACTATTTATCTTGTATATGTATCTCTTGTTATGAATGCTTCTCCACGTGCTCATATATATATAAAGTCCATTGTTGTATTTAACTCCCTTGTCAGAATGTTGTTTGTTCATATGTGTACCACGTTGGAAGGCCTCTAAGCCAACCAACTTATTATAATTATCTTTATTTCCACAAGTAGAAAATAAAAAAACACCCTCCGGGCGATGTAGAAATAGATTTTTGAAACATATTGCCTCAGGGGTGGGAGTAAAAAATTCAATGTCAGCGAGTTTGTACCCTAAGTAAGTAAAATCATCAAATTCAATAAGGATTAAAAAATAAAACAATTTGAAATGTAAACTTTAAATATGTATTAAAATAAAACAAACTACATATAGATATATAATACCAGTCATGTATTTATTCAAACTTGTTTTAAAAAACAATGAGGACTGTCTAATGTTGCATGTTCAAATTATGAGTGTATTTATTCTATGTTATGACGATTTTGGGTAATGTGACGTAAGCAGTGATATAATTTTTGTTACAGACAAAAACCGGAAGCGAATCTCCATTATTAATAGATTTGAAACCAACACTATCATGCGCAAAAAACTCTTAAGAAACAACTTTTTTTGCTAGTAGAGATAATGACAAGATTCATCTATTTATTTATTCCTTTTGTAATTTCTGGAAATAACTATAAATAATAAGGAAACTTTGAATCAAAACATTTCAAAGTGTTCACTGATCCTTCAAAATGAACTGAATTACCGTATTTGGCCGCATATAGGACGCACTTTTTTACCAAAATCTTGGCTCAAAAAATTTCCCTGCGTCTTATACATCGTAGGTGAAGTTTGAGATCTCCCGTAGGCCTAGGATAATCTTCTCTATGATGCTCGCTAACCCAACTTACGCTCAGTACTTTTACCTACCCTAAACTCCATGCATCCTTATTTTATTGCTTGTGTAATGCACAGCTAGACTGTTTTCAACAATATATGCTTAAATATATTAAAAATTTTTTTCCTGAATCTGACCTGCTGAAATGGGAGTGCGTCTTATATGCCCGTGCGTCTTATATGCCGTCAAATACGGTAGTTTGCTTTGCTGGATCAGTGATCCCTCTGATTCAATGCAACAAAAGCAAATCAGTAATCTATTGGTGGTCAATTTTTATTTAAACATCCTAGCCATAGATTTAGCTTGATGAAATGAGGTCTATAGGATTTAATCAAGAAGTATCAAGACTAAATCTTTGTTATATTTTAAATTTTAAAATTAAGATAAAGCGTTGTGCATGGGTGAACAACTTATATAATAAAGTGGTTAAGGCACTTCACGTGGAGTAATAGTGTTGCATAGGGCCAAGTTCGAGTTGAAGTAGTCGTCGTCGTTAGTAGTAGTAATAGTCGTTAGTTCAGAAACAACATACTCAAGGCTTATAGTTACAAAGAGCTGTTTATTCCTTTCAGGCTCGTGGGTTCTTTTTCAGAGAGAGAGAGAGAGAGAGAGAGAGAGAGAGAGAGAGAGAGAGAGAGAGAGAGAGAGAGAGAGAGAGGGGGGGGAGCGGGTTTAATAATTACGCTACAATAGTTTGCAAGCTGGATTCGCAAACCATTGTTAGTGAGTTTGATTCTCATTGGGCGCCCCATACTTCTGGCCTTGTGCCGCGTCTAAGCTAAACTTAGTAAATAACTATATCACCAAAATATCGTGGTGTAATGGTTAGCAGGCTAAATTCGCAGACCATTGTTAGTGAGTTTGATTCTCATTGGGCGCCCCATACTTCTGGCCTTGTGCCGCATCTAAGCTATGCTTAGTAAATAACTATAAAATAAAGTGGTTATTTGCTAAGGTGCGTGGTGTAATGATTACAATCTATTATCAACTACACAAGAAATTAAATACGAGCATGCAATTAACGCGATTCTCTAACCTCTAGACATAAAATAATCCTAGACTGGTTGATATGCTGTTGAAATAATTAATTCAATCATACATGTAGTACTACATGTCAATGAAGTGTTAATTCTATACGCTTCAGAGATAAAAAAAAAATCCAGTTTAATTCATTGTATGTGCATACGTGTGTTTTTCTGTGTGCATGTGTGTATGCGTGTATGTGTGTGTGTGTGTGTGTGTGTGTGTGTATGTGTGAGTATGTGTCCACGAAATTCTTTTCCACTCTTCGATTAATAATTAATACGTGTTATCAACTGATTAAAACATTTGACGCTGTAATCAATTTAGTGTCAGAAATAATCTCCGTAATGTTGACGTATAATTTTACATCATGATGATTTACTTTATTAGAAACTACTCAAAATTTATCAACAAACCAACCAACCTGTTTCTCTATCTCTCTCTCTCTTTCTCACTCTCGGTCTCTGTCTCTGTCTCTCCTCTCTCTCACACACTCTCACTCGGTCTCTGGATTGCGACTTTCAAAGTGTCTACAGCTTTTGTTGTATACTCTCTTTCTTTGCTTTTTTTATTCTTCTGCTCATCTTTGGTATCTTACTTTCTTCTTCTAGCGTCTGGACTTCGTCTTGGGGACTTCGTGTCTGGTCTTCCATTGGGGATTTCTCTTATCAGAAGCCCTGTGTCATTGGTAGTTTTTAGATAATAACACAAGACTTCGATTCACTTTAGATCATCTTCTATTTCGAAATCCCCACCAGACTACCTGCGCAGATTGAGTCGGCAGCGCGCATAACGCGACTTACACCTTCGTGGCCTGGCCGATACTGAACTAAAACTCTCTCTAATCTAAACCGGAAGAGGGTCTTCTCCACCGATTCTCACGGTATCTACCGGAAGGATCAGGATGAGGTCAAGCCTCGTCATTCAATCCTTCAAGGCCGCCGCCTGCAACTTATAACAGCTATTTTGGTTTCTACACTATTGTACATAAGTATTAGGATGGTATAATTATGTAACACTTTAATCTAACAACCAAGAAAAAGCTACTTATCCAAATAAATCAGTGTATGGTAATTTTCTGTATTATGTCGCTATAGTAGTTTGGAACATCCTTCATCAGCGTTCAATCCTTACTCATTTGAAGCCGCCGTGTTCCTTTCCTTTGCAAGGATTTTTAGCTCACTCAGTTGCTTGCCATATCTCTAGTTCTGCATGTTGGAGGTTCGCCCGTAGCCTACCAAGCAAGTTTGGGCATTGGTGACCCCTTGGTGTCCGCTAGTTGTTTGACCATATAAGAGCAAATTCCAGCGATTATTGTGCAGGTGCTTCTACGAGCATCCACATCACATTACCAAACATGAGCCACCATTGAGGATACATTTAAACATTGTCTCTTAATTACTGGAAAGAGAAACTTGATGCATATCGCATAAATGCATCCTGGCCTCCTGCCCTAAAAACGCTAAGCGGTGCCTGCTGAAAATCCGACTCGTGCTACTTATGAACTCCCTTAGCTGTTTGAACTCCATAGCTGTTGTTTTTATTTTCGAAATTCGGTCGTATTTATTTAAAAATACGTGACAGTTTTTTTTTAATTAAAATGAAATGAAAATACCGAAAAAAGATTCTTTTGAATGAAAAATGACGTGACATTTTTTAATTAAATAAAAAAGAATATCTAAATGTCATTGCGCCTTCAAACCGCTAAAAATATTTTAAAGAAGTAGGGGAGGGAGGTAAAATATTTACCTTTACTTGTCGAGAAAAGACTTGGTGGGGGTAAAATATCGCTTTCATATCGTATTAACTTTTTTGTGAAAAAAGCCTTCACACAGCTAGGGAGTTCATAAGAAGCACGGGTCGTATTTTCAGCAGACACCGCTTAGCGTTTTTTAGGGCGGGAGGCCTGGACGCATTTATGCGATATGCACCAAAAACTTTTCAGTCTTGGGAGGTGATCTGCACTGAATTAGACACCTTCATAAAACAATGTGAAAATCGAGGCCCAACTTAAAGGCCCTTAATTACCCTCAAGAAATCTTTTGGGCCGATATTTGAATACCTGATAATTTGGTGCCCACGATCTGGTGCTGAAAACATTCATTAACAGCTAAAACCCTCATCTTAACATTAAACCCTAACCCAAATTTTAAACCCTAAACATATTCATATTTCTTATTAGAACTAAATAAAATAACCATGGTAAAAACTACATTAAAAAAAATTACGCCCTGTCGGTTGGGCTTAGAATACGCTGACTGGATTAGTTGGAAATGGGTGATATCCTCCCTAAGGGATTTTCTCTCTATGACAATAAATTGCGTCTGATGGTGAGGCTCCAGTTCTGGTACTTTGGGGAGTGAGGAATACCACTTCATTGCCATTACTCTCAGGTCCGTTGACCATGAGTGGTAGTACCTGTTAGGGTCCAATCTATGGCTGAAATACATTAAAAAAATATTCGTATTCGATAGGGTCGTTTGTAAACCCCATTTGTAAAAGTCCCCTAAGAAACATGTACACAAAAATGTAAATATTAACGTACGAGGGTGATTCAAAAAGTAATGCCATTTTGTTTAGGACAGGTATAATTACCAACACAGGAACATGTATCATACATAAAAATGAAATTAGTCCTCTGCGAATCACATCCCTACTCCACATAGTCACCGTTCCTCCTCAATAGCAATGTTCCACCTTCGAATGAGAGCAAGTATCCCTGCCCCGTAAAATTCTGTTGACTGTTCTTTGAGCCACTTCTTCCTACATATTTCACTTCCCCGTCACTTGAATAATGTTTGCCTCTCAAACCCTCTGAAGGCGCTAAATCTGGTGAGTCTGGAGATTGCGGTTAAGTTGTCTACCCGAATGAGGCCATTTTCTCCCTTGTCCTGATGCTTGTGTGTGGTCGAGCATTGTCATGCAGAAGGAGGACATTGTCGATTGACACGTAGGGTCTTACTCGTCGGATTCTTGCTCAGAGCCTCGTGAGAATTTCAATGTAGGTCTTAGTTTTATAAAAAAAACTTCAAATGAAATAAAGAAAATGGCAGTACCTTTTTACTCATCCTCGTACAGTCAACACGATTCCCTAACTTGTGGGTAGATTGACAAACCTTTAAAACTAATCAAGTGATTTTTTACTGAAATTTCTATATTTTCATAATGTTTCACCAGAAATGGATGCGGCCACCTGAGTTCAAATCCTAGCAAGGTTGTTTGGATTTCACATAGCGCTAATACACTCGGGAAAGCTATGAATTCAAACTATTCCCCCTCCAACTATGGGTAAATAGTAGTGCAGACTGGGTTCTTTAACCATGGTATGGCAATCAGTCTAGGAGAAGAAAAACTCTTAATTAAACCCCGCTTAAAAATTAACCTTGTGTTGGGTAAATACACATATTTTTATAATAAATTAGACGACCATGAAAGCGTTAGTTTCCTGTTATGTATATTTACTAACCCCTTAG
>CM042140.1:104605407-104622907 GCA_023376005.1 Doryteuthis pealeii
AACGGATCAGGAACACAATGATTCTGCTTAGCATAAGGATTAACACTAAGGAACACAAGGGATCTCCACTGTAAAGTGCTCTCATCTACAGCCTAAAATTGTCCACAAGAATCTTATCAGTCTGAAGTGAGCGTAATAGAGAAACTGTAGTTCAAAATTACTTACTAGGATGTCACAAGTACACTTCTGCATTTATTTCTCTCTCTCTCTCTCCCCCTCTCTCTCTCGCCCCCACCCCTTTTCTCTGTCTTTGACCCTCTGTGTCTCATATATATATTATTAATATATTATTGTTCATATCCATCTATCTATCTATCTGCATATCTGTATGCAGCTCTCGATATATATTTTTGTTCATATGTATATTTATGAATCTATCTATCTATCTACCTATCTATGTTTCCATGAGTTTTTTTTTAACTGTCATACTTGAGAGGACCTTCAATTAAATGTGATTAGAGTTCAGTGGAGTTATAGTCCAAGTCAAATGAAATCGATAAGGTTATTAAGAAAGATGAAAATATATGGAATGCTGAAATAATTTGTCTTTATTGGTTCTGAATTTTTGTAGCTGACTTACTAGACTAACTAAAGTGTCAGTTAATAGTCTGTCTGTCTGTTTATCTTTTTTTTATTCTGTACATATCTATCTATCTATCTATCTATCTATCTATCTATCTATATATATATATATATATATATATATATATAAGTTTCCACCCGTTTGGATTTAACCAGAAATTAGACTCATTATCCTAGTAATAAAAGTCGAGATGACAAATATGTAGGGGCCAATAACACCTAAATAAACAAACACCGACCGCCCCACATCAAACAAGCCATTCTTGACCCATTTAAAAATCTAAAAGTCACGCGCACAGTAGCAAGATACACACACACTCACATTCACGCACATATATATATATTTATACATATATGGTCATATACACAACTATCAAGAACCCTCCCTCACATATATAAGAGCATTCAAAAAGAACCCACCCCAAAGAGGTTTTTTTCACGGAACAGATGGACTTGCTACTATTAATACATTCCTCCACTCGGATTATAATAGCATGTCAAACCCTCAAAAATATTTCAATTTTAATAATTCTTTTATAATGCTCCCTTTCCCAAAAACTCTCTTAAAATAATTTCTTCAAACAAGAAACCTAAGGTCGAAACTAGTTGAGAATAAATAACATATAAGAAATATTCTTGTTTGTCTTATTACTTTTTGTTCATAGTATATATATAATGGACTCTCCCGTCGATTTTCGACGTATGAGGGTTCATACACACAATGAACATCAACACAGGGATTTGTTTATAGGGGTGAAGGCTTGTGTTGGACCATCCACACTTTTTGGCACAGTCGATAGGAAAGAATTGATGCATCAAGGGTTGCCACAAACCCAAATAACGACCGACCTAAGGAATTTTGAATTCAGAGTTATCCCTCTCCTAGACTGGTTACCTACCCAAGGCTGAAGAGCCCAGTCTGCCTACTATTTAAACCATAGCTGGAGGGAGAATATATGGATTCATACATTTCCCAAGGGTATTAGCGCTATGTGAAATGCCAACAGCTTCGTCTAGGAATTGAACTCGAATCGACGAGTTCATTTTCCACGACTCTAACCATATATATATATATATATATATATATATATATATATATATATATATATATTAGGGCTGGTCTGGTGAGTCATCTGAGAAAACACAAGGATACAGTGTCAAATGCTACTGGCACTCAACTATGAAAAGAAAGAAGAAAAAAAAGAACAGAAAATGGCCTTACTCGTACACGAGCTGACAGCGAATGTATATATATATATATATATATATATATATATATATATTATATATATTAGTCTGTTCGTATCTATCTATCTATCTATCTATTGTTGGAATTACGTGGATTCAGTCAGCCAATCAACACGCTCGAATACGTGGTTAGTTAACTATTCAATAACCGATCTTGAAAGCTATTCAGTTTCTCGTATTCGACGCGAACGAACAGATCAACGATAAAGGACTTTACTTAACACAAGGATTTTGCTTAACACTAAGGAACAACCAAGGATTTTTAACTCAATAACAACCAAGGATTCTACCTAACAATAAGGAACACAAGGTTTCTGCATAACACTAAGGAGTACAAGGATTCTACCTAACACTAAGGAACACAAGGGATCTCCACTGTAAAGTGCTCTCACCTGCAGCCTAAAAATGGCCACAAAAATTGTAATATCTATTTATTTATTTATCTATATATCTATGAAAGTAATAGCGAAGTTAGGGTCTCCGAAAAATTTAAAAATCACAGAAAGGTTTATTACTTATTATCAACGATGCTTACATCATTTTAACTTTTGAAATGTGTATCCATTTTTCTACATAACTGCCATTTCAGTCGATGTATTTTTGTAGTTGTTGTGACAGTTCTTGTGTGCCCATGTTATACCAGCTCTCCACCATGAGATTAAGAAAGCATTGAAATTCGTCATCGTTGCAAACTCCCTACACCACTTGCAGACGTTTTTGAGATTCATGCACGATTCACCATACACTTCCGCTAATTGGCGATGAGTTTCAATTGGTTTCAATCTTCCCTATGTTACATTTAAAAAGTGAATAACTGCGCGATCTTCCCACTTGGTGTTAGCGTCAATCGAGAGGTCCCTCAAAAACGACTGCCAAGCTAAAACTGCGCATGGCAGCGTGGTGTGCTTAGAGACAGGCGTATGTACACGCACAACAAATACAACAGTGTTGCCTCATAAACAGTTTCTCTATGTCCCAAGCTTGTTGGAGACCTTAATTTTGGAATGTCCCTCGTCTCTCTCTTTCTCTCCCTCCCTCCATCTCTCTCTCTCTCTCTCTCTCTCTCTCTCTCTCTCTCTCTCTCTATCTATCTATCTATCTATCTAATATTCATTCAATAGTTTCCGCAGTTTCCGATATTTGTGAAAATATCATCTATACATATATAAAGGGCAGTTGTGTGTATGTGTGTATGTCCGGAGGAACCTATGAAAATAAAACAATTAATGATAAAGTAAATATATATACACATTCACTATCACCAGATCTTGCTTTATGAGCAATAATAATGACATATTCTTGAATATATATATATATATATATAGGCAGTAATATCTCATCCACAGAGCGATATTAATACACGAATAGGAAAAATATGGTTGGCCACAAACAAATTATCAGTCATATGGAAAACCGATCTCACTGACAAGCTCAGACGGCAATTCTTCCAGGCTGAGGTTATATCAGTACTGCTGTATGGCTGCACTACTTGGACCCTAACAAAGCGCCTTGGGAATAAGCTAGATGGGAGCTGCACCAGAATGCGGCGTGCAGTCTTGAACAAGTGGCAAACAGCACCCCACAAGGAAGCAGTTGTATGGCAACCTGCCCTCCTATCTCGAAAACCATCCAAGTGAGACGGACTAGGCATGCAGGACACTGCTGGAGAAGCAAAGATGAGCTCATAAGCGACGTTCTCCTGTGAAAGCCAACACATGAGCGTGCTAACGTGGGCCGCCCAGCAAGGACCTACATTGACCAACTGTGTAAGGATGCTTGTTGCAGCGCAGAACTCCCAGTGGCAATGAATGATAGGGAGGTTTGGCGAGAGATTGTTATGTATATCCGTGCTGCGTGCGCAACATGATGATGATGATGATGATGATGATATATATATATATATATATATATATATATATATATAGAGAGAGAGAGAGAGAGAGTGAGAGAGAGAGAGAGAGAGAGTGAGAGAGAAACAGACACACAGACACACAAACAGACAATGACTGAGAGAATTCATCATAAAAGGTAAAATGAACAGAAGCAGCCTAAGGTAGAGTGAGTAGAGCAAATCTTCCAAGTGGAAATAACATGCTTGCCTTGAAAATCAGCATTCAAAATCATTTACCTATAGTACAATAGTAACCGTCGATTTTAGTCAGAAATACATACCTATATATACCACCAAGCAGACCATAACTCACGTGTACATAAGTGTTTAAGTGAACGTACTAGCATCGTCCTATACTACTGTGAGTTAACTTTCTATAAGTAAATAATATGAAAAATAATCTAAAAATCTTGATTAAAGTACATAAATTTGAAGATAAAAGACATATTAGATATAAAACGTTTAAAATGTGCAATTTTTTATAGTATTCTAGCGCATAAAACACAAAGGGATAAAAAAAAAACATCATAAAATATGCTATTGGCGGCCATTTTTAATTTTAACTCAACAAATATCGCATCTTCTGAAAAGGTTCGGCTTTGTGGCGCTAATTTTTTTTCTTTTTCGAAATAAAAGCAATAGAAAATCGATGAATATGAAAAACAAAAATCTACGTTGAACTTAACGAGGTATTGTTGCGATCGTTTAAAAAAATTTAATTAGACAAAATAATTCAAAAGACGAGTTAAAGAAAAGAAGGAAGGAAGGAAGGAAGGAAGTATAAGTGTGTAAACAGTATAAGAATATTAATCTTTAAAATAAAATTTTAGAAAAAATTACAAAATCCGATATTTGAGATCAAAATGTTTGTGAAAAGACAAAGGGATTCTTAAAATCAATGTTTTTATTCTTTATTATCAAGTCTTTTTCAAGATTAAATGAGAATATTTTGTTTTTGTGTGGAAAGGTATATGAAATAGAGGAAAGAAAGAGAGTCAGTCGAAGGAAAACAAGATAAAGATAAAGGGATGACGATAAAAGTACGGTAGTGAAAATAGAAATAGGAAAAATAAGAAGGCAATGAAAAGAAGCAAAAAAAATACTTTGATAAAGCATGAAAGAAACTGAGAGAGAAAAAGAAGGGAAAAAAAAGAATGAAAAAGAAGAATGAAAAATAAAAAAAAAAGAAAAAGAAAGAAGGAAATGAAGACCAGAAACAAAATGGCGGATGGATAATAGAAAGACAAACACAACAAGATGGCGACTGAAAGAAAGACAAAAATACAAAAATGTTGGAAAACTGGGAGTGTTCAATTAAAACATTGCATGGCTGGTTGTTTTGTTTTACGGCATATCAATACTTTTCGGTTCATTTAATGCTGAATCAAGTCATTTTGATATTCAGTTTCTTACAGTAGCTGCTGTAGCTTAAATGGCCACTCATCTAAGAAATGCTAATCGTTGCTTAACTTCAGTGGTTTAGTGGGAACCGATGTTTCCAAGCATTACTTAACCTTAAGCTTAAAATATTGGTGGCTTGATTATAGATTGAGAGACATAAATTGAAGGAAATGAAAATGAAAGCGTTAGCACATGAGAGAGAGAGAGAGAGAGAGAGAGAGAGAGAGACAGACAGACAGACAGACAGACAGACAGACAGAGACTGAATGATTTTAACGGCATGTTAACAAGTCTAGGGTTATTTTATTCTTAGAGTTAGGGAGTCGCATTTATTATTATGTGTAGTTGTTTCTTTTGCACCTAAACAACCTCTGATTGGTTGGTTTTGTTTTGTTTGGTTTCTTTGATTAATGGCATATAAACCTTCGTGGGTTACTTAATACCAAAGCCATAATTGTAGAATAACAGTAGGGGCACTATTTAACCCATAGCTGTGGAAATAAAGTTGTTCATACCTTTCCCAAGGATATATATATATATATATATACTAGACAAAACGTGACCCATTGGGTCACCCATTAAGCTCTCTCTAGATGATTAGGGAAAAGAATTGGATCTGGCAAAATATCATCTGCTTTTCATTTTTAAAAACGAACTAAAATTTATTAAATTGATTACTTAAGGTCAAATTTTTGTCCAAGTCGAAAAGTAGTAACATAATAAGCATCAGTAAAAAAGCAAAATAATATTACACATATAATTTATTTTTGATATATTTAAAACGTTTTTTTCGTCCATTTTGATCAAGATGCCTGACAAGAGGCTACTTAAAATCCGTTTTTACAAAATAAATTGTAACTTTTGCAATTGAAAAAATTCACACTGGATTGTCCAATTGAACACATATCCTAATAGATAAAGGGGTTAGATTAAGACATTTCTAAATGCCAGTTATCTCTAGACTGCAGGTTCAATCCTGGTCAGGGACAGCAGTAACATAGAATAATAATTAACAAAGTTTAACACCTGTACCCCAGCTATGGTTAGTGGAATGAGAACAGGATACCCCCGTGAACCTAATAAAGGGTTGGGTTCAAAGTTCCATGATGGCTCCCAATTACAAGATGGTTCCCGAGTCCGACAAGAAATACCTGAAGAAGGCCGGAGGGCACATCAGCCGAAACTTTGTACAGATAACAATGAAGACGAGAACAATAGTCTGAATAATACAAATAATGGTAATCTTTGCGGAGTTCCGTCCTGGCTTCCTGCATCCGAAGCGGTATCACTTGAAAAAAAAAAAAAAAAAAAAAAAAGAACCAACTTAGGGCATTTTCCACTGAACCCCCCTAACCCTCCCCCATAGTTAAAATTAACTGTTTTATTACAAAGTTCTTTTTTTTCTGGGTCACCCTGTATACAGGGTGATTCAGAAAAAACAGAGGCCAAATTATTTATTTATTTTCCATTAAACTAAACTTAACCCCAAATCCTAAACCCTAAACCCTAGTTGTTTTTGTTTTTCACGCCGCTTCCGCCACGGACTTCAATCGTACCAGCAAAAAAATTTCCGTTTTAATTTTCCAACCTAAGTCAGAAGTCAGTCCGACATTCTATGAATTAACATTTTGCGAATTGGGTTACAGTTTTAGGGGATTAAGGTTGTTTTTAATTACGTATTGCTTTAAAAAATAAACAACAACAAAACACAAATTACTACACATTTAATTAACCATTGAAATTAATTATTGAATCTATTATTGAAACAGTTGTTTGTGTTAATATAGCAATGTATAATTTCAATTAAACTTAGTTTAAAAAATATTTTTCAACATTAAATGTATAGTAATTTGTGGTTTTTTGTTTATTTTTTAAGCAATACGTAATTAAAAACAACCTTAATGCCCCAAAACCGTAACCAAATTCGCAAAATGTTAATTCATAGACTGCAGTTAAACTGTGATTTGGTACCAGCAATAAACTTTCCGTTTTAATTTTACCGACCTAAATCAGAAGTCAGTCTAGTTTGTTTTAGTTTTAACTAAAACAAACTTTTAAGCCCGAAGTCAATGTTTGCTCATTTGAATTCCATAATATTTAAATATATAACTATTTTTTTTACCCAACATGAAATATTTTTTAAAGTAAGTTTAATACTCTATGAATTAATAATTAAAGTAATTTAAAAAATCTATTTTAAAGTATGATTTCAAATTCGTTAAAATTTACGCTCAACTAAAATTGAAATCATGCCGTAAAAAGATTCTTTTGTTTTGTTTCTCTGTGGTCTGGAGAAAGGGAGGGGCGAATCTACCTAGAGTTCTCCTAACTCTAGGTAGATTCGCCCCTCCCTTTCTCCAGACCAGGTTGCTTGCCTGTAAAAAATCAGCAGGCACTCCTACTCTGTATAACTCGACTACTCACAATAACTCTCCCCCTCGCCTTAACTCTATATAGAGGGAGAGTGCAAGAGAGCCAGGTCTGATTTAGACAGGGATTGGTCGGTCGTTGACTTAATTGCTAATTACGCCTAATTAAAACCAATTAAACTGATTTTTTTTTCATACACTTTGTAGTGCTAACACCAAGGAATATCTAAGTATAAATATTGTGTCCATAACATAAATAGAAAAAAAATCCTTTAAGCTGGAGAAGGTTGATAAACTCAGCTTTAGTATAATATATATATATATATATATATATATATATATATATATTTACCAACCCATCTGCTCGAGCACGATGTGACACAAGGTCAATTTCTTAAGCGGAGTATAATAGGTTTGAATTCAGAGTTTTCCTTCTCCTAGACTGGTTACCTAGTAATGGTTAAAGAGCCCAGTCTGCCCTGTTATTTACCCATAGCTGAAGGGAGAATTGAGTTCATACCTTTCCCAAGGGTATTAGCGCCATATGAAATGCTAACAGCTTCGTTCAGGAATTGAAATTGGGTCGATGAGTCCATTTCCTACGACTCGAACCATTACACCATGTACCTCCATATCCCAAGGCTATAAGCAAGAAAGCGGATGTAGTGTCGCGACTGGAGTTCGAACTCGCTTACTACGATGTCGCAATCTAACACTTCGGTGACTGAAAAACCGATCTGCTAAATGAATTCCCTACCAGATGAAGCATTCATCTATGCCGGGTGAGAGGGAAAAATCTGATTTAAGAAATTTTTAAAAAAGAAAGAAAAAAAAAAAAGAAAAACACAACAAATAAAACAAAAAACAAAACGAAAAACACAAAAAACAAGCTAATAAACAAAAAACAAAACAAACTAAAAAATACTAAACTCGTGATAGCAGTGAGATTTATTGATTTAAACATTTTTATTTTTATCTTAATAGTTCATCCTAATTAAGACATAATAGTGTGTAATTATTTTAGATCAGGTTTAAGAACTGCTCTAATTAATGATATTTAATTAACTATGAATAATTATTTCATCAAGATAAATTATTTGTTTATTTGTTGCTTTGCATATTTAGAAATTTAAATTCTGTTTTAGATGGAAGTGCAAGAGATAAAAAAATTAGTGAGGAATTAGTGAATAATTGGGATGTCTTAACTAGAAGAGGAAAAAAAGAAGAGAGGAAAGAAGGACAATAAAATAGGAAAGAAAGTAAAAAAAAAAAGATTAAATGCAAGATGGAGGATGACAGGTATATCCAAGAAAAGATAATTCTATCAAATCAAGTGTAGAATAAAAAATGCGTTAAATAGAAAAGCTGGTGTCGTGGAACGTTTTCACTGGGTGGGGTAGAACAGTCATGTTACGACTTTTGTAGCGATCCTTAGTCTTCAAGCGAGAGCACTCCCCAGCGGAGATCCCCTGGCGTTAGGCAGAGTACTATCACTTAGTGAAGAAACCTTTGGTTGCTCCTTGGTGTCCCTCAGTGTTGGGTATGATCCTTTGGTTGCATGTCCGTTCGTCAATGTCGAATAACGTGAAAATGAACGGCTGTCAATATCAGCGATTAAATAGTTAACTAACCACGTATTCGAGCTGTTGATTGGTTGGGGTTTAATCCACGTGACCAGGCCGAGTCTATAAGTTTAGTGGTGGATTCCAGTATGCCTTATATCACAAAAATAATGGGAAGCGCGTGGTGTAATGGTTAAAGTCATGGGGAATGGAATCGTCACCCCGAGTTCAAATTCTAGATGTGATAATTGCATTTCACTTAGCGGTAATACCCTTGGGAAAGGTATGAATCCTACTCTCCCTCCAGCTATGGATATATAGTAGGGCAGGCTAGGGTCTTTAACCTTGGGACACATCCTGCTCGTGTGGAGGGGTTGGTAAATATATATATCACAAAAATAATCCAACAGGTCAAATCGTAGAAACTGTCATAAATTGTCAGACAAGACTTACGGTCAAGTCAGATTGAGAGAAACAACAGACAGTATAGATGTTAAATATACGTTTGTAAATCTCTTTTAAAATCTGGTTTATGCACTTGACACCTCATAATTTAATATTGCCCTTTCAACAGCAGCAGCAGCAGTAGCAGCAGTAGCAGGCAATAAACGGAAGTCGGATGGGAAAACATCTTCCGGTCATATCTTCAATTTTCCATAAAACGAAACGGGCGGTGTGACAGTTTCATACCCGCATTGATTCATGAGGTAATTAATTTATTGAACAGGTGTCAATCTCCATTGTATATTAGATGTGACGCAAGCAATTTTTAATGTGTGAATCGACCAGAAATACCGGATTCATAAGAATCAAAATCAAATCAAAATTGTTTATTTTCACATATTACCCAATAGGGACAATACCACACCATCAAATACTGACAATTTTTCAAATAACACAATTAATTAAGTAATTTGAAGGCTCATCGTGAAATGGTTAGAGTCGAAGAAAATGGACTCGTCGACGCAAATTAAAATCCTGGACGAAGTTACAGTTCACATAGCGCTAATACCATTGGGAAACATATGAATCCAACTACTCTACCCCCAGTTATGGGCAAATAGCGGACAGACTGTGCTCTTTAACTTTGATAAGGCAACCAGTCTAGGAGAAGAAAAACTCTGATTTCAAACCTGTTAAACTCCGCTTGGGGGGTCACTACTAGAATAGGCTCAGTCCTAATTAGTGATCTATTTCACTAATATCTTATGATATAATAATTGATAAATTAAGCCATCAGATCTTTGTTTGGCTTGAGGGCAGGTTTTGTGGCAATAATGTGTGGAGGGTGATCACTAAGTAGGACTGAGTTTATTCTAGTAGTGACCACCTCAGCTGATCCAAATTTTTGAAAGTTTTTTTTTTATTGATTTAAAACAATAAAAAAACAATAAGAATAGCATAATTTAAGAGAAGGTTAAAACGGTGTTTTTGAGTGCTCCACAATAGTGACCATGTACCAATTTTGAATCATTTTATTATTGAAATATATTTTGAATGATTTTACTATAGAAATATACTTTGTTTGGTTTTACAACAGAAATACATTGAAAATCACAAAAAAATGGATAGCATAAATACATTGCTAATGATATTACTATAGAAATATAGTTTGAATGATTTTACTGTAGGACAGTACTTAATTTGTGTATATCTCTTTGTGTTTGTAGGTATGGGAAGCAAGGAAGTATTTGAAAATGTCCAGTCAGGTTACCGAATGCCTTGTCCTCACTGTTACCCTGTCAAGTATACAATGTGGTACTGACCTGTTGGAATATCAACACCAGCGTCGGCCATCTTTTGACTTTCTTAACAGCTTCCTTCATGACTGGCACTATACGTCCTGACCTGACCAGCCCACACCTGCCTTCCATGGCTTTGTTGGAGATCCTCCGACGCACCTAACTGCAGATTTGAATGCAGAAATCAACACAACTGCAACCACATCCCACTCACTACCCAACCACCAAGACAGCCACCCACCTCTCCTTTGCCGGCAATGGCAGACCAAGAAACCCAAGATCAGTTTTTAGCATGATACAGCTGGTTTTTAATTCATAATTTTATTTCTCCTAAACTGATTAAGGTTAGAAAAGTGTTAAGTCTCCAACAAAAGTTGCAGATATTGCATCAGTTAAACATCATGCTCAATCGCCGGTTTGCCTCAGAAACTGGGGTTTTCTTTTTTTCTCCACTTAGGCCCTTACTTAGGCTATACAGGTAGTCGAAGAGGCCCCCTCCGATCAATCGGCTAGTCATGTCAAGCCCTAGCACCTATATGATTGCCCCAACCCTATTGCCTTTATGGCAAGCCCTAACTCTTTTTATCATATGGGTGCTTGAATGTGGTGGCTGAGGGTCTTCATGTCCTGGGAATGACGTTAAGCTCTATCTGATGGTGAGGTTCCAGTTTTAGAGGCCTGTGGAATGTGGAGCGTCTTTTATCATCATTGCTTCCTGTCCACTCTGACTCAGAGTGGTAGTACCTGTTAGCGCCCCATCTATGGGTTAAAAAGAAAAATGTGTTTATAAAAAAATCCGTTAAGAATGATTTTACTTCAAAACTTTGTCGGAATTAAATGACCCACTGAGTTGATATGCCGTAAAACAAAACAAACCAAACCAAACCAAAAATCTTTTCTTTTCATTGTACATAAAAAAATATCTGTTCCTACATCATAGAAGATTTTGTTACAAATTAGTATAGAAACGGCACCCCACAAAAAAGCACCTGTACAGCCACTTGCCCCCTATCACACAAACTATCCGACTAAGACAAATAAGATATGTCGAGAGGAAAGGACGTACTCATAAATGACGTTCTCCTGTGGACTCTTTTACATGGACACACCAGTGCTGGTCAACCCCAAAAACCTACATCAATCATCTCTGTATGGATTATGGCTGCTGCATATAGGACCTCAAAGGGGCTATGATCGATAGGGACGGTTGGCGATATATATATATATATATATATATATATATATAGAGAGAGAGAGAGAGAGAGAGAGAGTCATGAATATCCGTGCTGCCAGGACGAACTGATAATGATGATAGTATGGAAATAAAGCAATCTAATGTATCTATTGTAAGTATGAATGGGTAGTGAATGTGTTTTGGTAAGATACTATACAATTCATGTTGGCCATTAATTTCTCCATTAAAACAAAATCAGGCCTCATGCACAAACACATTGTATATTTATGTTAAATAAAAGAAAGAATGTAAAATAAGTCTACTATCCATTTGATACAATAAAGAAAAAAATGAAATTCATACAAGTGGTTTCCTGTAATAATGAAAATTATGTTCTGACAAAATAGGTATGGCCAAAATTTTACATTTCTTTTTAAAACCCACGTGGATTATAATTCGATAAAACTAGGAAACAATGAATGAAACTTAACATAAAGTTTGCTGTATTATGAAGAGAAATGATTAAAGAAATCACATGTAAAAAAATTACTTGTTTTACAGTCTTTAAAACGGGAGAAATTTACAAATTAGAATCTGTATCTGCCAAATTTCTCTTCTGAGCTATGAGTAAATAGTATGGCAGACTGGGCTCTTTAACTTTGGTACGGCAAAAGGTTTAAGAGAATTAGAACTGAATTTATTGTACTCCGCTTAAGTATTTACCTAGTGTCACATTCTGTTTCTACCGGAGAGATTGGGTAAATACATACAATGGAAAACCAACGTCTTAATGGATTGTCTAGAAGTAAAACATTTTATGTATTTATGTTACATAATTTATGAGCAGCTTATAAATTATTAACGTTCCTGTAGTTAGAATTTTGAAGTAGGGTCTGTTAAATTTAAAATGACGGGGTCCATGGAAAATTACCCGACAGTTGTGACGGTTACAAGCCTTGACCCCTTAAAGGGGCGCGATTGGGTTTCATGAAAATAAGTTTTAGTTTAGTTAGTCAGTACGAGCCGGTACCATATCAGTAACCCTCGCGTTTTTTTCTTTTTTTTCGGCGGAATCATAGGCAGGGTTGCGCAATAAAGTTTTATTATCATAAAACTACAAAGTCTTGATGTATTATTAAAGGCAATGTCCAGCCCAGTCAAATAAAAAATCAACTCCAAGCAGAAGCCCACTTAACGGAGGAGAATGGCAGCCGAGGTAGAACCAACAAGTTTGGTGTAACAAGTAAGAAAGACCATCACCCTATATCCAATCTAAATGTCTCCATTATATACCCACTGTCGTATAAGGGGTATAAAACATTCAATCAACTCCCCCGTCATCAACAGGATTTGACATTAGGTCGACGTTTTTAAGGCGAAGTTTAACCGGTTTGAATTCAGAAAATGTGATTTATTCAATTGTTATAATCAAGAAATCCACGTCATTTTTTATAAGTAAGTTTAGGTTCTGTTCTTTAGGGAAAAATAGAATTAAAATAAACCCACATTGATTATAATAATTATATAATTATAATTCGACAAAACTAGAAAAAAATGAATGAAACTTAACATAATTTTTTATGTATTATGAAGAGGAATGATTAAAGAAATCACATGTAAAACCTACTTGTTTTACAGTATTTAAAACGAGAGAAATTTATAAATTAAAATCTGTATCCGTCAAAATGGCGCATTTTAGTCGCTTTACTCACTCGTGAAAATGTGCTCTAAAATGTGATGTATTTATTTGTTATAATCAAGAAATCCATGTCATTTTTTATATGTAAGTTTAGGCTCTGTTTTTTTTAGGAAAATGAAATTGAAATAAGTGACAATTTACAATTTTAGATATTTCCTAAAAGTCTAAATAAAGAGGAGGTGCAGTCGTTGCGAAATTGTGGCCATATCTATAACATGTGTTGATGAAAATATTAACACATTATATATCTACTCAACCACACCGTCTTGGTGTGTTACAAGGTCAATTTTAAAACAAAGTTAAGTGGGTTTGAATTCAGAGTTTTTCTTCTCTTACAAGGGTTGCCTATCCAAAGCTAGAGAACCCAGTCTGCCGTACTATTTACCCATAGCTTTGATAACTGAATTAATGCCTTTCTCAAGGGTATTAGCGGGAAGTGAAATGCCTCAGCCACGTCTAGAATTTGAACTCGGCTTACCGATTCCATTTCCTACAAGGTCAATTTTTAAGTAGAATAAAGCTGGTTTTAAATCTGAGCTTTCCTTCCAATAGAATGGGGTTGTCTCATCAAGGCTACAGAACCCAGTCTGCCTTATTATTTTACCCATAACTGGGGGAAGAATATACGTTTTCATGCCTTTCCCCATGACATCAGCACGAAGTAACCGTTACGCCAAGCACGCCACATTAGAGTTATCGAACGACTAGGGTAATCTATATTTAGATCTACACTGACATTTTAAGTGATGCACAATATTGAATTTAGGAATCTGTGAGCGATGAAAAAAATTGTAAAATTATACTAAATGAAGGACTCAGTTTAAATTTGGTTTAGTTTTTTTTGGGTTGAAGCCAAGTTTGAAGTGGTCAACACTTAAGGAGAATAGTAGGACAAAAATTTCAATAAAAAACTGAAATCGATAGAAAATAAAAACAAACTGACAAGCAAGCAAAATTTATTGTATTTGCTGGGATTGATTAAAGGTTCTATTTTTGAAATAATGCTTGAAGATAAATTTCTTATGAAGGCCCCCCCGGACGTAGTTGGTAGGTCAGCTACTGATATCATATTACTTTATCTTAAATATGTATTCACCATATTCATATTAATTATCATATTTACTAAATGCGAGAGTTTCACACCAGTTTTAATTGGTATTTGTTTTTGTTTTTTTGTTTTTTACTAAAGTTGAGTTTAATTATCCGAGTATATCTTTAATAATGTTATGGTGGGGGTGGATTCAATTCTATTATTATTATTATTATTATTATTATTATTATTATTATTATCATTATTATTATTATTATTATTATGTGAGATTTTCTCAGACGGGAGTCTGAGTGACATCCAGTCTGCTCGGGTCACCAGGACTCTCCTGAGTATTCCAGCTGATTATTATTATTATTATTATTATTATTATTATTATTATTATTATTATTATTATTATGTGAGTTTTTCTCACCAGCATAAGCTCATGGTCTTTCACGGGAATCTGAGTGACATCAAGTCTCCTCGGGTGACCAGGACTCTTCTCAGTATTCCAGCTGATTATTATTATTATTATTATTATTATTATTATTATTATTATTATATCACTCCTTGCGAATTTTCACTGGAGTCTGAGTGGCGGCAAGTATCCTCATGTCTTCAAGACTCTTCTTAGTATTCTAGCCGATCTTAACAATGCTGTTGTATGGATGGTCTCGATTCTTCGTCTAATTTACAATTTCTCAAACCTTTGTGAAGCATAGCAACGGTACCAACTACAATTGATACTACCTTCACTCTCACCATACACAGGAGCGACTTGTATATGAGATCGACATATACGAGTATCTACGGTAGATGTAATCAGCTACTACGAACGAAGAAATTGATGAGAACGCCACATAAGGTATCAATTTGATTCAAGTCACAAGTTTCAGTTTGAGCTTATTCAGTAAAAAGGCGAAATACAGTTTTCCAAGAACTGCACCGCAAACATATGTTAGCACGCCCACGCGCACAAACTGCACTTAATTTTTTTTTTCAATGAAGAATAGCTATTCCTCTAAATGCAATAATCAGCACTGCTAAGTGTAAAATGTCTACCTGGCATCGCACGTATGCGTGTATGACACAAGGTTTTAATGTGGGACCACCACGAGCCGAAGCTGGTGGGTGCAAAATGCGTCAATCCCGTCGGCATTTCCCATCAAAGGGCGCCTCAAGTATTGGGCAATAAACCCAGTCCTGTCCCTTTAAATCCATTTAGGTCCATTGGCCGAATTCACCGGAACCCCACCCCAAAGAGCGGGGTGTAGCCGTTACTTTCGTATTTTGCCTGGAGAGTTGTCTGTCCGCTTTGCTGGTTCCCGCTAGGGGCCTGTCATATTTAAGCGGCTGGTTTGAACGTCTCTTGCTCTTTTCCTGTTCCTCGACCTACGAGACACATCGGTTAGACTCTGGTCTACCCCATCTTGTTGGGGCTTTGCACCCCCTTACATTTCTGTAAGTGATTTATACAGCATGGGCTATTCCTAGTCTCATGTCTGTACTTTTATGTTTTTCCCTTCTACTTTTGTATGTATGTTTATGTACCTCTATGTACTATGTTTATCCATGTGCTGTACCATATTAAATGTTTGTCTATCAACCTTTGTCGGAGTTTGTATCTTCAAGTATATATCACTTTAAATCTTACAGGGGTATTTATGCTAAGTGTAGAATAGCATCTCAAAGTAGAGCAATCAATAAACGATCATCTAACCAATCAGTTTATTGGCTATTGTCCTGAGGTGTTCCGGTAGTGACCGGAAGTGCCGGAATTCTTTTCTTGCCGACCATATCCGACCAATCGGAATCAGCTCAGTCATTCGAATTCAATGCGAATGCGAATACGAATAGCATTGGTTTCACCAAGCACTGAAATTATGAAGCACATTATTTTCTCGGAGGCTTTATCACTCACCATTAATCTTCGTATCGATTTAAGAGCAATTTAAATGTAAGTCAGACACAAAATGCTTATTTCTGTACAGAACATCGACAGAGTACCAATTAATTTTGATTTGTATTTTCTTTCACCTCAACTTTTGACTTGCTTTTTTCTACTCCCAACTCACTCGGGACGTCAATCTATGACAACAAGATCGGACTAATAACCGATAAGCTCTCTCAGGTCTTCAGGTCGATCCTTGTTAACCAGTGTCCTGGTTATGACGTTAAATTGCATCTAGTGATGAGGTTCTAACTTAGGTCTCTGGGGAGTGTGGAGTAACCCTTCATTGCCATTACTACCAGATCCAATGGCATGGTAGTATATGTTAAGGTCCCATCTATGGGTTAAACAGATAAAAATGATTTAAAAATGTGTTTAAAGATGTGTTTTAAAATGAGTTTAAAAATGACAACAGGAATGAATAAATCAAAAACGTCTTCAGCATAAAATAACCCAACAAGGGATGGCATGCCATAAAATGTAACCAACCAACCAACCTTGGAAACCAAAGAATCTAGATGCGTTTTAGGCCCACTGTTGATTGTCATAAAAATGAACTCGGCTACCCGAGTTCAAATCCTCAACAAATCTATTTGCTGTTCACGTAGCGCAATGGAAAACTGTCATTCCCCCGCAACTGTAGGTAAATAGTAGGACAGACTTGGCTCTGTAACCTTGGTATGGCAACCAATGTAGGAAAAGAAAAATTCAGAATTCAAACCACTTGTACGCTGCTTAAAAAGTTGACCTTGTTTCACATCCTGTTTGTGGTGGAGGGGTTGGGTAAATGAAAACATCTGCTCGAACCAAATGACCTACAAAATTGGTCGACAGAAGCTCAATTTTTTATC
>CM042140.1:104627907-104712907 GCA_023376005.1 Doryteuthis pealeii
ACTCTTGTAAGAGAAGAAAGACTGTATACAAACCCACTTAACTTTGCGTAAAATTGACATTGTAACACATCCTGCCGGTGGCGGTGTGGTTGACTAAATATATAATGTGTTAACACTTTCCTAAACACATGTTATAGGTATGGCCACAATTTTGGTACGACAGCACCTCCCCCATTTCTTTAAACGTTTATGAAATATCTATCTAAAATTTAAATTGTCACTTATTTTAACTTCATTTTTCCTGAAGGACAGAGCCTAAACTTATATATAAAAAATGACATGGATTTCTTAATTATAACAAATAAATAAATCACATTTTAGAGCACATTTTCAAGAGTGAGTATAGTGACTAACATGCGCCATTTTGACAGATACATATTTTAATTTATAAATTTCTCTCGTTTTAGATACTGTAAAAGAAGTAGTTTTTACATGTGGTTTTTTTAAAATCATTCCTCTTCATAATACATCAAAAATTATGTTAAGTTTCATTCATTTTTTAATAGTTTATAATCCATGTGGGTTTACAAAAAAAAAGTAAAATTTTAGCCATACCTTCTTTGTCAGAATATCATTTTCACTATTACAGGAAATCACTTCTATGAATTTAATTTTCTCTTTATTCTATCAAATTGATACTAGACTTATTTTACATCCTTTCTTTTATTTAACACAAATATACAATGTATTTGAGCAGGAGGCTCGAATTTTTTTTTTTGGGGTGGATAGGGTAATGGGGAAATTAGTGGTCACCATGAATTTTATACTATCTATATAAGGCATTTTAAGTGTACTGCTCTACTAAAAATCGTTAATGACCACAATTGAAGCGCCACCTGGTGCTTACCCCTTTAGTTCTCACCGTTGTTCTAGGTTCCATTACTTTCTTTCAACTTATTCGAAGTAGGTCGGGCAAATAATGTTGACCGTAATGTCTTTCTTACCGAGTTTCCCGGTCACATAGACTGGGATATCAAGTTTTCATTTCCGACCTAGTTGATAGATATAAAAACTGCTTTTGTGAACGTACTGATTGCTAATGTTTTACAATAAGTCTTTTATTAAAAATGCAAATGAGCGTTTAATTCTTTCGCGGGGTCGCTTTTTTCAGTTTTCTGTTGTAACGCATTTTCCAGCAAAAACGACTGTTTCATAGAAGTCTTTATTAAAAATCGTTCAATCAACAAATGTTATCTATCTATCTATCTATCTATCTATCTATCTATCTAAGTCTATTTCACACACACACACACACACACACACACACACACACACACACACATATATATATATATATATATATATATATATATATATATATATATATATTTAAGTTAAATTAGAGGACATGAAGTCAACGGTGCTTGGTTACTGACAGTTTTTCACTTGGCTTAAATGTCGCACCGGCGAGAAACTGTCAGTAACCAAGCGCTGTTGATTTCATCTACACGCTACCGTAACTTGAATATACATGCTCTATCAACAATAGATATTGAGATACAATGCACTATAAACGATATTGAGCACAATTTACTTATAAATATACCACCCTATGTTATCTATCTATCTATCTATCCATATATATATATTGTCATCAACATACTCCATGTTTCGAGGTATCACGTCTCCTTAGTGTGGCTAGACATTGCAAGCTGTCTCCGTCCAGGATAGAAACCCGACTGATTTTCCGTCTGTCCGGCGTCTTAACCACTTGGCCATTAGCCACCTGCATTTTAGAATATTGACAACCGTCTATTCTGAAAATCGAATGTCATTCAATAAATAGGGAGATTTATTTTCAAAAAAGCAAAATAATTTTTTCTTAATAAATGCATTTTCCATAAATGCATAGTTTGGATTAGATTTATATAAAAAATTATCTTAATCTCGCAAACATATTTGTTTTGAGGCTATTTAGAATGGTGGCAAATCAAACAGACTTGAACAGAGTTCTGTCATCAAATTTCCGGTGGGTAAGAAGTGCAAAACATGAGAAATTTACAGAAGAATATGTGATGAGTACGTAGTTGAACAACAGTTTACAAATGAGCTACTATAGGGGCTGGCATTTTTGTCATCTGCTACGAATTTTAAATGCGAATTAAAAATAATTAAATCTATTATTTAAGGTCAAACTTTGTCTAAATCGATAAGTAGTAACATAATAACCATCATTAAAAAAAGAAAAATATCATTACATATGCAGTTTATTTTTAATAGATTTAAAACTATTTGTTTTGGTCAATTTCGACGCGATCGCCATTCTGTCTATTTTTCAATGGTTTTACGCGCTTGTTTACAATTTTTATGTAACATTCGCGATTGCAAAAAAAATTACCAAAAATACTGATTTTAATGAAATTTTCAGTATTGATTTATCAATTAATGAATTTTATAATGCATCAGTTATTTTATTTTAAAACTTTAATTTAGTATTTTTGCTATGAAAAATTAATATATAAAATTCATTTAAAATAAAAATATTCTGATGTTAATTTTAGAATGTTATATTTTTATATTCTAAAAATAAATATCTATTTAATGCAAACCTTATTTTAGACACATAAAGTAATAAGTTTTGAAGAAAAAATCTATTGAAAATGCCCCCCCCCCTTTTTAAGCAGAAAAATATCAATGTATAATTTTTTCTTTTATAAGATAATAGCCAATTAAATAATTATCGAAATGAGTAAAAAAGAAATCTCCAAAAAATTAATTATTTATTATTCTTTTACATTTTATTTTTCAATTTTTTGGTACTTATTTACTCATAGAAAAGCCACCGTAAATTTTTTTTTGTTTCTATTCAGAAGTTCGGTCTTTTATCTCATTATTTATACTGTAATTAGTACAGTATAAGACCAACATGAAAAAAAAGATAAGCCCCCAACATAAGTAACCTGAAAAAAATGAGAAAGTTCTGAAATAAAATAAATAATGCATTATAAAGACCATTCATTGATAAATAAACACTGAAAATTTCATTTAAATCCGATATTTCCCTGATTTTTTGTAAATTATTTTCTGTAGGGTGGGGGGGGGGGCTAAAGGCATTTTGTCAAAAACTTTTAGGCTCATTTTGCCAGTAGCTAAGCTACTAACAGACAATCTTCTAAAATTTGAAAAGATAGCAGTATCGATATATGTAAAGCATGAAAAATATAAATATATAAAACCGTATGAATATAACCATATAAAAAATATAAAACATAAAAAATATACTTGGTTTTAATATCGCATAGACGGGAAACTATCAGTTACCAAGCACCATTCTCTTAACATCCTATGCCGCCTCATTCCACACGGTCAGAAATCACATTCATTTTTCTAATCTACCCCAAATTATAGCCTTTGATTAAACATATTTAGAAGTCTTTGATTTAGGGGAAATAACAAGTAATTTTAAATGAAAAGGCCATTTTAGCCATTTTTTGATAAATGATTATAGGAATTGGGCTCTGAACTTGGGAAATTCTCAACAGAATGTTAAGAGTTAATTTAATGTATTTTCTAATTTAACTTAGATATACAGGCTCAATTCTATTGAGTACACTTTTCTTATAAATAAAATAAACTATATTATCAATATCAAAAGTCATTATATATATATATATATATATATATATATATATATATATGTATGTGCGTATGTATATATGTATGTTCTGTAATTAACTTTCCATTTTTAAACTCATTTTTTTATTTATTTAACCCATAAATGGGATCCTAATCGACATTAACACTCTGGGTCAGAGTGGACCTGAAAATTATGGTAATGAAAG
Source organism: Doryteuthis pealeii (assembly GCA_023376005.1). NCBI lineage: Eukaryota > Metazoa > Mollusca > Cephalopoda > Myopsida > Loliginidae > Doryteuthis > Doryteuthis pealeii. The sequence continues at coordinate 104,631,690 of CM042140.1, forward strand.
GGTACTCACCCAAGCCCGAGCTCCAAAATTGGAACCTCCCCGCTAGATACTGTTTAACGACATAGCCAGGCACGAAGACCCTCACTCACCGCCTTTTAGCACATATATGATAAAAAGGGTAGGGTTTGCCATAAGAGCAATAGGAGTGGACAATCATATAGGTGCTAGGGCTTGACGTGATCAGCCCGTCTGGTCCAAGTAAGCACCAGTGGAGTGTTGCATTTCATGGACTGCTCAACTGCCAGGATTCCGTCTGTAATCATCACGGGTCGCCACCCACGGCTAACAGGTAACTTCATTGGGGGTTCTTAACCATCTGCAGAGTTGTAGTCGGCATATTCTGTCTAGGAGATGCAGTTTCGGCGAAAAAAGTAAAATTGTCGTCCACCTTCAATATTTCTGATTTTTTGTGTGGACTATGTTGATATTAGGCAATCCCCAAAATTTGAGCTTCTAATTCCAAAAATAGGTGGAGTAATGTTGATTTTTAGCTCTCCAAATTTGAGGGGAGGGGGTCACGAAAAATAGTGACTTTTTATGATCTATTTTTATCCGTAAAATGAGTTCTAGAGCTTCCCTACTACTAAAAATTGTTTTATAAAAGCATTTTTCCCAAGAAATCCAATTTTAAGTTATTGATGATTTCTGATTTTTTCATAGCAAGATCAATATCACAATGGGAATAGCGTTTTTGAATTTCTTGGGCAAAAATGTTTTTATAAACAAATTTTTAGGAATAGGGAAGGTCTAGAACTCATTTTACTGACAAAACTAGGTTACAAAAAGTCGCTATTTTTCCTGACTCCCTCAAATTTGGAGAGCTAAAAATCAACATAACTCCGCCTATTTTTTGATTTGGAAGCTCAAATTTTGGGGATTGGCCAACTTTATCATAATCAACACTTGGACACTTGGGGTAAGTGACATGGCCTGGATGATTTGACATGGAATTATCCATGAGTAAATATCTATAGGGCCGGTTTAGCTCAGTCCGTAAGGCTCTTGACTAGGAATCGGAAGGTTCCTGGTTCGATACCGGCCCTCGCCAACTCAGGGAATGAGTAGCACAGGGATCTGTGTGGTAAAGTGAGGAGCTGATGGTAAGCGTGGCGTTCTATTTCAGACGCCAAAAACAATCTCCTTGGTCTAGCGCAAGTGAAAAGGTGATAGACTCCCTCGCCGTCTGGCTGATACCGACTTTAGGCCACCCCGACGACTTTACTTTTTACTTTACTTATAATTGGATTAGATAAATTAGATTTAATCTAAGTGTATTTTATTAGGAGCGCTCTTCTAGTTACCAATTGCCTGACTAATCTAACTTGTATTGCCATCATACAAGTAGAGAAATTTATGCGCAGGGAAGTATTCTCTCTGAATTGATATAAGTCAAATTATTTAGTTAAACATTGCTTTGTGTAGGCGGGCTGATATTGCGCACAACGATGCGCTGGCAGTGTTGTTTTTTTTTTCACTGACGTCATTTAGGTGTTGTTTAGCGCAGGTGAAAGCCTCAATTTCAATTGCTGGTTTTCAAGATAAGCAGACCTTTCTTACTTGAGTGGTTAGAGCAACACACAACCAATATGACATTGCGATATATTAAATTAATTGATTTTACCGACATTTCAATCCATCTGGGGTTATTTTTTACTTAGAGGTTAGGGAAAGTAAAGGGTGGCGATCCCTAATGCTTACGGACGGAATCCTGGCGGTTGAGGAGTCCATGAAATGCAACACTCCCCATTGGCCCTTACTTGGGCCAGACAGGCAGTCGGAGGCCCCATCCCATCAATTGGCTGATCACGTCAAGCCCTAGCTTGTTGTTAATGATTATCTAATTTATTTTAACGACAATTCAATCCACCTGGGGATATTTTGTACTTAGAGTTTAGGGAATCGCGTTAATTATACGTTCAGATTTACATTTTTGTCTTGTTGCTTCTTCAGAGTTTTTTGTAGATGATCCTATCGTATACGATTAATTTTTAAACAGATCTATTAGACCCATGGATTGGACCCTAACAGGTACAACCACCCTGAGCCAAATGGACCTAAGAGTAATAGCAATGAGTAGTTACTCGAGAGATCTCCGGAACTGGAGCCTCACCATCAGATGCAGTTTAGTGTCATGCTTGGAAGAAATCAGTGCTTTAAGTGCGATTTAACCGTAAGTATCACTTTTGTGTTTTCCTTTCTTGATAGTATACTATTTGGACCAGTTTAGCTTAGTCAGTAGGTTACCTGCCCTCACCAACTCAATACATAGGTAGCACAGCTTGGGTAATATGATCTCTGTGGTAAATTGGGGAGCTGACGGTAAGTGTGACAAAAAAAGCAAAAAAAACAAAAGAAAACACAAAATAATCTCCATGGTTCAGCGCTATTGAAAAGGGGATAGACTCCTTCGCTCTCCGGCTGATACCGGCAATACTTTACTATTAAATTATGAACGCCTACATTCCGTTTAAATTCACCATCTCCATTCCCCCTCTATTTCCCCTTTACACTTTATCTTCCCCCGTTCTCTCTCTGTCTTTCTCCTTCCCTAGCTCCTCTCTAACCCCCCATCTCTCTACCTTCCTCCACTCACTCACTTTCCTCTTCATTCATCTTTCCTACCCTCTCTATAGCCTCCTCTCCCTGTCACTCTATCTTCTCCCCTCCCATATCGCATCCTCTCTCCCATTCTGTGGAACGAGGCTGATAGCGATACCAATGTCTAATTCATTAGACATTGGTGTCAGCCTGTATTAAACATAAATATATTTAAAGGTGAATAAGTATCGAAATTTTCGTGAAAATTTGACAATTGTTTTTTCATAGAATGTTTATATTTTTATTCAGTATCATTACAACATAAAGAATATTAAAATTCTATGAAAAATCAATTAATCGTCAAATTTTTACGAAAAATTTCGATACTTATTCACCTTTAAATGTATTTATGTTTAATATATAAATTTTCCGCCTTTGAATAATGATCTTTTGAAAAAAAAAAAAAAAAAAAAGAAAGCAAAAAAAAAAAAAAAAAAAAAGAAAAGGAAAAAAGCTAATTACGTCAATATTATGGTATTTGAGTTTTTACGAACTTTTTTCATGCAATAAACAATAAAATTTGATGATAGAATTTGGTTTTAAGATTTATGTATTTTCTTGCAAATGCCATGTATAAATTCTATCAAACAAGGAAATTGCTAATCAGACTGTTGCATAAATACAAATTTCAAATTCGATTCTTCCAAATGCTTCAGAATGTGGTTTTGCTTGTTGACCTTTCGTGAAAGCCACTGAAGTAGGAAATTGTGCAATCGAAAGTGAGATTTTAACTGACATTTGATCAGTATATCAAAATAAATGATTTCGCTGAGACATAACAGTTCATTAACTAGCTGAAGTACCCGTTCTACGTCGCTGTTGAGCACTGCTATTTGTTATACAATTTTTGATGTTAAGAATGCACACCGAAAGGTCAAATAGGTTGATTTTAATTGTCAAAGACAAATCCAGATACATATATAAAGACTATGGGGTTAAATCGAACTTAACGGACCTAAATTCCACCATCGTATGATACCCCGCCGAAAGAAATAAATATCCTAAAATCAGGGAATAAACTGAATTTAATGAAACTTCCAGTGTTTCAAATTCTTCAGAATTTGGCTTTGCTTGTTGACGTTTCGTGAAAAGCCACAAAGTAGGAAATTGTGCTATTGAAAGTGAGAGTGTGTGTGTGTGTTGTGTGTGTTTGCGTATATATATATCGACACATACTTGATAATTTGACATGATAAAAAATGGAAGAATTACAAGAATAAATCTAAGTTTGGTCGCTTATTCCCTGGCACAAATGAGTCAATAAAAACTACCAAAGTGTAGACGTTTGTTTCACCACCCAGTGAGGTGCATTAAAGGGTTAAATCGAACTTAACGAACCTAAATTCCACCATCATATGTCACCCCGCCGTGCAATTGAAAGTGAGATTTTAACTGACATTTGATCAGTATATCAAAATAAATGATTTCGCTGAGACAGAACAGTTTATTAACTAGCTGAAGTACTACGTCGCTGTTGACGTTTTTTAATGTTAAGAATGCAGACAGAAAGGCTACATAAATTGATTTTAATTGTAAAAGACAAATCCAGATACATATATAAAGACTATGAGGTTAAATCGAACTTAACAGACCTAAATTCCACCATAGTATATCACCCCGCCGAAAGAAAAAAAATAGCAAAAATCAGGGAATTAACCGAATTTAATGAAATTTTCAGTGTTGATATATTAATGAATAAAAAGATATAATGCACCAGTTATTCTATTTAAAAACTTTTACATTTTTTCAAGTCAGCTATTTTGAACCACCTATCTTTGAGGTGTAACATAAATTCTCAAAGATACGTGATTTAAAGTTAACTCACCTGAAAAAATGTAAAAGTTTTTAAATCATGCATTATATCTTTTATTCATTAATATATTAACACTGAAAATCTCATTAAATTCGGTTAATTCCCTGATTTTTGGTATATTTTTTCTTTCTGCAGGGTGACATACGAAAGGTGAACGCCGAAGGGATTCTCGCATATTTTTTCTTAATAAAAAACAAAAATCGACCAAGGGACAGGTTGTAACACGGAAAACTTGTAAGTTTCGGCACTCGTAAGCCAAGGTACCATTATATATGGCATAAGTAAAAGTAAAGTCGTCGGGGCGGCCTAAAGTCGGTATCAGCCAGACAGCGAGATAGTCAATTCCCTTTCACTAACGCTAGACCAAGGATATTGTTTTGGCGTCTGAGGTGGACCACCACGTCTACAATCAGCTCTTCACTTTACCACACAGATCCCTGTGGCATAAAATAATAAACGATAGAATCTATTAATAATGGAGATTCGCTTCCGGTTTTTGTCTGTAACAAAAACTACGTCACTACATACGTCCCATTACCCCAAATCGTCATAACATAGAATAAATACACTCAAAATATTGAACATGCAACATTACACAGTCCTCATTGTTTTTTAAAACAAGTTTTAATAAATACATGACTGGTATTATATATCTATATATAGTTTGTTTTATTTTAATACATATTTAAAGTTTACATTTCAAATTGTTTCATTTTTTAATCCTTTAATGAATTTGATGATTTTACTTATTTAGGGTACAAACTTGCTTACATTGAATTTTTTACTCCCACCCCTCAGGCAATATGTTTCAAAAATCTATTTTTACATCGCCCGGAGGGTGTTTTTTTATTTTGCTAGTAAAATTAATTAAAGTGGTGAGATAGGCAATATCAAGATCTAAAACAAACAAAAAAAACAAAAAACGTGGGAATTTGTTGATCGTATTCGCTAGGGACTTAAGTAAAAATGTAACTGAATAAAGTAACCAATTTTCTTTCTCATAATATATAAAAAAATATCATTAATTTCACTTAAAAATCTTAGCTTAGCTTAGTCAGCTTTGTGTGAAAAATATTCGGTGATTATTTTAATTTTTATGGATGATGTGTTTTTCTGACATTCCAGCAAAAACTCGATGTTATTTAGAGCGAGGAAATTGTTCTATTTTATACATTGTTATCGACGTTTTCACTTATAGAGCTTAAATGAATACACAATCTGCCGAGAAAATAAGGAGACTGATTTTTTATTTTATTTTTCAGATAGGCAACCCCAAGTAAAAATCAGTATGAAAATATTCAGTTCATATTTGCTTCCCAGAATTAACGTTCAGAAAATAAAGACTCTGGGATTTTTATTTTTCAGGTGAGGAACCCTGAGTAAAAATCAGTATGAAAATATTCAGTTCATATTTACTTCCCAGAATTCACGTTGCAATAAAGTTGATCACCATAAGATAAATTATACAGTAAATTATACTGACTAAGTAAAATTAATTTCTTTTAATTATACTTGGTCAGCCTACAGAAGCCTTTGACAAAGGGTGGAGGTCATCTGAAATATTGGGTTAAATAAAGAAGATTAAAGACAATAAAATATTAATCACTTTGAATTTTGGTTTTTATTCATCTCTTATATTCTTACATGCTTCCAATATGCCCAAAAGTTTCCCAACATCACACACACAACACACACACACACACACACACACGCGCGCATCACGCATATATATATATATATATATATATATATATATATATTATTGGTTGGCAGCCTTTCGTCTATGAGAGACGATGGAGCAGTGTCAAAGTTTTTTTTTTTTTACGTTTTTTGTTTCTTCTGTTCTTTTCGTTTTTTAAATTTTTAATTTGAACTACATAGCCTGGGCGGTTTCATATGGAAGATAAGCTGTTGCCCATGCAGCAAATCCCCCCTCTCCACACTATCGCTGTGATCCAAAGGAAAAGTAAGGTACCAATGCGGTTTAGCAACGGTAGTGACGCAGGAGTTGATGGGTAGCACTGGAGTTCAGCATCACACCCACCACGCACACACACACTATATATATATATATATATATATATATATATATATATATATATATATTTATACTCCGTGTTGTTAAGAACGGAGACAAAAGTCATATATATATATGGAGATGATCTCTATCCTTGTCAGCACATAATTGAAATCTTTCGCTGGTGATTCAAAAATATGTTCACACCGCTATGGCTGTTGCAAGTAAATTAAATAGGGAATGAATTTATTCTGACAGAAAATTGGTTTAATGAATTATGGGTAAAATCTTTAGTCCACGTACTTGTTTTTTTGTTGTTTTTTTTGTTTTCTTTTTGTATTTACTCATCTTTGCTTTGCTTGGCACAAGGCCAAATTTTTCTGTTCTATTCTGCAACGGGTAATGACTTCATGAGCCGAGATATTTCATTGATTCATTGCTAAAAATATTTAATTAAAAGACAGCTACTTACGTTAACCCTTATTGATCGTCGCCATTTAAAAATCAAAAATAGAATGAAGAAGACAATACTATCTCTAGGATTATTTGCGTTATTCAGACTATTGTCCTCATCTTTATTGTTATCTGTACAACGTTTCGGCCGATATGCCCTCCAGCCTTCTTCAGGTATTTCTTGTCAGACTCGGGAACCGTCTCGGACCCGGGAACCTTCTCTGACTCGGGAACCTTCTTTTCGGACTCGGGAACTTTCTTGTCGTAGTCGGGAACCTTCTTGTCGTAATCGGGAGCCAAAACGGGACTTTGAACCTAAATCTTTATTCAGTCCACGGGGGTTATCCTGTTCTCATTCCGCTAACCATAGTTGGGGTAGGAGTTGTGTTAATCATTTTTCTATCTTACTGCCTTCACTCAGGATTGAACCCGGAATCCAGAGATAACTGTCACTTAGAACTGTCTTAACCTAACTACCTTATCCACTAGGCCCTGTGTCCAATTGGATACATGGCCTAGTGGATAAGCTACGACAAGAAAGTTCCCGAGTTCGAAAAGAAGGTTCCCGAGTCCGACAAGAAATACCTGAAGAAGGCCGGAGGGTATATCGTTGTACAGATAACAATAAAGATGAGGACAATAGTCTGAATAACGCAGATAATACTAATCATCAAGCCTCATCTTAAACATTCAGATAAATAATACTATCCCTGTCCCATAATATGTTGAGACATTTAGTATATAAAATACGCAGGACACTCCTTAGCCCTGACGAGAGGATTTAGAATACGTTGAGAGGTATGAACCCTAAGAAATTGGAGGCGTCCTCGGTATGACACTAAACTGCATCTAATGGTGAGACTCCAGTTCTGGAGATCTGGAGACTGTAGAGTACTCCTTCATTACCATTACTCCCATGTCCACTCTGACCTGGAGTGGTAGTACCTATCTGGGTCCCATGTATGGGTCAAATAGCTCAGTTTTATATGTATTCGTAATCCGATAGGATAAAATTGATTTTTTAGATAGAATATTTATCTCGCATCCCACGTATGCGGGTATGACACAAGGTCATTTAATGTGGGACCACCCACGATCCGAAGCTCATGGGATGGTGGGTTCAAAAAATAAGTCAATCCCGTCGACAAGGGGAGCACCTCAGGAACTGGGCAATAAACCCAACCCTGTCCCTTTAAATCAAGGGGCAGGTATTGCCTGGGGGATAGCCCCCTGTTATCACACCGTTAATTTAATACATAGGCCCAGTAGCCGAAGCCAGGAAGTGTGGGTTATTTGCGATAGATCTATTTGACGGTCGTGGTGAATGGTTAGCAAGCTAGTCTCGCGATCCATTACTACTGAATAGCGAGTTTGTCTTCATTGGATGACCCATTTTCGTGACCGTGTGTCAAATCCTGCCTGTGTTGAACGTGTTGGGTAAATATTTTTTTCTTTTTCTTATCGATGTGCCAAATAAGAAATCTACACAAAAAGTAAATATTATTGTACAATATACGCAATTTCCTAACCTTTTTGCATGAAATAAACCTTAACACTTTGACAAGCCATTAAAATCAATCAATCAATCAATTAAGAGGACGCTCCGTAAGTAATGCCTCTAATCTATTCCTAAAAGAAAAACTACTACAGATAGAGGGAACCCAATAACACTTTGAATAGAGCAAGTTTTCTGCTACAAAGTTCTATTTTTCTAGATAGTCACTACTATTGGCTATGTATTTTTAATGAGCCTACAATCGAAAAAATTTGCACCAGCGTAGGTGACCCATCTATCTTTGATTATATATATATATATATATATATATATATATATATTTACCAACACCTCCGCACAAACAGGATGTGACACAAGGTCAATTTCTTAAGCGGAGTTTAACAGGTTTGTATTCAGAGTTTTCTATCTCCTAGACTGGTTATCTAGCAATGGTTAATCCTGCTGTTTACCCATAGCCGTGAAACGACAAAACAGGACTGTATGTGGATGGCAATATATATATCTTCTTATTATAATGGAGATTGTGTGCTTTTTTGTCTGTAACCGAAACTATATCACTACTCAAATCACAATTCCCTTAGTTATTGACATCACATACTCAATGATTTTATTTTTATTTTAACCTCTATTATTAATAAAATTGTTTTACATTATTAATACTGTTAACCATATCTACATACTAACAACATACAATTATGTTTATATATACAACAAAATGGCGGTTACAGTGTGAAGGGGAAGGCTAATTTGCATATTGATATAACAAAATTGAATTTAATAAATATGTGCTTAGTATTATTGATTTTAACTGTTTGGTTTTATTTTAATGAATATAAGCAAATCTCTTCAATGAATCTTAAATGAAAATCCATTAACAAGAAAAAATAATTGTCATTTTTTCTTCACTTCTCTTTTAACTAAATACTAATTAGAAAAAATAACAATGAAAGATGAGAGTGTGGAAGAGTAAGTTTCAGTTTGTTTATATTCGATTATACCCCCATCTGTTTCAAGTATTTTTTATCTGCATTCTTATTTAGTTTCATTGGCCTTTCTAATATATTTTATTACATTAAACTTAAATACTTGCACCCCGGAGGGTGCATATATTTGCTAGTATATATAATGGAGATTCGGTTATGCTCTATTTGTAACCGAAACTACGTCACTGCCTAGGTCACAATACCGAGAGGAACTGCGTAAGTTTATCAATGAGTATTTAATCTATAGTCAAAATCATGATACATAGAATGAATCTCATTTATAAACAATGTTTATGAAATTCTGAGTTAGATTGGCCTCAAACAACCCATGGCACGGCCCACTAATATTGTACGGTCCCACATGTTATATAAACAGGCAGAATTCTAACAGGCCGATTCGTTTTATAGTCAATGTATATTTTTTTCGAAAAATGTTAAAACTCTACAAAGATACACAAACTGGTTGTCTTTTTTTATTTTTCTTCAGAAATGTAATAATAAAAGATTGTAAAGAAACTAACTAACAAAAATATAAAAAGATTGTGCAGTTATACAAGCCATAATGTTTTTTTTTAAAAGATCAAAAGAAAAATGTATTCATTGAGATCAAGATATTACTGCAGGTTTTTTAATAACTGTATTTCGTTTATTTATAATCTTTTATCATTATATTTAATAAAAAAAAAAACAAAAAACAAGCATTTTGTATATTTTTGAAGCGTTCTAACATTTTTTGAAACCGATATAAATTGACTCGAAGCGGCTTGTTAGAATTCTGCCTGCTTATGTGAGATGTGGGTCCGTATATATCAGTGGCCGTGCGTTTAAAATTCTGCATTGTATCTTATATATCATTAAAAATAAATGTTTACATGATATATGGTGTGATTAATTTGCATACTGGTTTTAACAAAATCGGGTTTAATAACGTTTAATAACTTGTTGTTATTGATCTCTAATATTATTATTTTTTATTCTCCACCGTACAAAAATAAAATAAAGCAATTAAAATATAATTAGAATAAGTGTAATCTTTTTATATGCGTTCTTATTTAATTTCGTTAGTCTTTCTATTTTGATATATTTCAGTACATAAAAATGTAGATACCAGAGGGTGCATATTCTTATAGTATATATAACGGATGTACATATTGTTTTAACCGATTGTCTTCAATTTTGAATTTTTTTTCGCCTGGTGAAATAGTGAGTATTATTTGTATTATGCGGGCTATTTTCCTCATCTTCATTGTTATCTGTACAACGTTGTAGAGATAACAATGAAGATGAGGACAATCGTCGGAATAATACAAATCTGTTAATAATGGAGATTCGCTTCCGGTTTTTGTCTGTAACAAAAACTACGTCACTGCTTACGTCACTATACCCGAAATCGTCATAACATAGAATAAATACACTCAAAATTTAAGCATGCAACATTAGACAGTCCTCATTGTTTTTTAAAACAAGTTTTAATAGATACATCCCCTGTATCATATATTTATAGATAGTTTGTTTTATTTTAATAGATATTCAAAGTTAATAGAACTTAGTTTCGATTTGAAATTGTTTTTTTTTTTTACTCCTTTAATAAATTTGATGATTTCATGATTTATGGTTCAAACTTTCCGACATTTAATTTTTAACTTTCACCTCCTCAAGCAATATCTTTCAAAAAATGTTTACATCGCCCGGAGGCTGTTTTTTATTTTGCTAGTACTACTAATTATCAAGCCTAATCTTAAAAATTCAGAGAAATAGTGAGGTTCACTCTGAAAAATCATATTTATTTTTTATCTTTTTATTTTCTTATCATGACTCATCATCCACGGTCTTAAATAGTAAGTAAAGTTAAGTTTTGTAATAATTTTCTTTAATTTACCTTTGTTTAATTTATATGCTATTCATTTAGATTGTATATGTATATACACATAGCAATAGCATAATCTTTACAGATCACTCCGTCCCTCACAATCCTATAACACCACCGCCAGAACCTTTCCTCTCGTGAGCCCTTAATTGACTTATCAAACTCGCTGCAGATTCACAAAGTTTTATGCAAATTTAATATAGGTAGGGCGTCCTTCCAATTGGATCGGATGATAAAATTTTTCTTATGCACCACATTAGACCAGAAGCCGACTCATAGACTTTGTTAGAGATTGCACAAGACACATTCTCTATTCCTGGGTTGTGCATGAATTTTTCCTGATGAGATTTCCCATGATTGACATATCGAGTCTTAGAAAGCAAAATCCGACCACGTGTTTGACATTCCCAACCCTCCGTGTTCTCACCAATATCGAATTTTCCAGTCAGTTCTCTTCAATGCCAGCTTTTCCCAGTTTTCAGGGTCTATTTTTATTTTTACAAGGTTGCTTTTTAAGCAACCTTATATATATATATATATATATATATATATATATATATATATATATATATATATATATATATATTATACAGACTCGAATATACATATATTTATATACATACATAGGTCCATTAATAATCCTTCGTCTGATGATGAAAAATGATTGCATTTCGAAGGGTTTATTTACGAAATACAAAAACATATCGATCAGCCGAATCTTTGAAAATGTCCCTAGGCAGGCCTGCAAGTTTTATTCCGTAAAAGGAAACCGCTACTTTTATAAATTGGGAATTTCTGAATAGCTTTTACGCTGCTGCTGACTTTAAGTGCTCCACACTATCTGAGATTTCAGAAATTAAATTTGATTTTTACATGGATATTATTTTTTTAAAAACCTAAATGGATTCTACATGGAAACATAAAATGAGGATATTTATCAATTCAAGAATTAAAATTACAGTCTGCTCATTTCTATAGAACATTAAAAAACCCACAGACAATGAAAGAAAAGCAAAGAAAAGAAAAGAAATGATAATAAAAAGAGGCTAAAGAACAGAGAGTGAAAGCTTTCAGACAGAGAACATATGACAATAGAAAAAGATAAAATCAAAATCAAAATGGCCGTCGAGAATCAGAAATTGCAGTAAGATGGGATGAAGAAATGGCGCCAAAAAGAAATCACTGCGGACAATAAAAGAAAAAAGAAAAATAATGATAACCATAGCATGTTCTATTGGTTTAAGTACTTGTTCTTAAAAAACAGCTTCAGGGTCCCAAAATAAACAGACTACTTTTAAAAATCGATAAGGAAAAATTGATTTTCGCATCGCCTCTGATATTCTCCCTAGATTTAATCGAATAGGCACGAGGAATGGGTATGTCGGCTGTTAAGTGCCTGTCTTTAGAGACGATAAAAATATTCAACTGCATCGGTGTTTGGGGGGGTTATCTTCAGACCATGCGAATAGATCGATGAACAAACAATAATCATTGATCAAACAAGTTACGAGGATTTGATATCGATTGATTCCTTTATGATTGTGACAGTCAAATCGAACTGTAACAGACGCGTGTCAAATTTTCTGGTAAAAAAGATACGCATATGCAAGATGCACACACACACACACACACACACACACATATATATATATATATATATATATATATATATATATATATATATATAAAATATCTATAAAAAACACTCATTTGACCACGCCTGAGCGAGGTTTAATTTATAGTTTAAAAAAAAACCCAAAAAACTAAAAGAATTTCAAAGAATCCGCACGAGTGCACGTACAACGGAGAACATGCCATCACGGAAAATCCCGAACATTTCAAATATCTGGCGTTCCTCCAACTTAATAACAACAATCGATTACGCCAGCGCCGTGGGATGGGTACTACAAAAACACAAGTACTTCTACCTCTGATGATGAGAAATTTTCTCGAAAATATTTAGGTAAATAAACATCATTTAACACCTATTACATTGCATTGTAGATTGCCTTCAAATTTATATTTTACACATACATACAATGCTTCTAACAATCTATAAAACACACACACACACACACACACACACACACTATATATATATATATATATATATATAATATATATATATATATAAAGGGCAGTTGTGTGTATGTATATATGTATGTCCGGAGGAAATTACGAAAATAAAATAGTTAACGACAAAGGAAATATATATACACATTCGCTCTTACTGAGTCTAGCTTTTTGTACAAAAATTATATAGATTTCATATATATTCGTGAAGATATGTCAAAATTAAAATAGCATTAAAATTCTACTTAAAAATCGAAATAGCATTAAAATAGCATTAAAATAGCATTAAAATTCTACTTAAAAATGTCCGTGAATCTTAAAGTTAAACAAATCAATATGAAAGTGCAAAACAATCATTTTTTTTCCGGCCGGATTAACATAATTCTTTTTACGCGGGATTTTTATGCGGCATCTAGCGAGAATTAAACACGCTATTTAGTAGTAACGGATTTGCAATACTAGCTTGCTAACCATTACCACTTTGTTTTTTTTGTGGGGGTTCTTTTTTTTTTCCTCTACTAATATGATGCCGGGTTGTCGCTTCTAGTACTTTCTAATATTATATGTTGTCTCCTCAGGTGGAAAACATACAAGAGAATGTGTACTTAATACATTTATTAAGCACCAGCACCGATACCAAACTGATACATACAAACACAGAACAAATAAGTACAAACAATTAACAAGACAAACTTACTCTAAATAGAGGAGGTCAATTTAGCATATATTACTTATTATATATATATATTATTATTTCAAAAATAACGTCATTTTAAAAAAAAAAAAATTCATTTAGGAAGAAATGCCATAGCTGTACTGCTTCAGTTCAATTCTTTTGATAAAGAGGTATTACCTCGAAAATTCAAGAAATAATAAAAAATACAGGTCAACACACAACACCATTGTTACCGTATTATTATTTTTTATTTATTCCAAACTGCATTGTGATAGCCTTCTAAATCAACCTCCTAACCAATATATATATATATATATATATATATATATATATATATATATATATATATATACAAAAAACAGGTGAGTTGGGAATAATTCTATTTCAGACCTCCTTTATCCTCCGTATATCCACAATGCATGCCTATACAGATGCACATCGGTAGATCTGTAAATGAGATATTTTATAAATCCCAAGAAGAGCTCAATGTATGATAATTAATTTCATAAAGAGTAATATTTATACTTCCAATAAGTGATAAAATTAAACAAACCATTATTTGATAATTATAAATTTATTTCAGCTGGTACATCTATGAAAAAAGACGAAACTGGTCTCTTTTTTTTTTTATAGATGTACCAGCTGAAATAAATTTATGATAGCCAAACAATGGTGTGTTGAGTTTTCTTACTTATTGGATATGTAAATATTGCTCTGTGTGAAATAAATTAATTATCATACATTGAGCTCTCAACAACAGTATATAACGAAAAATAACGTAAATCACTTAGTTTGAAAATTACATAGGTGAAAAACTGACCGTTTTGTCATTGACTTTATGTCTTCGCTACCCTAACTGCATTGGTGTTGAGGTCCCTATTCTGAAACTATGGGTAATGTTGAGTCGTCCATTTGTTGCCACTGGTTAAAGGTCCAGTCTGACCAGTAGTGATAGTATTTATCATGTTCCACTCGAGGGGTCAAATATATCTATTTTAGATAATGTTTATGTTGGATTATTTCGGGATATAAGGTGTGCCACTTAAACTTATAGACGGCGTTGTCACGTAGATTAAAGCCAGCCGATCAACAGCTCGAACACGTGGTTAGTTAACTATTTAATCGCCGATATTGAAAGCCGTTCATCTGCACGACATTTGACATTGACGAACGGATCTACAACTAATGACTAGCTCGACGCAAGGATCATACCCAACTCTAAGGGATACCAAGGAACAACCAAAGGATCATACCCAACACTAAGTGACACCAAGGAACAACCAAAGGTTTCTTCACTAAAAATCGTGCTCTGCTTAACATACTGTAAAGTGCTCTCATTTGAAGCCTAAAAATGGCCACAAAATCGTAACATGATTTTGAACTGCATTACTATTGCAAGTAAGTATGGCATTATTTGTTTTAATAATTGAGATGAAAATTGATAAATAGTATGATTAAAATTTTCGGACTGTTGTCCTCATCTTATTTGTTAAGTACATTTCTGACTACAGGCGTAAATAACATTGAATACTTAACATAGTTTAACATTTGTACCCAGTCATGTTTAACGGAATGAGAACAATCTACCCTAATGGATTAATAGAAGGGTTCGCTTCGAACTTCAAGGAAGGCTCCCGATTATGACATGAGGGCACTAGACTTTGAGAGGGAGGTTCCCGAGTTCGATAAGAAATGCCCGCCTGAAGAAGACCGGAGGAGACATCGGTCGAAGCGTTGTGTATATAACAAAAAGATGAGAATAACAGTTCGAAAAATCGGAATAATACTTTAGTAGTCTAAAATGCTTGTGAAAAAATATAGTTTTACGGTATAAAATTGGAGATTGCAATTGTCAAACTGACCTCGGCAGCAAGAGTTGATATGTCGTTAAAAAAACAATGAATATTTATAATTGGGAACGTCCGACTAGAAACCATTATGTTCTTGGTTCGATACCGACCCTCATCAACTCAGCGTATGAGTAGCTCAGAGATCTGTGCTGTAAAATGAGGAGCTGATGGTAGGTGTGGCCCCCCGCCTCAGGCGACAAAAACAATCTCCTTGGTCTATTGCTAGTGAAAAGGGGATAGACTCCTTCGCTGTCTGGCTGATACGGACTTTAGGCCACCCCGACGACTTTACTTCTTTTTACTTATATATTTTTACTTGAAAAATGCTAAAATTGGATTCAGCTTTCGATTTTGAATATAAATAAACTGTAATTTCTGTTAAGCTTTGGAAACAGAAGACAGACGTGGCTGCCCCCTACCCCCCAAAAAAGAAACAAAAAAAAAACAAAAAAAAGAAACAAAAGAAAAAAATGTCCATTTGACAAGGTGTATGCCATTAATCACCGTCTATCTTATTTCATCTTTGACGATATAAAATATATCATTCATCATGTTTTGAAATGTATAAACACAAACCATTATTGCATGACTTCAAGTAGGAGAGATTTATTGGTATCTAATGCTACGCTCTCTGTTATTGTAGATTACCGTTATGAATTTGCTTATTGAAATCGATGATATGGTGTTTACTTGTAAATAAAGAATATCTTACAAGACCGTATGATCTTATAAAACGTTCACTTTCTACACAAAACAATAAAATGAAAGCCCTATCCGCTGAGGTTGTAGAATACACCGACTGCACCTCAGCAGAGATATAAAACCCCACCCCTTCAATGGGACTCTTGTTGACCGCAGGTGGTCACCCGTGATACTTAAAGACGGAATACTGGTCCCATAACATGATTTGGTGTTAGGACGCGACTCATGTACTGTCTCTTGTGGAGGGATAGCCTGGTGGAGCCCTCCCTATACAGGTCTACAACTGAGTTAATACAGGCTTTTACCTCAACTAGACAGGTCACCATATAAATGTTAAACATTTTACCCATAGCTGGAGGGCGAATAGTTCGATTCATACTATTCGCTATGTATAGTGCAAATAATCTCATTGATAATTTGAACTCGGATAACCGAATCCACTTTCTACGAAGATAACCGTTACGCTTTAACCGCCTACTTATCAAAAAATTAAAGCTTAATCTAATAAAGAATGCAAGACAATTAATATCACTAGTGTGTCTTAAAAAAACTATAATTTGTTGGCTTGTTATATATAGTCGCATATGTAAAATGAAAATGGAAGTGAATCCGACGGTATGTTGAAAAAAGAAATAAAGGAAAGAAAGTATAGAATAGATAAAATAGGATATTTTAATCAAATTTACTTACACGTGTTTCGGTCATGAGTTTATCCATGTGTACATTATTCAAACTATTATTATTTTTAAATAACCAAATGAAATGAAATAATAACAATAGAAAAAATGTAGAAATGTTCCGCACACAAAGAAAATTCGACCTTCATCAGAGTAAATCCTTATTTAAAAAAAAAACGAGACCCCCTGTTGATCGTGGTTGGCGACCCATGATGCTTGAGGACGGGATCCTGGTGGGCGTACATGCAACAATTCACTTTTACCCTTACTTAGGCTAGACGGGCGGCTGGAGAAGCCCCTCTGATCAATCGGCTGGTTGCGTCAAGCCAACATGACTTTATGATTGTTTTGACCTGATTGCCATTATGGCAAATCCACAACCCTTGTTATCATATATGTGCTAGAAGGCTAGTGTTCTAGATATGACTTTAAACTGAATCTAATGGTTAAGTTCCAATTCTGGAACTCTGGGGAGTGTGGAGTACCCCGTCATCTGCATTACTCCCAGGTCCACTCTGACCCTAAGTAATAGTACCTGCTAGGGTCTCATGTATGGGTTAAATAGATTAAAAAAAATTAGTTGAAAAATTTGAATATTCAACAAGAAGGAAAAATAAATAAAAAACGTCATTGGCATGAAATAACACGGTGGTTGAAATGACATAAAATCCATCGAACCAACTTTGAAAGAAAGCTCTGAACAATATGTTAATTAAACATAGATATACCCCAAAACATGCACCTGCTAAAGAACCGGTTTTTTTTATCGCCCACGCCAAGAAAAAAAAATTCATTAAAATTTTGAAGACAACAGATTTTTTAATGGCCAAAACAATGTCACACAAATACAGTCAGACAGGGAATTGATTTTAAATTTAGAAAACAACAACAAAATATGCGATAAAAAAAAATACACCCTCCCTCCCTCTTTCAGAAATACCAGAAACATTCTTTGATTTTTTTTGTAGAATTAGCGAAAGGACCTGATTGTTACAAAGCCGGCAACAGTTTGGCAGTGAAATTTAACTTGACATCAATCTCAATCAATAATCGATAGAAACGACCATTGATCTTGTACAACGGTGTCACAGAATATCTCACAGGATTTAAGAGCTGCATGAGCATGTAACGGTTTGCAGTTATATGGCGATTGGTTTAATATTGGGCGGAAACAGCTGCACATGAACATCTGAACAAACATCAAATATTATGACAAAGGATCATGACAAAGAATAATTACGATATATACTGGATCTATCTAGTAAATGCTGTTATTTATTGGTCACCCACTCAATATAAGGATTATACTCAGATCTATCTATCTATATATATATCTAAGGTTGTTCATATCTATCTATCCCATTTTATGCATATTTATTTATCATTCTATCTCCGCTTATTCATATATATCTATCCATCAAAGTTTATCCATATATATATATCAAGCTCAGTTTATTCACATCTATCTATCTCTCTATCTATCTCTCTATCCATCGATCTATCTATATCATTAGAAACAAGTCACATTAAAAGCACCGGTTCCCACTAGATCACCGAAGTTAAGCTGCAATGAGCTTGTTCATTGCTTAATTTGGTGACCATTTAAGCAACAGCAGGCACAGAAAGCAACCCGCGTCCTTTGTTTATCAAAAATGATTGATTCTGCATTAGTAAGTCGACGGGTTGGCCTAATGTCGGTATTAGCCAGACAGTGAGGGAGTTAATGCCTTTTTCACTAGCGCTATACCAAGGATATTGTTTTTGCATCTGAGGTGGAGCGCCAGGCAGCTCCTTACTTTATCGCACTGATCCCTGTGCTACTCATACGCCGAGTTGGCGAGGGCCGGTATTGAACCAGGAACCTGGCGATTTCTAGCCAAGTGTTCGACCAACTGAGCTAAACCGGCCTTTATCGATATCATCATCATCATCATGTCGCGCATTTAGCACGGATATCCATGACAATCTCTCTCCAACCTTCCCTATCATTCAATGTCCCAGGGAGGTCCCCTGCGCAGTATCCAGCATCTTTGCATAGCTGGTCAATGTAGGTCCTTGGTGGGCGGCCCACGTTAGCATGTCAGTGTGTTGTCTTCCACAGTAGAACGTTGCTTATGAGCTCGTCCTTGCTTCTCCAGCAGTGTCCAGCATGCCTATATACCGTAAAACAAAACAACCAATGATCTATCTATCTATCTATCTATCTATCTTGTTCTGTTGTTATCTTTAGTTTTTTTTAAGATAAGTAACGATCATTGCTTGAACCGGTACACACCGTACGTTTGCTGTTGAATCGTTTTTTTTAATGATTGGTAAATCTGTAAATGCTACACAGAGATTTTCCTAACCCTTTCATATGACGTCGAAATAATGCTGTTCAGGATAGAATTTTTAATCCCTAGCAGCATAGATTTCTATGGAGCTACATTTCCACTTGCCGAAGTTCACTTGCCCCTCACAGGAGACAGTTTAAAATGTGAGTGGTATTTCTTTCGCAATCAGAGCTTTCTGGGCGTAAGTAAAAAAAAAAATAAATAAAAAAAAAAAAAATAAAAAAAATAATTCTCATCACCTCGGATTCAGTTCATATTTCATTGTCTTCTAAATGTTCATAATGTATACCAAACGATCTCTGGTCTGTCGGTCAGAACTGTAGAATAGGCCGATGCACCTCTGCAGAGGAGTAAGACCTTATTGAGGCTATCCGTTGGCTGTGGGATGCAACCCGTAATACCCGAGGACAGAATTGTGGTGGCTCAGCGGCCTGTGGCCAGGGTATTACTTGGACCCTTAATTAGGGTGGACATGCTTGATCAGATCAATCGGTTGGTCATATCAAACTCTAACATATATATTTGTTCTGGCCGTTTCTCCAAATTGCTCTTAAGGCAAACACCTTATCCTTTTTATCATATAGGTCAAAGATCACCAAACTTTTTTCCCGGTGGGCCGGATAATTTTCAAAACCTTATCAAAGAACGCAACATTAGCATTAGTGAGATTTGTGAAACTGAAGTTTGCCTTTCAAGATATTATCAATGTTTGGTTTAGAATTACTACATTCTATCAAGAGAATTGTTTTCAAATGTTTATCAGTCAATTTCGTTAGATGGGTTGATTTTACATATTTCAGTTTAAGGGTATTTAAATTTAAATGGTAACAGAGCGTCTTTCAGTCTGTACGTTTGGACAATCAAATTCAAGTACCGTCGGCGGACCTGATAAAATGCCTTCACGAGCCGGATAAAATGCCTTCACGGGCCGAATCTAGTTTGGGGACCCCTGATATAAGTGCTAGAAGGCGGTTACTTCTATCAGTGTATTAAACCAAACCAAACAAAATATCTACCAACCAACACACGCTTCAGTTACAAATCATATACCCAAAATACAGTATTTGGCATTGGGTAACCCACAGGGGTTGATATGCCATTAAATAAAATAACCAATCAATCAATCAAAATATTTTTATGACCGCATTCTGCTTCGGTAGTAGCAACGGTAAAGAGTTTTTATATTTACAGTCAATCTATCGATAAATAACAAAAAAGTTTTATGACAGACACAATGACCTTTAAACCAAAATAGTTTTACACTGCAGTATTTACACTGCACTGCCTAGTGTTTATTAAAAAATAAAGCTACTTGACATTGCCCGGCACAGAGTAACTTTACCCATCATCTATTCAAATATTTTATTCAAATGGAAATATAAAAAAATGTTTATGTACATATCTAATAATATCTATGTTTAGTTGTCCACAGTAGAGTGTCACGTTTGAGCTCGTCCAGTGTTCAGCATATCTTATTCGTCTTACCTGTGTGGTTTGTGTGATGGGAGGTAAGAGGCCATACACCTGTTTTTTGTGAAGTGCTGCTTTAATGATTTGTTCAAGACGGCAGCCAGCATCATTGAGTTGTAGCCATCTAGTTTTTTCCCTCATATAATATATGGGTTGGCAGCCTTCCGTCTACGAGAGACGATGGAGTAGTGTCAAAGTTTTTTTTGTATTTTTTTCCTTTTCTTCTATCTTTTTTCGTCTTTGAACTACATAGCCTGGGCGGGTTCATATGGAGGATAAGCTGTTGCTCATGCAGCAAATCACCCTTATCCACACTGCTGCTGTGATCCAAAGGAAAGCTGAGGAACCAATGCAGTTTGGCAACGGCAGTGTCACAGAAGTTGATGGGTAGCACTGGATTTCAGCCTCACACCACCTTAGGGATTCCGACTACTGATTTTTTTTCGGGGTTTACTCCCCTAGCCTTTTCTTAAAGACGGCAGAGGTTTTGTGTCGGACTTTTCCTTGACTTTGATGGGTTGCCGACCAAGGCTAAGGAGCCCCTTTTGGGGAATTATAGGAGTCGTAAGTACCCCAGTCTTACTACTATCAGTGTTCCTGAGAAATGAAGTGAGATTAGGGAAGCTTTTCTTTCCTCTTTAATTGCTTTTACCCACACATGTGCAGACTGTCAGTATACAAGCATTATTAAATAACTAGCAAGACCTCTAGATATATCACAGTATGATAATTTAATTATTACAACACTTGCTATGTTTACTTAAGAGCTATTTCAAAATAGTTCAATATGTAAAAAGTATAATAATCTTGATTTCACTTTCTCTCTCTTTTTTTTTTCTGTCTTTCCTTTTTCTTTCATTATGTTCGATTGAAACAAATTAGTGTTATTGCTTCCACGCACTCACCCCTTCTCTTTATCTTTACCCTACTCTCTTTTTTTCTGTCTTATTATAATTTTTCAACCCTGTCGGCTGGGGCGTTAGAATGCACCGACTGCACATCTGCAGAGGGGTAAGACTCCCCCAATGGGGCCACCTGTTGGCCGTGGGTGGCGACCCGTGATGCCTAAGGATATAGCCCAGGTGGATGAGCAGTTCATGACTTGCAATACTCCACTTTGGTCCTATCTTGGGCTAGACTGGCGGTCGGAGAGGCCCCCTCCGATCAATCGGCTGGTCACGTCAAGCCCTAGCACCTATATGATTTTCCCAACCCTATTTCCCTTATGGCAAGCCCCAACCCCTTTTTATCATATGGGTGCTAGAAGGCGGTGGCTGCGGGTCTAAATGTCCTGGGAATGACGTTAAACTCTATCTGATGGTGAGGTTCCAGTTTTGGAGGTTTGGGGAATGTGGAGCACCCCTTTATCACCATTGCTCCCTGGTCCACTCTGACCGGAGTGGTAGTAGCTATTAGGGTCCCATCTATGGGTTAAATATAACAATGTATTTATAAAAAAATTGTATTATCCATTAAGAATTGATTTATTTCAAAACTTTATTGGCATTAAATGACCCACTGAGGTTGATATGCCGTAAAACAAACCAAACCAAATGTTATTATAATTTTTCTGTGTAACATGCTCTTTTTCTACTTTTTCTTTCTTTATAATAAAAAAAATGGAATGGTCCATTATTTAGCTGTGGTGAAGACACTTGCAACAATAAGGCGGATAAGCAACACAAGATAATCAGAAGTTACATCTTTGCATTTCATCTTGGACGATTTGGATGGTCTCATATTTAACCAGAGTGTGTTGCAAGATGATAACGGTCATACAATTAAAGAACACGTATTAATATATAGATTTTGTTCAAGATTGGCTTTTAGTAGCAGTGATACGGCTGCATATTGGAAGAAATTCTCGGACTATGTTAAAGTTAGACAATCACCAAGATTTGAGCTTCCAATTCCAAAAAGTGGAAGAGTTATGTTGATTTTTAGCTCTCTAAATTGGGGGGGGGAGAAGAAGGGTGTGCAAAATGGCAACTTTTTGTAATCCATTTTTGTAAAATGAGTTCTAGAGCTTCCCTACTCCTAAAAATTGGCTTACAAAAACTTTTTGGCCCCAAAAATACAAAAATGCTATCAAGAACGTCTCAACCATGCTTCCGAAATAAATGATATATTTTCACTTTCATCTGATTTTTAGGGCCACTTAGCTCAGTCGGTAGAGCGTTTGGCTAGAAATCACAAGGTTCCTAGTTCGATACCGGCCCTCGCCAACTCATCGTATGAGTAGCACAGGGATCTGTGCGGTAAAGTAAGGAGCTGATGGTAGGTGTAGCGCTCCACCTCAGACGCTAAAATAATCTCCTTGGTCTAGCACTAGTGAAAAAGGGGATAGATTCCCTCGCTGATTGGTTGATTTAGGCCACCCAGACGACTTTACTTTTTACTTAATTTATGACATATCAACCTCGGTGGTTCATTTAATACCAACAAAGTTTTGAAATAAATTCATGAATTGATAAATTGGTGGGGGCTCAATTTTTTTATAAACAGAATTTTCTATTTAACCCATAGATGGGACCCTAACAGGTACTACCACACCGGGTCAAAGTGGATTCCTCAAATCTCCAGAACTGAAATCTCACCATCAGATAGAGTTTACCGTTATACCAAGTACATGAAGACCCTCAGTACCCGAATTCTAGCATATATATTATAAAAAGGGTTGGGATTGCCAAAAGGGCAATAGGGTTAGGACAATCATAGAGGTGCTAGTGCTTGGTGACTAACCAATTGATCAGAGAAGGCCTCTCCGACCGCCCGTCTAGTAAGGGCCAAAGTAGAGTGTTGCATGTCATTGACTGCTAAGCCACCAGGATTCCTTCCTTAAGCATCATGGGTCGCCACCTATGGCCAGCAGGTAACCCCATTGGAAGTCTTACCCCTCTGCAGAGGTGCAGTCGGTGTATTCTAAAGCCCCAGCCGACAGGGCTGAGTTCACACAGAGATCACACAGAGGCCATGGATAGTTGAACCATTGAATGACAGATTTTACATGTAAAATACATATGCCCACTCATTGGTTAAAGCTTCAATAAATTACTCTCCTAATACCCTAAATTCAGGGTTCAATTCTATCTTACTATAATGGAGATTGTTGGTCTGTCTGTCTGTAAACAAATCTATATCACTACTCAAGTCGCAATTCCCTTAGTTATTTACATCACATTCTCCATGATTCTATTTTTATTTAAACCTCAATTATTAATAAAATTGTTGTACATTATTAATACTGTTGGCCTTATCTATATACTGATAACATGCAATTGTATTTATATATAAAAACAAAATAGCGGTTTACAGTGTGAACAGGAAGGCTAATTTGCATATTGATATTAAAAATTTGATTTTAATAAATAAGTGCTTAGTATTATTCATTTCTAATTGTTTGGATTTACTTTAATAAATATGAGAAAGGATCTCGGTGATAAATCTTTAAAGAAATCCATTAACAAGGAGAAATAACTGTAATTGTATTCTTTACTTACTAATTTGCCAAAATAGTTAAATTAGGAAAATGAGTATTAAAAGACGGGAGTGATGGGAAAATAATGGAAGAGTTAATTTCAAAGTTGTTCCATTTTTCGATTATACCCCCTCTGTTTCCAATCTTTTTATCTGCATTCTTATTTAGTTTCATAAGTCTTTTTTTAATTTAATATAATATTTTATTACATTAAAATATTTGCTAGTGAGTAGAATGATTCAACCTGATCCCCTAAAATGCATTCTGTTACTGTTAAAATTAGTGTACAGTTTATTGGTCACGGCTCGTTACGGGATTCACTAAACAAGCAGTTATTTTACTATGATTATGAAATGTAATGCATTTTTTTAAAAACTGGTTAGTTCCCAGGATGAAACAATGCTTTTGGGAAGTTACTTGACGAGTTGACGACCGAGAAAAAATACAATCAATAACACCTGCACAATTACACAGACATACGCTTATATATATATATATATATATATATATATGTATGCTGCCCAAATACACACACATATATATATGTGTGTATATATATATATATATATATATATATATATATATATATATATAGGGTGTTCGGGATAAATTTGACATATTTATATTTGGTTATTTTTTTACGTAGGTTGGAGGTATTGACATACACTATGCATCATTTAAAAGCATGGACCCTTCTTCATTCATATACGTGATTACAGAGAGAATAGATGACTTCAACCTACCTGAATCATGGAAGTGAATAACTTGTATCATGATGCTCTGCACCGGCCATCAAAATAAGATTGCTGCCCGTGCTCCCTAAACACTGTAAAAACAAGCCGGCAATGGAGAATCACAAT
The DNA here is from genome assembly GCA_023376005.1 of Doryteuthis pealeii. Classification (NCBI taxonomy): domain Eukaryota; kingdom Metazoa; phylum Mollusca; class Cephalopoda; order Myopsida; family Loliginidae; genus Doryteuthis; species Doryteuthis pealeii. Next base: position 104,657,056 of record CM042140.1, read on the forward strand.
GGATACTACGAGGCTATGGCTAGAAGAAAGCAACAAAACAGACGATCTGATTGCGTTCGTTCAGCAGAATTCCTCGACAATCTGCAGAAAAAAGTGTTGGGGGACACTGGCATTGAAATTCAGGGTTTGTCACGGGAATTGAATGTTTCAGCCTTTACCATGAAGTTTGCACTCAATGAAGACCTTTGCTACTACTCATACAAGTGTCTGCTCCCCAAAAATCCCGTGAAAATCGTCTGACAAAGGCGAAGAAACTTCTGATCAAAGTGAAATATATTACATGTGAATTATTAATTCCCATATATATAATATATATATATATATATATATATATATATATATATATATATATTATACTAATACATAGACTTAGAGATTTAGCATTATAGTCTATTTCAGGGATAGACTATAATGCTAAATCCCTAAGTATTTTGTTATTTCTTTACTTATATATTTGCTCTGTGACTCTAACATTAAGAGCACACATTGAGCTCTCAAACTATGACAGTTTAAAAAAAAAAAAAGTCTTGTGTCGTAAGGAAGATTTATTCTCTGGACTTTTGGATTATATATATTATATATATATATATATATATATATATATAACTGCTATATCACTAATATTAAGAATTCTACTAATAATACCTAAAAACTTGGTCCACTACTAACTCAATAAGTCAACAAGTGATAACTATATACAATATATATATATACCATATGCAATATATATATATATATAATATATACTAATACACACGCACGCACCTACGCCCAAGTGTCTTTGTCGATATTCACAGTGGAATGTTATTTATGGCCACCTGTTCAGCCAATTTTCCTTTCTTGATTTCTCGTCCTGTCACTTTTATTTATTTATTTAAACTTTTTTTATTATTTATTATTGTCATTCATTCCCGCTCAAATCGTTAAAAAACATTCATCCATTTAAATCGAGTAGGGAAATCGTTGAGTTATATTGCAATGTTTTGTTGTAAATCCGAGTTACGTGAAGATTACGTAAACTGGTTACAAAATATTTTTCAGGGACACGTGTACACATAGAGTTTTAAATTTAACTCAAGTAATATATGCAACGTAGTAAGCTGTTGATCTTGAAAGGATTGAAAGAGAAGGATTTTATTTCATAAGTATGGCCGTATCCCGAATCCGTGCCCACTAAATTGTGGGTAGAATTAAGTTAAGAAGGAAGATAATCTCTGTTTTTCTATCTCGCTTTATTTTATTATTTTCTCATTTTTGGTAGCATTTTCGAATTCCTTGGGCAAAAATGATTTCATAAACTAATTTTTAGGAGTATGAAGCTCTAGAAATTATTTTAAGACAAAAATAGATTACAAAAAGTCGCCATTTTTCGCAAAACCCACCAAATTTGGAGAGCTAAAAATCGACATAACTCCGCCAATTTTTGGAATTGGAACTTCAAATTTTGGGGATTGTCTAACTGTAACACGGTCCACAAATGTACAAACTTACAGAAGAATTGAAGGGGCTGGATGACAATTTACTTTTTTCTGGATGATTTGGCATGGTGAACGTTGAAATATCCCAATATACTGATAAAAAAATTACAAGAAAATTTGGTACAGCCGAGGGGGAAATTTGGTAGGCAAAGAGTAAAAGCGTGTTCACTGAGGCTAACAAGTACTTTTATAAATCTTACCGCACACACGCATACGCCTACACGTACAAACACACGCACAGACACACATTCACACCCATATACACACACACACAAACACACGCACCCACTCACGCTCAAATCTCACTTTGACATTTGACAAAAATTTTAACTAACAAAGGAAGGCTGGGAACCAAAGAACAAAAGCAAAAAAAACAACAAAAACAACAAAAAACAAACAAATTACATACATACATCCGTTGGCGCTTTCTCTGCATCTTTTCCCGCCTCTGTTTCTCTCTCACACCCCCATACATAACCTCATATATTTTCCCAAGGGTGCCTGGCCGTGGGTTAATTGTTCGCGTGGTAGTCTCAGATTATCACAAGAGTGTATTGAGTCGGATATTCATAGGAGAGTCCCTGTTACTGAAATTCGGACATCACGCGTGGTGTAGTAGTTAATGAGGTAGGTTAGCATATAACTGTTAGTGAGTTCGATTCTTCGTGGGTGCCCCTTACTTCTTGTTTTTTACCAAACAAAAAATACCAGTGTTTATCATAGACCTCTGTTATAACGATAACTCAGCGGTGTTACGTTTTTAAGGGACATTCTTTGGCCTTAAAGCAGAAGCGCTTTTCTATTGGAATTGGATTCTTGATAAAGAGTCCTTCGATAATGAATCCTTTGGTTACTCTGGTAAAGAGTTCTCAGTTCTTGGTAAAGAGTACTTCGATAATGAATCCTTTGGTTACTTTGGTAATCGTATAAGACTTCCTGAGTATTAGTAAAGATCCGGCAATCCTATATCCGTCCTCAAAGAGTGCATTTGTAATTATGACCAATCTGGGGGGGGGGTCTGTTAAGTATCCTATTAGGCCAGCAGTATTGCTAGTGATTGGTTGCAAGAATATCTCACGTGACCTTGGCTAGTCTATATATCCAGGTAGGGAATTAGAGCACACATTATATCACAATAATTATAGAGGCGCACGGTCTAATGGTTAGAGTAATGGTGGACTCGTCTGACCCGAGTTCAATTTCTGGACGAAGCTGTTTGAATTTCACATAGCGCTAATACTCCTGGGAAAGGTATGAATCCAATTTTCCCTCCAGCTATGGGTAAAATAGCAAGGAAGACTTGCCTCTTTAACCCTGGCTAGGTAACCAGTTTTTTTGAAAACTCTGAATTCAAACCTGTTAAACTCCACTTAAGAAATTCATCTTGTGTCACATCCTGCTCGTGCGGAGGGTTTGATAAATATATATATCCACAATAATTCCAACAAGCGGGTCGTCAAGTATACATAGAAAGATATATTCCCTGGGCCATCTCATTCATTCTCAGGTCCCCTAACCTGGTTTTGGTCGTTGGAGTGCCACCCCTGCAGCGTGTCTTGGGGCAGCATTAGTCTATCAGAGTCCATTCATCTTCAGGTCTACAACTAATTTGAATTCAGAGGTTTTTTTTCCTTCTCCTAGACCGGTGACACTCTGTTCTACTATTTAATCATAGCTTGAGAGAGAATAGTTGGATTCATATCTATATCAAGCCTATTACCACTAAGTGAAATACAGACAGCCTCTTTTTCTGAATTTTTTAGATTGGGCTTTTGACAACGCCTATATCCACTACGCCATGTCTCCAATTAGACAATTCAGAGTGAATTTTAGGAACTTATTAACCTGAGTTAATACAGTTCTAAGCGACAGTTATCTCTAGGCTGCAGGTTCAATCCTGATCAAGGGCGACAGTAACATAGAATAATAATTAACACAGCTTAACACTTACGCCTAGTCAGGGTTAGCGGGATAAGAACAGTATACCCCCGTGATTGAATAAAGGGTCGGGTTCAAAGGTCCGTGAAAGCGCCCGGTTACGACACGAAGGTTCCCGAGTATGAAAAGAAGATTCCCGAATCCAACAAGGAATATCTGAAGAAGGTCTGAGGGCACGTCGGTCGAAACGTTGTACAGATAACAAAAAAGATAAGGATAATAGTCCGAATAATCCTAATAATACAGACAGCCTTGTTTAGGATTTGAACCCCGGCAGCCGAGGCCACTTTCTACGATGATAACCATTACCTTACGAGTGCTTCTTAGTATATATACAAAGATTTAAAGCTTATATTCATTGGATAAAGACATACATAACCCCATATCTATACTTTCTCCCTGCTCACTATCTCTATCTCTCTCCCCTTCTGATTTCCTCCTCTTCCTCCCCAATGATTCCTGCTTGACCATTCAATACCTCTCATCATCAACGCTTACCCACCCACTTGACTTCCTCTCCTCTCCACCTCCTCCCGCCACACTACCCCTTCTATAAAACACTCGTATGATAACCTGATAATTCATTAAAACGACTGATGATGCCGAGCTCAATGCTCTTGCGAAATATATCCTACACAGTTTTGTCTGAGTTTTGTTCTTTTGTTTCTCACATCTCTACCACATTCTGTCGGATTCATTCCAATCCTTTTTCCACATAACCCCATATATATATATATACATTTTAGGCCTAGATTTTTTGAAGAGAGTTGTACCAAAAAATTTCGTCACCGTTAGAATGTGGCAAAACTTCACAAATATGTAATATCCAGCGAGGATGGAAATCGCTATTTCATAGGAATGAATCTGCTATACTATTTTATGAACAATTACACAACGATGGGGCACCCATAGATTTTTTGAGGAGAGTATAATAGCTGAAATTGATCAATGCCTATTTTACATAAAGATTCACAACAAATATCTGTGTTTGTATCTGGGTCATATAATGTATAAGAGAACACCTTCTCTTCCTTCCTTTTTATCTATTTTTTTCTATTTTTTCCTTTCATGAATATTTCTATTCACTGCGTTGAGTGGTATATATTTTTCTCCTTTGAGCACGCTACTCTATTCACGGTCACGCTTACGCACATACATTGCTTCTTTCAGCGACGCCCGGTTCGTGTGTCCGTAGAACTTTTGCACCAGTCTGCTACGGTAACCTGAGGCTGCGCTCGATCGATACTCCCTAACCGAACCAGGACACTCACAGCTGCCGGTCGCTGTTGTTCAATTAAAGATTCGCCTGCTAACCGAACGTTTCCCAGTACCTCAGGAATTGAGTTCGGCCAATGCTGGCAATTCTCTTCGGCACCTTGACCTTAGAACACAGAGAATTCTTCCCTGTAATCTTCGAGCGGAAGAAGAATGGAACGCCTCGTCCGAGAGAGCGTGAATGAAATTTCTTAGAACTCATCGCTTTTCATCCAGTCGCGTTGATTGATTGATGGGTAGGTAGGTTTTAACGGCATTTCAGCTCGTCTAGGATTAGTCTATGCCTACAGGTTAGGGAATCGCATTCAGTGTATATTCATATTTACGTTTCTCTTTAGTTGTTTCCTAAATTTTTGTCTACTTTAAACCGCTTACAGCGGCTCTCCAGCCACTGCGATCCTACCATAAACCGCTTGCAGCGGCTCTCACAGAAGGACTCTGATTACAGTGATATTAGGATTTTATTTGAATACAATGAGTTCTGATGTGAATAGATGATAAATTTTGAATTATCCCTTCATACAGGTAGAAAATACCAAGAAAATCTGGTACAGCCATGAGTATTTTTTGCACACAGTTCCATTGAAATAATTTTAAACATATCTATTTGACCCATAGATGGAACCCTAACAGGTACTACCACTCCAGTTTAGAGTACACCTGGGAGTAATAGCAATGAGTGGTACTCTCACTACCAGAAATCCAGAACTGGAGTCTCACCATCAGATGCAGTTTAGTGTCCTACACAACATACACTTTTTAATTTCATAATTAATGTTTAAACATATCTATTTGACTTATAAATGTAATCATAAAGGTAACTACCGCTCCGGATCAGAGTGGACCTGGGAGTAATGACAAGGAAAGTGGTACTCCATACTACATAAATCTCCCGAACCCATCAGATGTAGTTTAGTGTGATACCTAGGATAACCCTTTTATGGTCGAGTCCGACATTTCGTTAGTTGATACAGTCAGTTTATTTTAAGCCACGCCCACAGGGCTATTATCAGGCCGAGTAATAACCTAGAATAATTACGTATTTACAGCCAATATATCCATTTAATAAATTAGCTCTTAGCATCCATGATTGGATACGTCATTCAGATTTAATTAACTGTTGGTTTGCCTGTTGGATCAGTCTAGTTGAGAGATCAATTGCCGCTGTTTCATCATTGGAGATGTCAGCCGAATGTTATCGAGTGTTGAATCGGCTCATTTCATTGTACAGATTTTATCAGACATCAAAGCTAAAGAAATAATGGAGGAAACTGAAGGGAAAACGGAATCACTATGACATTAATAACAATTTGGTGTCCTAACAAGTCGACTTTAATATTTTGATTCTTTATTATATACTAGTACAAAAAAAAAACAACAAAAAAACACACCCACCGGGCGATGTAAAAATAGATTTTTTTAAACATATTGCCTGAGGGGTGGGAGTAAAGAATTCAATGTCAGCGAGTTTGTACCCTAAGTAAGTAAAATCATCAAATTCATTAAAGGATTAAAAAAAAAAACAATTTGAAATGTAAACTTTAAATATGTATTAAAATAAAACAAACTATATATAGATATATAATACCATTCATGTATTTATTAAAACTTGTTTTAAAAAGCAATGAGGACTGTCTAATGCTGCATGTTCAAATTTTGAGTGTATTTATTCTATGTGATGATGATTTTGGGTAATGTGACGTAAACAGTGACATAATTTTTGTTACAGACAAAAACCGGAAGCGAATCTCCATTATGAATAGATATTCATCAGACCAATGTCTTCATCTTTAGTGATTTTAACAAGGAGACCTGTTTAGTTCAGTCGGTAGAGTGTTTGGCTAGGAATCACAAGGTTCTTGGTTCGATACCGGCCCTGGCCAACTCAGCATTTGAGTAGCACAGGGATCTGTGCGGTAAAGTGATGAGCTGATGATAGGTGTGGCACTCCACCTCAGATGCTAAAATGATCTCCTTTGTCTAGCGCTAGTGAAAAGGGGATAGACCCCCTCGCTGTCTGGCTGTTACCGACATTAGGCCACCCCAACGACTTTACTTTTACTTATATATATATATATATATATATATATATATATATATATATGTGTGTGTGTGTGTGTGTGTGTGTATTATTGCACACAGATACACACACATACTCTCATATATATATATGTGTGTGAGTGATTGTGTGTGAGTATGTGTAGGAATATCTATGTACATAAAATATTTTTTAGAAATTTCTTCAGCTTCATTGTTTCCTTATATATAATATACAGGGTGTTCGGGATAAATTTGAGTTTCATAAGGAAAAAAAGTGCTTGGTAACTACAAAATTTTATTGACTGTAAAGAAATTCAACAGGGACGGAAATTACACTATTGTCAACAGGTTTCACTCAAAATAACCGCCATTAGCGTCGATCACAGCCTCAATCCTGCTCCGGAACCTGAAGCAAACTGATCCTTGAGAAGGTTCTCAAAAACTACCTTAATTCTGTTGATTAACTAGGTTTTCGTAGTACTGGCACGGCGATTGGTGTCTTTCCCAACAGCGCCATATACATAATAATTCATGGGGTTAAGATCTGGGGAGTTCGGAGGCCAAACATCGAGACTGGTGTAGTCGCAAAAATTTGCCGATAACCATGTTTGTGTTTAGCAACTCCACGTAGGCATCTGAGGGTCCTCCAACATTATTTCTGCAGATTTCCGAGGAATTCTGCTGTACGAAATCAGATTGTCTGTTATGTTGCTTTCTTCTAGCCACAGCCTTGTAGTCTCCATTGCAATTCTCCAGTTTATGCCTGATTGTTTTTACAGTGTTCAGGGTACATTGGGCAGCAACCATAATCTCCTTATTTTGATGGTCAAACACCCTGTATATTATATACATACTTATATGTATAATATAGACGTATTTTATCTTATTTGTTTAATGAATTCATGTGGTCCCGATATAAACTTAAGGAAATTGAAAGGTTTAAGTGGTCTTGTCACATGTTCTGGATTTAGGGTCCCATCTACGGGTTAAAAAGAAAAAATGTCTAAAATGTGTTAAAATTGATTTTACCCCTCTACAGAGGTAAAGTCAGTGTATTTACTGCCCCATCCCACAGGGTGGGAGTTTATTTATCTAAAAGATTATTATACACTTACACCAATAAGTGAGTACCATTGGCGTAGAGTGGTTAATAAGATAGTCTCGCCGATCCATTTGACCCATAGATAGGACCCTAATAGGTACTAACCCGCCTTGAGAGAAAAGCACCTGGGAGTAATGGCAATGAAGGGGTACTCCACACACCCCAGATCTTCAGAACTGGAGCCTTGCCATCAGACGCAGTTTAGTGCCATTCCCAGGACATCCCCTTTGTTGAGGGAGGTGTAAACAGCGTCTATTACTTGCGACATTGTATCACGTCCTATCCATGGTGAACAGGTTGGGTAAATACCTATACATGATCTTGTGCAACCTTTAGGCAATAATAATAATAATAATAATAATAATAATAATAATAATAAAACGGATCACATTATCCCATCAAGAAGACCAGAGCAAGTGTTGATTAACAAAAAAAAAAAAAAAGAAAAAAAAAAGAACTTGTCACTTGGTGGATTTTGCAGTTCCAGCAGATCACAGAATGAAGATGAAGGAAAACGAAAAGATAGAAAAATACCTGGACCTTGCCAGAGAACTGAAAAAGCTATGGAATATGAAAGTCAAAGTGATACCAATTGTAGTGGATGCAACTTGGAACGGTCCCAAAAAGCTTGGACAAAAGACTGGAAAATCTGGAAATCAGAAGAATAATTGAGACCATTCAGAACACTGCAGTGCTGCAATCTACCAGAATACTCAGAAGAGTCCTGGAGACCTGAGGAGACTTGTTGTCACCAGACTCCAGTGAAATACCATCAGGTAACGATGATGTGAAAAACTCAAAAGGAGTGAACGTAAATAATAAAAGAACCAGAATGTTAGTCTAAACAGTAATGTGACTCATTTCAGTATTTCCTATAGTTTGACACGGCAACAATTGTTTACACGAGCTAGTTTTTATAAACACAGTCTGCATTATGATCTTTTACATGCTATTGATTTGAAAAAGAAAAAGCGCTAAATGCTGCTGTTGTGGACTTATAAATAAATAGTAAGCGGTTAATCAGAGAGAAGAAATATCGATTACTGCGGATGACACGCGACCGGGATAAAAATGAAGAATGGGGCGGCAGGATTCCGATAGAGAGAGAAAGAAAAAGAAAAAAAATCCGCTCAAAAAGCAAGAAAATGAAAGAGGAAGATAGCAAGATGATATAGATGTAAATAAATAACGACATAGAATAAATAAAAGAAAGAAAGAAAGAAAGAAAGATAGAAGGAATGAACAATCATGTAAGAAAGAAAAAATAAAGAAAAATAAAGGAGGGATAAAGAAATAAACAAATAAAAAGAAAGAAAAAAAGATTGAATAAGAAAAAAGAAAAAAAAAAAAAAAGGAGAGACCAAATGAACAAGTATGAAGAAAGAAAAGTTAGAGAACAGAAATAATGGACATGCATGACATAAGTAAATAAAATCAGAAATAAAGATCGAAGAAAGGAAAGGGAAGAAAAGAACGAAAGAAAGTATGAGAGAAGGGAAGAAAGTACGAGAAAGAAGTAAAAAAAAAGAAAGAAAACAAAAGAAAAAGAAAGAAAGGGTTTGTGTATACTTTTAAAATATCGTGACAGTACATTGGTGACATATTTTACAGTACATGAAAACAGACTCGATTCTCAAATGCTCCAGAAACAGTAACTTGTGTCTGAGTGAGATTAATCCGGCCGATATTTTGGGTAATTTCTATAGACAAATAGAGTGATAAGTATCAGTGTATTGTATCATAATTCCATGAATGTTTACTTGTGCGATACCAAGCCTAGTTTGATTAATTTCTCTATTACAATGGTTAGTAATGCCTACCAAATGGGGAATAGCTAAAGCCTATCAAAGGCTAATAAGTAGCAATCCCTATCGAAGAGCAACGGTTAGCAATGTCTGTCGATCCGCAACGTTTAGCAATGTCTATCCAAGGTGAATAGCTATCAATGCCTATCAAAGCGCAATGGCTATCAATGCCTATCAAAGGGAGATTATTATCAATGCTGATCAAAAGTTAACGGTTAGCAATGTCTATCAATGTGCAATGGTTAGCAATGTCTATCCAAGATGAATAGCTAGCAATGGCTATCAAAGGAAGATAATTATCAATGCCTATCAAAGGTCAATGGTTATTAATACTCATCCAAAGTTAACGGTTAGCAATGTCTATCAATGTTCAATGGTTAGCAATGTCTATCCAAGGTGAATAGCTAGCAATGGCTATCAATGACTATCAAAGGGAGATAATTATCAATGCCTATCAAAGGTCAATGGTTATTACTGCTCATCCAAAGTTAACGGTTAGGAAGGTCTATCAATGTGCAATGGTTAACAATGTCTATCCAAGGTGAATAGCTAGCAATGGCTATCAATGCCTATCAAAGGGAGATAATTATCAATGTCTATCAATGTTCAATGGTTAGCAATGTATATCCAAGGTGAATAGCTAGCAATGCCTATCAAAGGGTGATGATTATCAATGCCTATCAAAGGTCAATGGTTATCAATGCTGATCAAAAGTTAACGGGTAGCAATATCTATCAATGTGCAATGGTTAGGAATGTATATCAAAGGTGAACAGCAAGCAATGGCTATTAAAGCGCAATGGTTTGCAATGCCTATCTAAGATCAATATGGTTAGCAATACATATAAAAAGGCTTTCCCGAGAAACATTTGTTAGTGTAGTGAGTTCTGTTGAAAATAAGTTCCCCATTATTTCATAGTCATTTAATAAGCTAAATTTAGTTTGGCACAGGGCCAGTAAGAAATGAGTGCCTAGATAGCTAAACCTTATACCTTGTAAAGCACCCCAAAACCTAAATCCACATATTAGATTTGTCTCAAGGCCGCCGTTAGTCATCTAATAACCTTAGTTTAGTTTGACATAATATCAGATGTATGAGACACACAGTGTGAATCAAACTCACAAACAATGGCTCATCAGTCTACTCTGCTAACAAAGACATCACAGAAAATGCCTCAAAATGTAACAATTATGTATTCATCCCAACCCTCTATTACGAGCAGGATACACACAAGGTAAATTTAAAGTACAGCTGGTTTGAATTTAGAGCTTTCTTTCTCTTAGTCTGGTTAAGAAGGCTAATTATAAATCATTTTGTCCTATTTTTTGTCCTATTTTATCAATTTGGTCCATTTTGTCCTATTTAACCATATCACCCATTTTGTCCTATTTAACCATAGAACATAAGTGCTGCAAAAGCCTCAATCACGATTTAAACTTAGTCTGGTTAAGAAGGACCCATTTTGTCTATTACTCATATCACTCATTTTGTCCTATTTAGCCATATCACCCATTTTGTCCTATTTAACCATATCACCCAATTTGTCCTATTTACTCATATCACTCATTTTGTCCTATTTAGCCATATCACCCATTTTGTCCTATTTAACCATATCACCCAATTAGTCCTATTTACCATAGAACATAAGTGCGAAGTTAAAGGCCAAAAGCCTCAATCACGATTTAAACTTAGCTGGTAGAGTCCATTTTGAACGACGATAACCGTTTCACAGCAAGTACATGCCTTACCATTTCTGTGTGTGTGTGTGTGTGTGTGTGTGTGTGGTGTGTGTGTGTGTGGTGAGAGAGAGAGAGAGAGAGAGAGAGAGAGAGAGAGAGAGAGAGAGATGGGGACGGAGAGATATTGTTTCTTTTGAATTTATATAAACTAACTTTTTGTCTTCATTCTTTGACAGACCATGTTAAGCTTTGTTGTGTGTGTGTGTATGTCATATATATATATATATATATATATATATATATATATATATATATATATATACGATTAAAAACGAATGGTTTAAAATAAGAATCGTTTAAAATATACCGACTTAAGTTTCTCGCATTAGCGTGAGGGCCGGTTTAGCTCAGTCGGTAGAGTATTCGGCTGGAAACCTCAAGGTTTCTGGTTCGATACCAGCCCTCACCAATTCGTATGAGTAATACAGGGATCTGTGCGGTAAAGTGAGAAGATAATGGTAAATGTGGCGCTTCGCCTCAGACGCTAAAAACAATCTGCTTGGTCTAGTGCTAATGAAAAGGGGTTAGATTCCTCGTTTAGCGCACACCCGACAACTTACTATATATATATACCAACCGTTTATCGCGAAAAAATACACACGTGAAATCGACTGCAATCAATCAATATCTTGATTAATTCAGTGGATTTAACCCTGAAGATCCTTATGGTGAAACTCGAGTAGGTTATTACCGTGTACCATTATGATACTAAATTTGCTCTACTAACGTATTGAGCACTTTATATTTGTTATATCGCTGTCTTATCATTGTGAAACTTGCATCAACTAACAATTGTGACCATTTTCACCGGTAAGTCACCTTTTCCCCAAATACCATATATATATATATATAGAGAGAGAGAGAGAGAGAGAGAGGGAGAGAGGGATTGTTTCTTTTGAATTCATGTAAACTCATTTTTTGTCTTCATTCTTTGACAGACCATGCTAAGCTTTGTTGTATGTGTGTATGCGTCAGAGAGAGAGAGAGAGAGAGAGAGAGAGAGAGAGAGAGAGAGAGAGAGAGAGAGAGAGAGAGAGAGAGAGAGAGAGAGATGTTTCTTTCAATGCCATAAACTTATTTTTTTGTTTTAGTTTGCAGATATCTACCTGCAGGTATTCTAGTGTACACTTATTCATGTGAGTACGAGACCATCGAGAAAGTTAAATGAGAGAGTGCGTGTGCAGAAACGATCTGCATTTTCCTGTTTAAGCCTATTTCAATGTTCGAATGACTTCGTAGTTAAAGTCTTTCCGTGCGTAAATGAATTGATCAACTCTTAAAACCTTTTTTCGTTTTCTTCTACACTCAGCATTGATTTAGTTCACTTTTCTTTCCTTCTTTCGCATTAAAAAAAAAAAAAAAAAAAAACAAAACAATTCTTTAGTTATTCTTTCTGTTACCCCAATTAAAAAAATAAATCTTCGTGCGGACAACAAAATCCGCTTTTAATTTTTTTTCCTTCTCTTATTCCACGGTTTGTTTCCTTTCTTTTCTTTTTTTTTTTCGTTTCTTCTTTTTGTTTGTCAAAAATCTTTTTATTTTTTACCATCTTTCTTTTTCCCTTCCATTATGTTTTCATTTGTTTCTTTCCTTCTTTATTTTTCTTTCTTTCGCCTTCTTTTTCTTTCTTTCTTTCTTTCTTTTTCTTTCTTTCTTTCTTACTTTTTCTTTCTTTCTTTCTTTCTTTCTTTTGAAAACTTAAAGACTAAATAAAATGTGAGCAAAAAACAAAAAAAAAACAAAACAAAAAAAAAAAACAAACAGAAAAACAAACCAAAAAGGTTTCCATGGAAATGAAAATATTTCTTTTTTTTTCATTCTTTCTTTTTTCTTTCTTTCTTTCTTTTTTCCTTCCCTTTTTTCTTTCTACCTTTGTTTCTTTCAACCTTTCTTTCCTTTTCACCCCATTTCTTAATTTCTTACTTTATTACTACATTCATTCCTCACTTCTTTCTTTCTTTCTTCTTCGTACCTTTATCTCCTTTTTTCTTTCTCCCATCATTCCTTTCTTTTTTCTTTACTACTTTTCTTTCTTTCTTTCTTTCTTTCTTTCATTCATTCATTTATTCATTCTTAAGATTTACTAATCCTTTTTCATTTAAGTCACTTTTCCCGTATAATCAGATCATAATCTTATCCTTTCACTTGATTTTCAGCCAATCCCTCCCTTCTTCCATCCTTCCTTCCTTCCTTCCTTTTTCCTTTGATTTTCCCTATCTTTTCTACTACGTTTCGTTTCAACTGTTAGTTTTGAAAAAGTTATGTATTAATAAATACATCTATATTTGTATTGATTTATATATAAAAAAAGATCTAAATCTTTTTTGTACGTGTGTGAATGGAAAGGAATATTATAAAAATAGATTTCGTGGAATTCTTTGTTCGAACTCAATTTGATATTGAATCATTGTCCTGTTTGAAACGCTGAATATGTTTATTTGGTTTACCTTTATTGAATACTTGATTGACATTCAATTGTAAATGCATGTTTAATTTAAAAAAAAAGAAGACGTGTGACTGTTTCAGTTGAAGAATAAAAGAAAGAAATACGAAAGAAAGAAAGAACGAGATCAAAGAAAAAAGAAAAAAATGAAACAAGTGAATAGGAGAAGAAAAATAATGAAATGATTAAAAGGTGGGGGATTGAACAAGTTTTTAAAATATCACAGGAAATTAGATAAGGAAAATTAACTCTTTGCCTACTTTAGGCTGCTCTCAGCAGCTCTCCCATCAGATCCAGGGTAATTCCATCTCAAATCATCCAGAAAATGTAAAATTGTTACCCATCCCCTACAATGTTTCTTAATTTTTTTCTAGGTGTGGACTATGTTAAAGTAAGACAATCCAAAAATTTGAAAAAAAAAAAAAAAAAAAAAAAGAAAAGAACAACGAATTTAGAAGAAATATGCAAAAATCAACAAAAAACAATAACAAACTATGAAAGCAAAAGAAGATAGGAAAGAAAGAGTAAAGAGAAAAGTAATGGAGAAATAGAAGGAGAAGAAAAAAGAAAAAAGAAAGAAAAACAAGGAAAACAAAACTCAAAAGAAAGAAAGAAAGACAGAAAGGAAACGAAAGAAAGGAAGAATGAAAAACAAAAACAAAGAAAAAAAAAACAAAATACAAAAGAAATAGAGAAATAAAGAAAGAATGTAAGAAAAGAAAATGAAAAAAATACTGAAGGAAAATAAATACGTAACTCTAAACAATGGGAAAATACATTGAAAAACCTTGAAGAAATAAATGAAAATACCTAAATTATCGATATAAAGTCGTAGTCGACGTGGTGGCCTAATGTCGGTATCAGCCGGACAGCGAAGGAGTCTATCCCCTGCTAACTAGTACTAGATCAAGGAAATTGTTTTTGAGCCCAAGGTAGAGCGCCACACCTACCATCAGCAATTTACTCTACCGCACAGATCCCTGTGCTACTCATACACTGAGATGGTGAGGGACGATATCGAATCAGGAACCTTACGATTACCTAGGCAAGTGTTCTACCGACTGAGCTAAACCGGCCTTTATCGATATCATCATCATCTTCATCTTCATGTCGCGGATATCTATGACAATCTCTCGCCAACCTTCCCTATAATTCAATGTCCCAGGGAGGTCCCCTGCGCAGTATCCAGCATCTCTGCATAGTTGGTTAATGTAGGTCCTTGGTGGGCGACCCACGTAAGCATGTCAGTGTGTTGTCTTCCACAGTAGAACGTCGCTTATGAGCTCGTCTTGTTTCTCCAGCAGTGTCCAGCATGCCTTGTCCGTCTCACTCGAATGGTTTGTGAGATGGGGGGCAGGTGGCCATACAGCTCTTTCCTCATGGGGTGCTGTTTCCACGATTTTTTCAGCATTCTTGTGCAGCTCCCATCTAGCTTATTCTCAAGGTGCCTCGTTAGGGTTCCAGGTGGTGCTGCAGCCATACAGCAGCACTGATATAACCACAGCCTGGAAGAATTGTAGCTTTAACTTGTCAGTGAGATCAGATTTCCATATTACTGATAATTTGTTTGTAGCCGACCACGCTTTTCCTATTCGTGTATTTACATCACTTTCTGTGGATCAGATATTACTACCTAGGTATGTGAATTGTTCTACTGGCTTAAGAGGCTTACCGTTGAGTGTAGGTAAACCTCCTTTCCTTTTAAAACATATGAACTCAGTTTTATCGGAGTTCACATATAGGCCAATATTCTTTGCTGCCTTCTCCAGGCTATGCAGTAGTGACTCGGCCTGTGCCGGTGTATCTGCAACAAGGGCAGGGTCATCAGCGTAGTCGGCATCTGTGATAGTCTGTGCGGGATATCGCCTTCTTCTTGCCTTTTTTTAGTGTGAAGCCTTCTTTTATGGTATCAAATGATGTTCGGAGTACATAGCCTAGGAATATTATAAATACTAGCAACAGAAAACACCATCCGGGCGTTGTAAAAATTAATTTTTGAAAGACATTGCCTGAGAGGGTGGGGGTTAAAAATTCAATGTCAGAGAGTTTGTATCAAAAGTAATCAAAATCCTCATATTTATTAAAGGAGTAAAAAAATCAAATAAAACAATTTGAAATGAAAACTGAGCCCTGTCCCTCTCAAATAAAATGTTGCATGCATGTAATCAAACAATTATTTTGAATATTTTCCACATCAATTTTCCACAAAATCGTAGGTATTTATTTATTTGTAAACTTTTTAGTTAACATCTTGTTACTGTAAAAAAAAGGACGAGAGTAAAAAACAATTTTTTAAATTGTTTACTCAAATTCTGGGTGTATATAGCATAAGAATATTGTGACGTAATCTGTGACGTAGAGCTATGACGTAGTTTTTGTTACAAACAGAAATACAGACAATCTTCATTATTAATAGATATATGGTGCTAATGTATTTCCTTCTAAAAATAAAATAAAATTAAAATTAAGATATAAATGAATTTAGAGACCACATAATGGTGAATTGCAAATCTTCGTTTTCCAAGCGAATATAAATAGATTTGGTTTGGTTTATTTTATTTTACGGCATATCAACCTCAGTGGGTCATTTAATGCCGATAAAGTTTTGAAATAAATCAATTCTTAATGGATAATACAATTTTTTTATAAATACATTTTTCTATTTAACCCATAGATGGGACCCCAACAGGTACTACCACTCCGGATCAGAGTGGACCAGTGAGCAATGGTGATGAAGGAGTGTGCCACATTCCCCAAACCTCCACAACTGGAACCTCACCGTCAGATAGAGTTTAACGTCATTCCCAGGACATGTAGATCCGCAGCCACCGCCTTGTAGCATCCATATGATAAAAAGGGGTTGGGGCTTGCCATAAGGACAATAGGGTTGGGAAAATCATATAGGTGCTAGTGCTTGAAGTGACCAGCCGATTGATCGGAGGGGGGCCTCTCCGACCGCCCGTCTAGCCCAAGATAGGGCCAAAGTGGAGTATTGCATGTTATGAACTGCTCATCCACCTGGGCTCTATCCTTAAGTATCACGGGTCGCCACACAAGGCCAACAGGTGGCCCCATTGGGGGAGTCTTACCCCTCTGCAGAGGTGCAGTTGGTACATTCTAACACCCCACCGACAGGGCGGGAATATAAATAGAAAAATACCGTAGTGTAATAAGTAATTGAGAGTTACCTCCCCTATTTTATGATTACTTCCCCTTTGGAGAACTTTTTAGTGACTATATAAACGCTCAGTAAGAGTACCAATTATTCTAAGTAGAATCAAGCTTTCCCAAGTCTATCGGTGTTATCGTTTGTCATTACACGCAGTTTCTGCGAGAAAACGAACATAAAAAACCTCCTTCGCCCCAAACCAACACATTTCAATAAAAGTAATGGTTGTGTTACTAAGGGAAACATAGTAATTATATTTTATTGTATGGATTAAAGTACTTTTCCCACTATAGCAACAGGACTTCATTGTTTCCGTTGCCTCAATTACTTTACAACAAATTCAATAGTGAAACGATTTGCTTTACACTATTATACACAATTTCATTTTTGGATTGTTGATTGAAAAATAAGTAATATTTGACTTGTATCTCGTTTGTTTGACTAGCAAGCATGAATCATAGACCAGAAAGTTTAGAGATTAAAAGTGCCTGTCCACAGCTGGTTCAATATAATGACTACACCTCGAATTTGAATATGGACATCGCATATCATTTTCTATATAATACTAAGCAATACCTCTGCCTAAAGCCCCCTTTTTGGCGAGGTTTAGAATATGCTGACTGTATCTCCTGCAGAGAGGCAAGATCCCCCACCATGTCCTGGGTATGACACTAAAGTACATCTGATATCACCTATATATTGTTTTTATAGAAAGCCCTCCAACCATTTTATCAGACATGTGCTAGAAGGCTGTGACTGAAGGTCTTAGTGTTCTTGGTATGACATTAAACTGCATCTAGTGGTGAGGTTCCAATTCTAGACAAACCGATACACATGTGTGAACAGATCAATCGAAGGGTCGTCTTATGAGTTCACCATTAAAGTACATCTGATAGCACCTATATGACTGTGCCAACCATAGTGCTTTTCACCATTTGATGCTGTCAAAGCTTAAGTTGGAGGGATGCTTGTGTTTGATGAAAAGATTTGCTTTTGTCCTTCATGACCCGTGATAAAAAATCGCCGTTTCTCATCTTGTATAAAAATTTTGAATTTTAAGAAGATCATATAGGCGTGAAACTCTCAGTAACTAGGTGATTTGAAATTAAAAAAATTTAACATACTTTCGCTGCCGGTGTAAAACGAGATGAGTTAAACAAAGCATTTAAAAAAAACATACTATTTTCCAATTTAACAAACTTTTAAATATTATTAGATTATTCTATTATTTATTTTGGGTAAACATTGAAATTATGATGCCCCCCCCTACGCTACCTTAACTTAAATAGAAACGCTCTAACAATGTTTTAAAACTATCTGCTTAGAGATATAGTACCCATATTAAATACAATATATATATATATATATATATATATATATATATTATATATATATATATATATATATAAATGTGTTTGTAATTTAGTATATTTATTATCAGTGATCAGATTTATGCATAAGTTAGGATAGCGTAGACATAGACTTGGTCCGCTGATCAAATACACAAGGCACTGACAGTCAACAAGCGTCGTTGATTGTGTACGCTATCCTAACTCATATATATATATATATATACAAAGAGAGAGAGAGAGAGAGAGAGAGAGAGAGAGAGAGAGAGAGAGAGAGAGAGAGAGAGTGAGAGAGAGAGATGTTTGAGTGTATTTCTTTTATAGTAGAGTGTATAGTAAGATGTTTTTATTTGAATTTTGTTGTAAAACTTTAAACGGCAATTTTGAAATCAAATAATTCAACTCATATGTTTCAAACCGATTTGCACGGTGACTGCTTCAAATTATTGCATTTGTACTATCGTTCTTGCTTGCTTACTAATCTACACAACTTATTCCAGTTGATTGTGAATTAATCACCAGATATTGTTTTATCGCTGTTAGATATTAATCATGATAGTAAGGGTTCTATATCAAACGATGCAGTGTGATCACTTTATTGCAAATGGCCGCTATTGGAACAATATAGATTTTCTAACAACATGGCTGCTCAACTTTCAAGGTTAACTCTCAAAGATATTTTGTTGTGTGTGTCTGACTGCTTTGATGGGTTCCTCTTTGACCTCCTAATTGATAGTAGGCTAATATGATTGTATTCTTGTTTAGATATCATGTTTATCGACAATAAAATGTATTCGTTCAATAAATTAACTTTTACTGTTATAGTGTATCGCAGATAGCCGCTACCAGAATAAAGCTACCTCCTGTAAGAAGATGTTGATCTGTTGAAAAATATAAAATCCCATATCATTATATAGGTCTCATACCATCCACCTCATATTAGTTGGTTGTTTTTTTTTTCCTTTGTTTTCCAAAATATCAACCCTTTTACAGGTCATTTAATGCCGAATCAAGCCGTTTTGTTAAAAAGGGACTCAGATCGCTTACGGTACCAGCTCAAGTAATCTCCCAATAAAGTTTTGACAATGCTCATCGCTGCTTAACCTCATATTTGAAGTAATGCTCAAACAGAACAACATATTTACCAGATGATTTATTTGTATTGTTTTTTATGATCCCTGTTCCGGTTGGAATGTTATGGTTTAAATTTTGAACTCTATCTATCTATCTATCTATCTATAGGGTAACAAGTAGTTATCTTATCTCATTGCATCTCATGGCCGTTGGTCACATGAGAAACAATATCATTAGTGGAGTGAACACCTATTCTTATCTCTCTCCCTCGAGATAAATCCTATTACTACATTGTAACGATGAAAACCCTTCAAATACAAGTGGGGTAAACCTTTACATTACTCTTTATATTACAAAACCTTCCTTGTTGCTCTTCGAGGCATTGTGCACGGTTTATCTGTTTAAGATATATATATATTATATATATATATATATATATATATATATATAAAACAACCCACCTCATGGAGGTTCTACATTGAACAAATGGACCTGCTACTACTAACACACTCGTCTACCAGGATTTTAATAGCATGTCAAACCTGCAAAAAGACTTCAATCTTTATAGTTCTTCTACAATGCTCCCTTTCAAAAATCTATAAACGATTTCTTCAAATAAGAAATTTTCTCCTGACGATGACCTAAGGTCGAAACTAGTTGAGAATTAAACAGCATATAAGAAATATTCCTGCTTGTCATTACTTTTTGTTCATACTATATATATATATATATATATATATATATATATATATATTAAATTTTTACTTGAAGGCACTTACAACGTATGTATCGCATAAAATTCGATACTTTTTCTTATAGAAAATAAAATTGACATAGAATGTCGTTGTTTCGACTTTATTAACATCAGCGACATATACTAACGATGAAATCGAAACCGGGATCTCAGCGAGCATAGTTATATCGCCTCGACCACAGTACACATACCGAAATTAAGCTTGTCAAATGATACTACATGCCTCTACCATAATATATATATATATATATATATATATATATATATATATATATATATAATATACACATGTTATGTCGTTGCATGTTGTATTTATGAAACACTTATATGTGCATTGTTTAGGCAAGTTAGTTGTTTATCTTTTCTTACCGAGTGTTCAATGTTACTGTATCCATGGATGCACTAATGCATTATAAGGGCATAATGTTGATTATGTTCGAATACCCATTAAACATACATATCTATCTAAGTCTGTTCATATCTATCTATCTATCTATCTACGCCTGTTCATATCTTTCTATCTATTTATCTATATATCTATATATCTATCTATCTATCGCAGTCAGTTCATATCTACCAATCTTTCTATCTGTCTCAGTCTGTTCATATCTATCAATCTATCTATCTCAGTCTCTTCATATCTATCTATCTATCTATCTATCTATCTATGACTATGCTAGGATTGTAGATATTGTTTGAATTTTAATCTGACATTTTCACTGTATAATATAAAGTATATGTAATGATATTTTCCACAGCATTGGTATGAACATGAAAAACAAACTGGTGTGTTGAAAAGAGGACTTTTTGGAGAAAAAAAATCACTTTTCATTTATTATTAATTTCTGTCTTGGCAAATATAGATTCAGTCTCGATACTTTCTGAATAAAACCCGTATACGCCCACACTCGTGCACACACACACACACACACACACACACACACACAAACATATATATATATATATACTGATTAGTGATTAGTGATTAGTAGAGAGAGAGAGAGAGAGAGCGAGAGAGAGAGAGAGAGAGAGAGAGAGAAAGAGAGAGGAAGGGAGGAGAGAGAGAATGAGAGAAAAGCAGAGAGAGAAAGAGAGAGAGAGGGGGAGAGAATGAGAGAGAAAAGGCAGAGAGAGAGAGAGAGAGAAAAGAGAGAGAGAGAGGGGGGAGGGAGGGAGAAAGAAAGAGAGAGAGAGAGATGGACAGAAAGAAGGAAAGAGAGAGAGATAGAGATAGATAGATAGATAGATAGAGAGAGAGAGAGAGAGAGAGGAGGGAGGAGAGAGAGAGAGAGTAATGACTATCGGTATATAATGATTGATGAGATATTCTTGTCAATATATAGATCTAATGGCAGAATAATATTCATAAACCAGTAAGCAATGATATATACGTACATACACAAGGATAAATAGATAGATAGACTGATAGATTGATAGATAAAGAGAGAGACAGAGAGCATAAAATAGGTAGTCGGAACAAAATAAATAGAGCGATACACACACAGACACCCCCATATATATATATATATATATATATATATATGACGGGAGAAAAGGGGTAGACTAGACAAGAATAGATTAGACTTGACTGAGACATAAATGACGTAAGTTTAAGTCGATATAGCGTATGATAATACGTTTAATACGTGATGTTTATTTCTCTCCATGTGGTGCAGAAAAATCTATTATGAAATTGTTTACTGAGAATCACGACTTCAATATATTTACCCTTGAACAAACGAAGCCTAAATTTCCCACAGTGTTACATTGTAAAAATCAAGGCTATTTCCACGACCTTGCTTGATGTTTTTACTGACAATCTTACTCTCTAATATAAATAATTTGCACACAATTTGTATGATATAAAGTATTCCTATCTAACATGAATAATTTGCACACAGTTCTATGCTATCACGTATACGTATCTAATTCAAACAATTTGCACATAGTTGTATGGTATCAAGTATTCCTATCCTATACAAATAATTTGCACACAGTTGTATGATATAACGTATTCGTATCTAATTTAAATAATTTGCACAGTTGTATGATATCACGTATTCGTATCTAACTTAAATAATTTGCACACAGTTGTATGATATCAAGTATTCCTATCTAATATAAATAATTTGCACACTGTTGTATGATATCAAGTATTCCTATCTAATACAAATAATTTGCACACAGTTGTATGATATCAAGTATTCCTATTAATATAAATAATTTACACATAGTTAAATATCACGTATTCTTATCCAGTGAGGCTGATAGCTTTTTGATTTAGTGCGTCCTAATGAATGAGTACTTGCTTTGAATGAGTCCCTGTGAATATCTATAGGTCCCAACTAAAGCCATCTAACTCCTACCTTGTAACCTATCCTGTGTAATTCGTTTCTAAGAATATATTGAAATGTACTTACAGTTAACTTAAAATTGTGAGGGAAGAAAAAGGAATTACACTGGAACGCATGGATATGATTTTGCTGCATCCTTTTAGATTTTAGTGCGTCAGGGACGCAGGATGCGTACCTATCAGCATCTCTGTCTATCTAATAAAAATAATTTTCACACAGTTTTATGATATCACGTATTCCTATCTAATACAAATAATTTACACACTTAAGGACGGGATCCTGGTGGATGAGCAGTCCATGACAGGCAGCATTCCACTTTGGACCTTATTTGGGCTAAACAGGCGTAAAGAGAGCCCCCTCCAAACAATCGGATGGTCACGTCAAGCCCTAGCACTTACCTGATTGTCCCGACCGTATTGCTCTTATAGCAAATCTCCAACCCTTTTTACCATATATTTGCTAGAAGGCGGTGAGTGAGGGTCTTAGTGTCCTGATTATGACGTTAAACTGTATCTAATGGTGAGGTGAGGTTTCATTTCTGTAGCTCTGGAGAGTATAGAGTACTCCTTCATACTTCCAGGTTCATTCTGACCAGGAGTGGTAGTTACTGTAACTTTGATCTATGGGTTAAATAGATCAAGAATGAGTTTTTAAAATGTTTTAAAAAATTGAATAGCTGACAAGAATAAATAAAACAAAAACGTCTTCGCCATTGTAGAATAATCATACTAGTTCCAATTACCGTCGAATTGGCAAGACAAGACAGCAAGCAGTCGTAACCTAATACGAATCTGTTTTGCTGCAAATACTACTGCAAAATGCCAGGTTATTCATGAAGCCTCCTAACATCATAGAAACCAAGCAACCCATCAGAACTCTAGGAATGGAATCACCCAAATGCATAAGTGGACTATTCTGGATTCCTATAAGTACCGGTTGTCTTGGAACTGGTTTCAGTTGTGCTTAGCTTGTTGCTCAAACCAACAGTACGCTAAATCACTTCAACAGCCATAAGATTATCCAAGGTTTGGCATGCCGTAAAATCCAACTAGCCCACGTTACTGGTTGTCATAATCTGGCTCAGAAACTATCTAAACCGGTAAACTTGCTATATATTGGCCTTTGAAGACTGAACATGCTTAGGAAGATAACAAACTATGGTTCCAGTAAGAACACATCATGGTATTACAACAAGATCTACCGGTGTATCGAACAGCATCGAGGAGGTTCTAGAGAGCAAGCTGAAGATACAGATATAAATGACTTGGACCATATGACCTTAAGGCACCCCTTTTTGATCTCGATTAAGAAAGGACATGTTCATTTACACCGTCAATATCCGGTTGTTTTAACAGACAATTTTTAGATTTAAAAAAAAATTATAAAACTAACCCCTAACCCTAACCCTAACTCTAACGCTAACCCCTAACAAACAACCGGATATTGACGGTGTAAATGAAAAACATGTCCTTTCTGAATCGAGATCAAAAAGAGGAGCCTTAAGGTCATATGGTCCAACGACTTAAGTTCAACCTGTTCCATCCAATATTTTGCTAATGATAGGCAGTATTCATATTTCTCTAATGATACGCAGTACATTTAGGCCTACTAAACACATCTTATTACATTTCGTATTTCGTCCTGTTTATATGCACAGACTGTTCGGACTATAAGCCATATGCAGAGCACGCACAAGAAGAAACAAACTTATAGCAAATACTTTATTAAACTGGCGTACTCTGCTTAATACACAACGAACAGCAAGTTGTGTAATCAATCTAAGGCCTATGTGCCAAGACTAAGAAAAGCTCAGTAAATAGCAATCCTAACACACAAGGGTTTGATGTCGCCCAAAAGGCAAATAGGCGGGATATCAAATAAGTCCTAAAAACGATGTAAGCGACTTCACAACGTTGTCATTTAGTAATCTGAGCTTATTCTGAGACAAGGCCAGAAGTATGGAGCTCTCAGTGAAAATCAAACTCACTAAGAAGCTATTACTCATAATAGCTAATATGCCCTAAAAACGACGTAAGCGACTTCAAAACGTTGTCGCTTACTAATCTGAGCTTAGTCTGGCACAAGGCCAGAATTTTGGAGCACCCAGTGAAAACCAAACGCACTAAGAAGCTATTACACATAATATCAGATATGCCCTAAAAACAACGTAAGCGACCTCAAAACGTTGTCGTTTACTAATTTGAGCTTAGTCTGGCACAAGGCCAGAAGAGCACCCAGTGAAAATCAAACTCACTAAAAAGCTATTACACATAATAGCTAATATGCCCTAAAAACGATGTAAGCGACTTCAAAACGTTGTCGTTTATTAATCTGAGCTTAGTCTGGTACAAGGCCAGAAGTATAGAGCACCCAGTGAAAATCAAACTCACAAGAAGCTATTACATATAATATCAGATATGCCCTAAAAACGATGTAAGCGACCTCAAAACGTTGTCGTTTACTAATCTGAGCTTAGTCTGGCACAAGGCCAGAAGTAAAGAGCACCCAGTGAAAATCAAACTCACTAAAAAGCTATTACACATAATAGCTAATATGCCCTAAAAACGATGTAAGCGACTTCAAAACGTTGTCGTTTATTAATCTGAGCTTAGTCTGGTACAAGGCCAGAAGTATAGAGCACCCAGTGAAAATCAAACTCACTAAGAAGCTATAACACTATATGTAGTGCTCATGGTATTCACAGGTTTACAGGGCTACAAGTAGCAGAGAGGCGCTCGTTGTATATAGGTTATCGTCGTAGAAAATGGACACGGCGACACGAGTTCAAATCATGGACGAGGCTAGTTGCATTTCCCAATGCGCATTGGGAAAGGTATGCATTCAACCCTTTCCCCTCCAGCTATGGGTATATAAACGGATATACTGAGCTCTTTAACCTTGGTGGGGCAACCGATCTAGGATTAAGATAACCTTTAATTCAAACCTGTTAAAATCCGGTTAAGAATAGACCTTGTGCCACATTTTGCTCGTGCAGAAGGGTTAGGTAAAAAGAGGGGTTTAGTAATATAAAAAAAGAAGGGTTTAAACACCTACATGTTGAGTATGTTCACGTGTGACATATGGCACAAAATGCTGGGTGGTCAAAGCACCCTTGTCCTGTAGACAGGAGACCCAACTGTTGCGTTTTCTTCTCTAGAAGCTAGAAGGTAAAAAAAGGGTTCTGACGTTACCGCTTCCACTTTTATATTGCTCTGGCAGACACGGGAGATAATTATCTTTCATGTTCACTATTAGTCGGGAGATTTAATCTAAACAATGGCATATCAAACTTTTAGAGCCATTTAATGCCAAAGCCATCCTTGTAGAAGAATAGTAGTGTTACTATTTAAGCAATATAATGTCACTGTCTTACACGTTAGCCACTACATTAGAGTTACTGAAAAGGTCGGTTTAGCTCAGTCAGTAGAGCATCTGTTTAGGAACCACAAGGTTCGATATTCGATATTGACCCTCGCCAACTCAGCGTATGAATAGTACAGCTTGGATCTGTGTGGTAAAATGGGGAGCTGATGGTAAGTGCAGCGCTTCACTCCAGACACATACATAATCTCCCTGGTCTAGCGCCAGTGAAAAGGGGATAGGCTTCCTCACTGTTCAGCTGATATCAACAATAGGCCACTGCACTGACTTTACTTTTTTTTTTAGTTCACTTTAGTTAATTGTACATTAAAACTAACTACGTTATAATTATTTTCAATCGTTTACTGTGGCGTTCATGTGCAATCCTTAGATTAAATTTAAATTACATTTGAATTAAATTAGAATTAAATTAGTAAAATAGATCACAAATTAGGACTGAGCCTATTCTAGTAGTTACCATCCTAAGCAGATTTAACAGATTTGAATTCAGAGTTGTCCTTCTCCTAGACTGGTTGCCTAACCAAGGTTAAAGAGCCCAGTCTACTGTTTACCATAGCTGGAGGGAGAGCAGCTGGATTCATAATTTTCCCATATATGTGAACTATATATATTTACCAACCCCCTCCGCACGAGCAGGATGTGACACAAGGTCAATTTCTTAAGCGGAGTTAAACAGGTTTGAATTCAAAGTTTTTCTTCTCCTAGACTGGTTACCTATCCAAATTTAAAGAGTCCAGTCTGTCCTACTATTTCCATAGCTGGATGGAGAGTAAGATTCATACCTTTCCCAATGGTATTAGCGCTAAGTGAAATGCAACTATCACATCCAGGATTTGAACTCGGGGCGACGATTCCATTTCCTACGACTCTAACATTTACACTATGCGCCTCTACCATAGTGTGTAGTCCGACTCTAACATTTACACTACGCGCCTCTACCATAGTGTGTAGTCCTGGTAAGAAGCTTACATCTATGTTGTTTGCTTTGTTTTTCCCTTGCAATTTCATTCCGTCACAAGTAGATCACTTTCTTTTCTCGTCTGCCCACCCGCCAATCAACACTGGATTTTCTGTCCGTTTAACTGGTTTTCCTGTCTTCATTATATGGCGACGCGTTTAGAAGAAATATCTACTCACTTTTCCACCCAAAATTCTAATTGGTTTTCATGTCGACAAATCGTGCCTTTCCTCTTTTCCTTTTCTAAGTTATGTTAACGGACAAGTTTTCAGTTTTTTTTGTGCATCACGCCTGTTTGTCTTTTTGGCGACATTTATCGTTCTGTTTAAGACTGGCGCCTCTGTGTCATGAAACACTGGCAGCTAGCACTGACTGGCAAATCAAAAGTGCTTAATGTTGTTATGTTATATAGCATGTATACCCTTCTGACATACTCCTCGGGTATATAATGAAGAGAGAGAGAGAGAGAGAGACAGACAGACAGACAGACAGACAGAGACAGAGACCAGAGACAGACAGACAGGAAGAGAGACACACACAGAGAGAGAGAGAGAGAGAGAGAGAGAGAGAGAGAGAGAGAGAGAGAGAGAGAGATTAGTGATCGGGATGGTTGATCTTACTTGGTACTCTGTTGGTTACTTGCTTCCACTTCTATCTTGTCTGGCCGCCATCTTGTTTAGTTGAATTCTATCTGCTAAGGTTGATTTCCTTGTTTCTTCTTACTTCTTTGGGCTGGGCTAAGCTGGTTATTGTCTTAATATTCATTTAATTGACTAAAACAAGACTTGTTTGGTCTTGATCAAGTTTTATTAGCCCATATTGATTATTCACCACAGGGGATGAAATGGACCCTGGAGAGTCAATAATCACGTCTCTCTCCTTCCAAAACTAACTCTAAACTAACTATCACGTGTCTGTCATGGCAACCAAATCGCTCGCCTTCAAGGGGTCAAGGGTTATTAACAGTCACCGGTAATTTTCCACGGACTCCCTGATTTTAAAGTTAACAGACGTTAATTTAAATATTCCTAGCTACAGGTTTGTTCACAATTCATGACCTCTCACGAATTGTAACAGTTATTTACTAAGCTTAGCCTAGTTGTGACACAAGGCCAGAAGTATAGAGCACTTAGTGAGAATCTTACTCACAAACAATGGAATTGCTGAATAGGGTAGGTTGATTTTCTCACGTTTTGTAAAATATAAAATTTTCTCAAACAGTGAAAGTTGTGTAGTGGTATAATGAGTACTGATACCAACAACTAAATCTCGTACTTGCACCATTGTTTGAGGAAATAGCATCAAAGATCAGCTACTAAAATCCACCAAAGATTCTTGTTTTCGGATGTGTCGGTGGTGGTGGGGACATATTTTCAATTTAATTAAAACAATATATACATGTAATAAGAAGAACACGTAGTAAGAAGCTCTAATCCCTCAGATACTCAAATTGCTTGCCTTCAGAGTTCACACAGTACTCTAATCGAGAACAGACACTCATGCACATTCTGGAACAAAGGTCTTTATCAGCATCAATTTGATTAAATTGCCAATTTACCTGAAGTGAATAAAAGGAAATGAGTAAATGTACATGAATGTTTATTACTTAAGATTTGTTACTTTCACTTCAGTATAATATGACACTAATTTCACTGATGTGACACTAATGTATACCTACTTTTGCACACACACCTGTATAATACAATCAGCGTATTCTAAGCCCAACTCATAAGTAGAGCTTGGAAAAAAATAGAAGAAAATCAGACGGATGTATTAAATATTAAAATAAATTTTTAATATTAAATTAAATTTCAATAGTCATGATATTTTATTCGTTTCGTTTAAAAGAGCAAGATTTTCTGTTTTAAATATTTTCTAGGTTAGACGTTGCGAAAACAGGGATTTTTGGTGCATTTTCGTTGACGATCGTTGATGCTATTTCCTCAAACAATGGTACAAGTACGAGATCTAATTTTTGATATCAGAACTCATTACACTAACACACAACGTTCAATGTTTTTAGAGAATTTGATATTTAAGAAAAAGTGAAAAATCAACCTATCCTACTTCACAATCTGGACTCTAACAGAATGCTTGGAGAAAAAGCTGGATGGGAACTGTATAAAAATGCTGCACGAGATAAACAAATCCTGGAAGCAGCACCCACAAAAGGGTGGCTGTGTGGCCACCTACCTCCTATCACGCAAACCATCCAAGAAAGTCAAACAAGTGAAAAATCAACCTACCCTAATGTTTTAATTTCCATTGAAATCATTAGGGGGGCATTGCTTTCGTAATACAATTTTCGTAATAAAAGTTTCGCTTTTAAAATTTACTAGGATACCTTGTCCATAGTAAATAATGATGTGAGGTATCCATTATTAGAAATAACCCACATAGAATTGTTTTTAATTTATTAGCACTACATACCCATATTACATACGGTTTGTGAGTAAACAATTATAAAAAATAAAGGACATAGTGTTTCTTTTATAGTTTACTTGTAATAGCAATAGCATAATCTTTACAGATCATTGCCGTACCTCACAATCCTATAACCCCACCACCAGAACCTTTCCTCTCATGAGCCCTCAAATGACCCATCAAACCCGCTGCAGATCCATAAAGTTTGATGCAAATATGACATAGGAAGGACGTCCTTCCAGTTGTATCGGATGGATCTTGTATTACTTGTAATACTTACCATATTACGTAAGGGTTGATAGTGTCTGTTGTATTTAAAAAAATAACAGATTTTGTATTTTATGCGTAAGTTGATTTCCATGTCAGACATTAACAGTAAATAAAATTGGAGGCAAATTCTGACGAGCAGAGCATAAAGCAAACATATCGATGAATTTCATAATATTGGGACAATTCTTAGAGTTTCCTAATCCTGTCTGCATCTTTGATTATTTTTATTTGGTAAAGACGGTAATTTTCCGCCCGAATGTGTTCTCTGCTAAATCCATATGAATTAAAGATGAATGAATAAAAGGCGAAGTCATAAGTAAATAAGTTTCCTGCGACATTAAGTATAAAGCTTGTCCCACACCCCATACATCTACCTGGCAAAAAGAAAAACAAAATTAGCGCAATGTTAAACTCGGTTTCCTTGCATAGCAGTAAATAAAGATAAATGGAAATAAAAGGTAAGGGAATCAGAGAGAGAGAGAGAGAGAGAGAGAGAGAGAGGAGAGAGAGAGAGAGAGAGAGAGAGAGAGAGATGGGGTGGCGTGGGGGTGAGACAGGAAAGGAAGGAGAGTGACTTATATAAACAATATGATAGATACATACATAGATATGAATGAACCAATAAAGATATATGCAATGGAACCATGATAATAGATATATGTACACAAAAAAACAGATTATATATATATATATATATATATATATATATATATATATAGGAAGGTATAGGATAATCAATTTAAATAAATGTATATATGAGTGTGTGTGTGTGTGTGTGTGTGTGTGTGTGTGTGTGTGAACCAACCAGGATAGATGTAAGCAAATTAGGGTAGATACAATGATATATGTTACCAAACCATGATACGTATATATATATATATATATTATATATATATATGTATTATATATTTGTGGTGTGTGGTGTGTGTGTGTTTGTGTGTGTGTGATTGTGAATGTGTGTGTGTATGTGTGAGCACGTGTTTGTGTATGTTGACAAACCAGAATAGATAGACAGATGTAAGCAAACTAGGATACGTGTGTGTGTGTGCGTAAACAAACCAGAATAGATATAGATGGAATCAGACTATATTATATATATATATATATATATATATATATATATATATATATATATATTATATATAGAGAGAGAGAGAGAGAGAGAGAGAGAGAGAGAGAGAGGGGGAGAAACTGATAGCATGATAGCTATTAAGAATACCAGATAGGGAGTGAGTGGAGACATATATCTGCTTAATGAATATACATAATGGCAGCGTGCCTGTTGGATACGGATGAACAGCATGCACACTAAACAGCGGTCGTATGCTTATTGATTCGATAGAAAATAGAATAAAAATGATCCTGTGCCAATATGTGTACACAAATCTGCACCCCTTGGACATTTTGTATAAAAGCAATCTTTTGTTAAGAAAGGCACAGAAACATTTCTCTTTGAAGGGCAAAAAAAAAGATGACGACAAATAAGACTTTTAGAATTTTATATTTTCTTATAGCATTTGACAAATAGCACACACGATTGAATGGAACGAGTGATACAATGGAAACTATCTGTCCCGCGGTAATATTCTAGAAATTTTAAAATAAAACTGACTGCAGCAGTATGGTGTCTATTCTGTTTTATATCAGAGGTATGTTCTATATTTTGTACACAAGAATAAGTATTCTTTGAAAAAAAAAAAAAAAAACAGCAACGAATTTTTCTGGTGATGCTTTTATATTTTGACAGACACATGTTGGCATAGCTCAGTAGTAGAACTTGTGACCAAAAATCCTTGACTTTTAAATATTCTTTTGTGGAGCGATACCAGGGTATTAAGAGTCGCCACCCACGACTACAACAGGTAGTCCCATTGTAAGGGAGAGTCTTACTCATTTTCAGAGTTGCAGTCGGTGTATTCTATAGCCCTCAGCCAACAGGGCTGGCATGCGTCAATGTTAGAACGTATGACCAAACATCTTTAGAATGTTATGTGCTGACAACAGGGCTGACATGGGTCAGTGGTAGAACTTGTGACCAAAATTCCAAGAGGTTTATGTTGTATTGTAGAGTGATAGCAGGGTCATCTTATAGATACAAAGCTAAGCTTAATAATAAATTACTACTAGAGATCTTTGCTAGACTTATTAAATACCCAGATAATACGAGGAAGTGCTGAAAAGTTCTCAGTCAAACCAATAATGGATTTCACTTTCGGAGGAGATTTTGAATATTTTAGTAGGATTAAAGAAACTTAAAAAAACAAACAAACAATGTAACAAGTGCATTGTTTTGATTATTTATATTATTCGGACTATTGTCCTCATCTTTATTGTTTTCTGCACAACGTTTTCCGAATAATACAAATAATACAAATGATCAAATCTAATATGAAAAATTCAGAGAAATAATGTACCGTATTTGATGGCATATAGGACGCACTTTTTTCCAAAATTTTGGCTCAAAAAATTGACCTGCGTCTCATACATCGTATGTGAAGTTTGAGACCTCCCGTAGGCCTAGGCTAAGCTTCTCTAGTATTTCCTGCAATTGAGATGTCTTTGTATGCTTATTGCTTGCCTGTGCTGCCAAATTGCTTTTATACAGCTATGTTTCTGCTTGTGTAATGCACAGCTAGACTGTTTTCAACAATATATGCTTAAATACACTAAAAACTTATTTTCCTGAATCTGACCTGCTGAAATGGGGGTGCGTCTTATATGCCCCTGCGTCTTATATGCCGTCAAATACGGTAAGTGTTTTAAACTGTGGTATGAACGTGTGGAATATGATATAATTACCCAACCCCTCCGATTGGTCCGGGTGAAAAAAAGAAGCCTTTTTAGAAGAAACTATACAACAATGTAAATACGAACGTATAATGAATGCTATTCCCAAACCTCTAGGCATGAAATTACGTAAAAGACGTTAAAATCAATCAATCAATCATGTGAAAAATAATGTCTATTATATCAAGTTTACATGGACTTAAAATCAAGCAGAAAACCTTACCAATTGATATAATTTAGATTTCTATACGAGAACAGCATTCTTCTATAAATAAGAAACTTTATCTATTTTGGTCTTGTTTTTCACTTTATATTTATGTGGAGCGGAATACTCTACCCTTGCATTGGAGAGGAAATGGGAGACTGGGTCATGTCATTCTATCAGATAAATATCACGCCAATGTTTCTCACTGATAACTATCCTTAATTTGCTGAATTAAAAAGTAGTCTATATATATAAGTCCTTTTATGAAGGAAAATTTGTGAAGGGCAGCAAAGATCAAAGTTCGATGAAAATCCACACCATATTTTTGACCGAGAGGGGCTTAAGATCTTTTTAACCCTCATTTTCCAAAAAAAAACTCAATTTGATATAATAAGCATATAAATCAATGATATATCTGTGGATGACTATATATGCTCCCCATCCACCTAGGGCTGAGCAATTTGGAGGGGATTTCGCTGACGACTGCCAACTAAAGCGTAAATGCAATGCTCTCCTATAAAAGGGATCGAGCACTCTATGGTGGCCTTTACATACATACATACTGATGTGTGTATTAAAACAGTTAACATCCCCTTCGCATTCTGTAGGTGACGATAGCCTAACGGTTAAGCTGTTCGACTGATGCTGAATCGATCGGGTTTCTATCCCGACTGTAGATAGCTTACAAATGTCTAGCCACACTGAAGAAACTTGATATCGAAACACGGTGTCTGTATATATATATATATATATATATATATATATGATGTTGTGGAGTCCACGTATGATTCATTGTCGGTATATCTAATGAGTCTCTCTCTATATATATATTATATTTATGGGAAAAAAATTTTTGGGTTATTTTAGAAGCATGAAAGATATGAGTGAAATAAATGAAGAACTGAGTTGAATATAATGTTTTAAGTTCCATTTATTTACCAATTTTTCGAGGAAATACATACCTCTTCTTCTAGGGTTTGTTTAAGACTGACTGCTGTTTTTTTTATTTCTGGTCTTTTTGGGGTCAGGCGGTGCTTTTGCCTGGCCCTGTCTTTGATGTTGTATTCTGTGCTGCCTGTTCCCTTCTTTCTGCTGATTCCACAACTGGTTTGGAAGAGGCAGGAATTGGGGGAAGTATGTGAGTCTGTGTGTTGGTAGTTTTTTTTATGTGTGATGGGGATATGTTAAAGTATTTTAAGAGTTTAAATTTCCTTGATCTGAGTTTAAACCCTGTGTGTGTGTGCGGACGTGTACTATCCATTTTGTTTTTGTTTTTGTTTGAGTTATTGAGTTGATGGAAAACTGTGATCTATTAGATGCATCATAGGTTGTCCAATGTGAGTTGTGGCTTGTTAAAGTGCTTCGCTATAGGTGCCTATTGAAACACTTATCTAATTGTTAATTTATGGTCGTTAAATCTAAGTCTAAAAGTTGTATCTGTCTGTCTGTGCTTGTGTGAATGCAAGCCAAAAAATAAATAAAAATAATAAGCATGGAGAAATAATCACACACATTTATAGTCTCTCTCTCTCTCTCTCTCTCTCCTCTCTCTCTCTCTCTCACACACACACACCACACACACACATATATATATATGTAAATTCGACGGGGTAGCCTAAAGTCGGTATCAGCGAGGAAGTCTATCCCCTTTTCACTAGGGCTAGACCAATGCGATTGTTTTTGCGTCTGGGGTGGAGCACCACACTTACCATAAGCTCCTCACTTTACTACACAGATACCTGGCGAGGTCCGGTATCGAACCAGGAACCTTGCGATTCTCAGGCAAATGCTCTACAACTGTGCTAATCAAATGTTTATCGAATGTCAATTTGTTCTCACCTCCAGTTTTTTAGACAGATGTTTTTTTTCTTTAAATTTTTTACTTAATATCAGCTCACAAAAATAAGATGAAAAATAAAAATAAAATATTACCAAACAAGTTGAACGGGTTGAAGTCTGTTCGTGTAAAACTCGTCTCACAAGATATTCGTGCGGAACACTAAAGACAGCGCAGCGTAATGTGATCATTTATCGGGCGTTTGCCAAGCGCAAGGACACAGTAAAACATGATTAAGAGTACAAACAAACCTGCCAAATTGCAAA
This sequence comes from Doryteuthis pealeii, assembly GCA_023376005.1. NCBI lineage: Eukaryota > Metazoa > Mollusca > Cephalopoda > Myopsida > Loliginidae > Doryteuthis > Doryteuthis pealeii. The sequence goes on from CM042140.1 coordinate 104,691,704, forward strand.
GAAACATTTGAAAGCATTAAAAAACGTTAGAATGAAGAAAAAAAACAGGAAAAGAAAAACGAGAGGAATGTCAGCGCTAAAAATTGCCCATTAAAGGTGTCACAGTTGACGCGGCAAAGTTGATTGCAGGTGATAAGTTCTCGACTACAAATTAAACAATATTAGTGATACTGCTGCTATGACTACATTTGTTATTAGTACTGATAATAAAACGACAAGTATGGCATGAGAATAGTAGTTGCAGAAGGACGTTAACTATACGTGGAAGGAATGGAAAAATAGCAAATGGTCACACAACATTTGAAAACTTGAATATTTGTGGGAATTAATCCCAATTTGTCTTATTAACAGTTTCTCAAAGCTACCAATTCTAGACCTCTTAATAGTTTTTTTTTTTTTCTCAATGGGATTCTATTCATTTTGGAATTATGGTCTTATAATATTCATTTTACAATTATGATCTTCTAATATTCATTTTGGAATTATGGTCTTATAATATTCATTTTACAATTATGATCTTCTAATATTCATTTTGGAATTATAGTCTTATAATATTCATTTTGGAATTATAATCTTCTAATATTCATTTTGGAATTATGGTCTTATAATATTCATTTTACAATTATGATCTTCTAATATTCATTTTGGAATTATGGTCTTATAATATTCATTTTGGAATTATGATCTTCTAATCATTTGGAATTATGGTCATATTCATTTTACAATTATGTCTTCTAATATTCTTACAATTATGATCTTCTAATATTCATTTTGGAATTATGGTCTTATAATATTCATTTTACAATTATGATCTCATAATATTCATTTTGGAATTATGGTCTTATAATATTCGTTTAACAATTATGATCTCATAATATTCATTTTGGAATTATGGTCTTATAATATTCATTTTACAATTATGATCTTTTAATATTCATTTTGGAATTATGGTCTTATAATATTCATTTTACAATTATGATCTCCTAATATTCATTTTACAATTATGATCTTCTAATATTGAATCATTTTTCTCAAAGGTGATGAAATCCATAGGTAACGAAACATTGGGAATCATTACGGTAGCATGAAAAAGAAATAATGGTTACATGAAGAAAACTATTGGTTAGGTTTTGTTGGACTTTACGACATGTCTACCCATGTTGGATTATTTTATGGCAAAGGCGTTTTGTTCTATACCTGTTTGATGGTGTAACGTATTGGCTTTCAATTAGCGATATGTAACGTAGCGGTACCCAATTAGGGATCTACGTTACGTAGCGGGACCAGTTAGTATTTAACCTTAGTGCCTTTCCTTCTTCGGCACTACTACTCGTATATTCGTACATACAGCAGTTTGTTTACATACACGGACCCAGGTCTAGCAGTCAGTCTTAGCTAGCCCCAAAATCCTTCTCCACTTCTTTTGGTCAAGGGAAAGGTATCACGTTTACGTACGCCGCGTGCTCCTCGTTACGGCCAATTTGACGTGTTGGCAAGTTTACACTTTAATGACTTTCATTCATGAGTACGATTTATTTGCGATAGTGACTTTACTATCTTGTTTGCATCGTGAGTCCATTCATAAAAAGATTTCTTTCGTTGTAAATAGAGCAGACTAATAACACCGGGTTTACTTCTCAGAAGTTTATTATATTCCAAACTTCCTATAACTTTTGAGAGAGAGAGAGATGGTCAGCTTCCTTAAATATGGTTTTAACTTCGTCCAGTGTAAAATATTACATCTCGGGTTTCACACATCAGCGACCTCAGTTCATTAACTGCCAACTGCCACGCACGCCTCCTGGCTCTAACTGTCTCTGACTCTCGGACCCTCACTGCTCTGATCGCAGACCCTAACTCCAACTAACTCCAACTGACTCTCGTGATTCTATTCGCGGGTCTTAAATAGCATTTCTAAATAATCTTCTAGAAGGTTCTACTTTAGAACGTTCGAGACCTTTCGATTCATTCTATTCGTTCCAATCTCACTGGTCAACCAGAGTTCACTAACCTAAAGATCAAAGGCTTATTGGAGCCACTCATCCTAGCTTTTCGTTAAATCTAGACTTATCGTCTGCTTTCTCTCGTTAAAAAGATGTTATCTATCCTAACTACTTTTTCGGTGATTCCACAAAGACCACCCAGTAATCTAAGATAATCGGTAGTACATTTTTCCAAAGGTTCTTTTCCAAGTCTGGCACAAGGCCACAAATATAGGTGCTGGGCGGCGATTATATAACAATGGGTATTCAAATTTTGTCTTTAAACTCAATTTTTAACACATTCTTCAAAACTCATTTTTCTATTTAACCCATAGATGGGACCCTAACAGGTACTAACACTCCGGCCAGAGTGGACCTGGGAGTATTGTTAATGAAGGTGTACTACACACTTTTTAGAGCTCCAGTATTGGAATTTCACTATTTGATTCAATTTAACGCCATACCCTGGACACTAAGACCCCCAGCCTCCGCCTTCTAGCACATATATAATAAAAAGGGCTGTGGGCTTGCTATGAGGGCAATAGGGTTTTGACAATTGTATATGTGCTAGCATTTAACGTGACTAGGCGATCGATCGGATGGAGCCTCTCCGACCGCCCGTCCACCCATGGCTAACACTTGATCCGATTAGGGGTATTTTACCCCTCTGCAGAGGTGCAGTCGGTGTATTCTGTCCCAGCCAACAGAGTGGAAAAATAGGGTATCAGATATATAGTATTAACTAGTTAAAGTACCCGTTACGTTGGGTGGGCTTTGAACATTATTTGTATTAAAATATCAAATTTTTTATTCATCCTGAAATCTGAAACAAAAAGTTACAATTGAATTGTCATCCACCCAAGAAAAATTAAAAACATTGAAAAAGCTTAACCATTTATTAACATAAATTTCAATGAGACTTCAATGGCTTAAGACACAGATAGAAAGTCATTATTGCTGTCAAAGTTTCCTTAGTTGTAACGAAGAGTCATAATATTTTTAAATTTACAGAAGTAAAGAGAGAGAGAGAGAGAGAGAGAGAGAGAGAGAGAGAGAGAGAGAGAGAGAGAGAGAGAGAGAGAGAGAAGGAAATTTCATATTATTTTTCCTCGATTTGTAATCCTAATTTGTGATTAACCATTAGTCGCAATCTCAACGACACATAAAATTTGACGCCGGTGTTTATATGATTCTGTGCAAAGATTGCGATAAAAGTATATGAGAAACTTCAAGGACTCTTGAAAAACGTATATATGAACAACTTAGAGACATTATATTAAGGAATCTCAACAATTGTCTCCTCCAACACATATCTGAAACTAATCACAATCTGAAACTAATCCCAACTTTAATTTCAATAGTGCCACGATATTAGCTCATATCCACAACAAAAGTTTTAGACAGCTATTCGAGGCTGGGGCCATCTCCATATTATCATAGCTCAACACGCTGCCTGTATTTTTCAACATATCGCCTTTCATAGGTAAATTGATCTTCGGCAGCTACAACACGCTTAAATTCATCTAGCTCGCCCACCACACCAACCGAGACTCATTTCAATCCTTACATAGGGCTTCCTACTACACTATCACACCAACCAGCGGCTCCTACAACGTTAGAACCCCACTACCAAACTATCTACATGCACCTTCAAGGCCGAAATCATAACGTGACCTTAGTAATAACGCAACAGGAAACAAATTAAAAGTTTCAACTTATTGGCCCAACTTTTACCCTAAACCTCTCTTACTATAGTATAATGATAATATTTTCAGTCAATTTAATTCTTCACGTCTTATATTCACTTTCGAAAGACTGGGATCTTTAACTTCGGTATGGCAACACGTTTAGAAGGAAAACTCCCTATCTCTTATCTTAACTTCATCTCACAAGGGAAAGTGTTTTCCCTTTTCTTTCCATTTGGAGTCATCCATATATGCGAAACCATCTGCATTAAGATAATAGATAGGGAAAAAATTGGAGAAGAAAACGTGTCAAAGAAGCGTTGCATATGTTGGGCGATAGTACCCCAATGACTTATTAAAAACACCTGAAGACCGGATGGTATTTTATTTACCAACCCATTCGCACTAGCCGGATGCAAAGCAAGGTCAATTTTTAAGAGGATTTAATAGGTTTGAACTTCTCCTTGACAGGTTGCGGTAATGTATGAGGAAGTGCGTCCAGGTCTCCTGCCTCAAAAATTGCTACCCGGTGACTATTAAAATAACGACCCAGCTCAGTCTATTCAAAACTATCCATTTTATCTATCTATCTATCTATCTATCTATCTCAATTTGTTCCTATTTATCTATATTACTTTAAATACTAAGATTTTTTTATTCATGTATTATTTTCAATGTCTTGTTTTTAGTTTAAATAAACAAGAATTACGACAAAAAAAGATGCGAACCCCACCCCCCACAAATACATTTACTTGTCGAAAATATCTATCTATCTCGATTTGTTCATATTTATCTATATTATTTTGTTTGTTTATCTATCTATCTATCTCATTCTATTCCAAACTATATATCCATCTTCATATTACAAGAATTACGACAAATTATGATAAATAAACAAGAATTACGACGAGCTGGGGTTTTATTTTGATAGTCACCAGGTAGCAATTTTTGAGGCAGGAGACCGGGACGCACTTCCTCATGAATTACCCAGGATTGCAATATCAATGTTAACGATCCTAGTCTGTTCTAGTATTTACCCACTGCTGGGGAGATTAATTTTATCCATACCAGTGAAATGCAAACAGCCACGTCCAGGATTTGAACACAGTTCGCCGTGCCCAACGATAATTATTAAAACACCACTGAAAATACCAAACCTTTCTCACGGCTATATTTGACACAAGGTCACAAGATCAAACTGGCTTTTCAGTAGTAATGGATCTGCAAGACTAGCTTGCCAGAAGATACATCTGCCGAAACATTGTGTATGCATATTTCACAATAAAGAAAAGTAGAACAGCTCGAAAAGTTAAAATAATATAAATAATTTTTTTTTCCAAATTTTGAAAAATAAAATTCTGAGCAATTAGTTTTGTGGAATAATATGATTAACTGTTGACTATTGTTTATTGTTAAATACACATTCTTGCTGGCAACCCCACCTTTTCCCATGAGTTAATTAAAATATTTCATGTTAAGCCTTTCCTCTTGGTCAAGTAATTATGTGTACCAGTTTTGATAGCATTGCATTAAATCATTTGGTCGTCTATAAAAAACAGAAATTAAAATTTGCCCAACTATATATATATATATATATATATATATATATATATATATATATATAAACCACAAGGTTCCTAGTTCGATACCCGCCCTTGCCAACTCAGCGTATGAGTAGCACAGAGATCTGTGCGGTAAAGTAAGGAGCTGATGGTAGGTGTGGCGCTCCACCTCAGACGCTAAAATAATCTCCTTAGTCTAGTGCTTGTGAAAAGGGGATAGACTCCTCGCTGCATGGCTGATACCGACATTAGGCTGCCCCGACGACGCCTTATATATATATATATATATATATATATATAAGTGACAGCTCGTAAGTCGGAATATATATATATACGTGAGTGACAGCTCATAAGTCAGAAAACTTGTAAGTCAAGGTCCTGCTAAATATATGCGGGACCTTGACTTACGGGTGCCCCAACTTACGAGATTTCCGACTTACAAGTTCTCACTCGGTAAATTTTTTGCTTTGAGGTGAGAACTGAAAATTCAGTCCATAAGCATCACAGGTCGCCCTACCACAGACAACAGGTGGCCCAATTTGGGGATATTACCCTCTGCAGAGGTGCAGTCGGTATATTCTAAAACCCCAGCCGACAGGGAGGCTATCCTTTGGAATGTTTTATCTTATTTACATTTCTACATAGCGTCGGATTTCATTTCCAGAATTGTTCAACCAAAGTAATATCAAAGATTAGAAATAAATTGGTCCTAGGTTCTGTAATAGGACCGCCAACTAACTATATTGCTGCATTAGAAGAAAAGAATGACAACATTGATGGAATATTCCGAAGCAATTTTTGTAAGAAGGCAAATATTCCCACAATATTGAAGGTAAGTAGTTCTATAAGAAGCTGTTTTGAAACGGATTTCAAAGCAAGAAGGTGAAAAAAGAAAGAAAAAGGAAAAATAAGAAAATACTGGCATATTTGGTTTAAAACGAAAAAATAAGGTTTCTTTTTTTTTTTATCAAAGAATATTGTTGGAAGTATACTGGTTTTGAGACAATAGGGCCGGTTTAGCTCTGTCAGTAGAGTGTTCGACTAGTAACCACAAGGTTCCTGGTTCGATACTGGCTCTCGCCAACTCAGCGTATGAGTAGCACAGGAATCTGTGCCGTAAAGTAAGGAGCTGATGGTAGGTGTGGCGCCCCACCTCAGACGCTAAAATAATCTCCTTAGTCTAGCGCAAGTGAAAAGGGGATATACTCGCTCGCTGATTGGCTGATACCGACATTAGGCCGCCTCGACGATATATATATATATATATATATATATATATATATATATATATATTTTACCAACCCCTCCGTACGAGCAGGATGAGACACAAGGTCAATTTCTTAAGCGGAGTTCAACAGGTTTGAATTCAGAGTTTTCCTTCTCCTAGACCGGTTGCCTAACCAAGGTTAAAGAGCCCAGTCTGCCCTACTATTTATCCATTCATGCCTTTCCCAAGGGTATTAGCGCTAAGTGAAATGCAATTACCACATCCAGGATTTGAACTCGGGGCGACGACTCCATTTCCCATGACTTTAACCATATATATATATATATATATATATATATATATGTGTGTGTGTGTGTGTGTGTGTGTGTGTGTGTGTTATATACCCGTGATGATATAATATGCAATTGTAGACATAAGTTGGGCAGGTCACTAACATGTAATTAGAATTACACTATTAAATTATCACTAAATACATCATATATCTTTTGAATAATAGAATTGAATCAATAGGTAGCCATATAATTAGAATTACGCTATTAAGTTTTAAATAAATCCATTATATATCTTTTGAATAATACAATTGAATCAATATGCTATAGTAGACAAAAGTTGAGCAGGCCACTAAAATATAATTAGGATTACACAATCAAATTTTGACTAGTTTGATTTGATAAAGACATACATAGAAACATTTATAAAAATAACATTAACAAACGCATACACTTGCAGACATGCACATACACACTAATACACATACACACACACACACACACACACACACACACACACACACATACACATATATATATATATATAGAGAGAGAGAGAGATAGATAGATAGATAGATAGATAGATATTTATATAGATGAACAGAATACGGAAGACATACATAAATGGCGTGCTAGAAACATGATGAGGAGATGATGATAAGTTCTCTACTTTTCTCTGCTTGTCTCTTTCTTTGGCCATCATCTTTTCTGGGCTGTTGGTCTCTGCTGTTTTTTTTTTATTCATGCTGGGTGTCTGCTCATTTCTTGTTGATTAATTATAAAGACTTGTTGTTTTTGTATACTTTTTTGAATATTAAAAGGCTTCTCGAAACCGCGCGGATGAAAAGCGACATTTTGAGAGCAACGATCCTTAAATGTCTGTTCTCACTGACTGGTTGGCCGGAAACTGGACTAAAACTGATTTCTGTATCCCACCTTTTATTGGCGCATTTCGGATGGGGTTAAGTAAGTTTATTACGCTAATGGTAATTTTCCACTCAACTCCCTCCGATTTTGAATTTTTAAAGAACTCAATTCAAATTCTAACTACCCCACTTACATAAATCATAGGCTAACCATGAATTATGTAACATATGTGTATAATAGCGAAGATACCCAGCATTTTGACGCAATAATTTTACTTTTTTTTAATCAGAAATAGTTGGGGGGTTGTCAATATTTATTATAATTAAATTAGAAAATTCAAGATAAAACTTCATATGATCAAACAGAATATTCTTTGATATTAAAATATATGACGATAGCATTTTTATAAGTTAACAATGTTTTTTCTATTTTAATTCAATAATTTTTCATTTTTATAAAAGCATTTTACTCTTAAAATTGTTCAAATGGATAAAAAGTCGATGTTTAAGGACCTTTTTTAAAAAAATCAATATTGATTCAAGTTTGTCACTTTGAAATTACCTTAAAAAACGAATAAAACTACTTTTGAAATATTTATTTACTACAAACCCGAGATTACATTTTTTTTATTTGCTGTGTTTTTAGTTTCTTATTTAAATAATAATGTTAAAAAATAACGTCATAATGTACCAATCTTCTTTCTACCTCAATTCAATAATTGTTCATTTTCATAAAAGTATAACACACTTAAAATTGTTGGAATAGAACAAAATTGAAATTTGTTCAAAAAGAAAAGGAATAAAAAATAGATTTTATTTCACAGAAAGATTTGTGCTATTTAAAGAAATATTAAAAATAGACAACAATATGCAAATTCAGAAATGTTATTTGCAATTTAATGTAATTTCCTTTTTTTTAATCTATATTTTCAATTTAAAAAAAAGAATTTATATTTTATTGTCATTGTTTATTAAAAAATAGTAAACATAAACAAATAATAATTTTAATTTTTTTACGGTAAAGTTTTTTTTATGTAGTAAGTAGTGAGAAAAATGCGTATATGTGAAAGTATTTTTTTGAATAAGAAACCCAATTCTTTGGAGAATATTCTATAAAAATATTCTCCAAAGAATTGGGTTTCTTAAAGTTTAGTATTACATTCCGGTATAATCATTTTAGTGTCTTTTTATTCTTATTCAAAAAATTATTTCCACATTTACGCATTTTTTTCATTACTTAGTACATAAATAAATAGATTGAATAAAAGGCAACATACCATTCTTTTCTGGCGGGAATCTATTGTGAAATGATTTTCGAAGTAAAAATATACTGAAATAGGGTAACGGTAGTAAATGGTAATCACAGTAAAAAAAAAAAAAAGAAAAGAAAAATACAAACAATTACATTTTATCAGATAGGTTATGGTTACGCCATAAATTCATGATAGGATAAAATAATATAGATTGAAAAGTGGTATTTCCTACCAAATCGCAAATTACTATTTCCAGTGGCTTGGATATCCAAAGCATTCTTCACATAGAGAAAGAAATAATCAACTTTATTAAGTAGATTAAGAAGAAAAATACCTTTTTTATATATTCTTTGGAGTATACTTATTATTAGTCAATATTATATATATATATATATATATATATATATATGCTTGAAAATAGAGACTTCAGGATAAATAGGACTTCAGAATAAATTTTGCCAAAGCTTTGGCAAAATGAAATACCGAGGCGAAAAATCAATTGAAATTAGTTGTTGTGTTGTTCTATCCACTCTGTCCCTCTATTGTTAACCACATTTTGTCGGATTTACTCAATACTTTACTCCTCATATATATATATATATATATATATATATATATATATATATATATATATATATATATAATATTACCTCACAATAAGTACACTCATAACATTTTTTAATAAAAAGTTATTTTTCTTCTAAACCAAATATACGGGAGTTTCATTATTTGTAACGAAACAATATACAATCGAAAGTGATATTATTAGGTACTCTTTATTAACAAACTCTGTTTGGTTGTCCTTATGAAAAGGTGTAATAGTGCTATTAGATAGGTTGGGTGTTAAGTCTAGAAAATTGATTATTTTACAAGTGTCACGAAAGTGAATACACGCAATAAATCTTTAATTGCGAGTGTGTGCCCATGCTCGTGAGTTGGCGTTTTAAACAAATGCGTTTCATAAGGAAAAAGAAAAAGTGCTTGGTAACTACAGAATTTAATGGACTGTAAAGAAATTCAACAGTTACACTACTGACAACAAGTTTCACTCAAAATAACGCCATTAGCGTCGATCACAGCTTCAATCCTGCTCTGGAACCTGGGGTAAGCTGATGTTACAGGTTCCCTGGGGAGGGTTTCAAAACCTACCTTAATTCTGTCGAGTAACTGGGATTTTGTAGTGCTGGCACAGCGATTGGTGTATTTCTCAACAGCGCCCTATACATAATAAGCCATGAGGTTAAGATCTGGGGAGTTCGGAGGCAAACATTATTGACTTTTCCAAGAGGTGTGGAAAGGGGCCGAATCCTGCTGCCATACATATGGCCTACCATTGGCTACCCTTGTTATTCAGGGCTTGACTACAGTGTTTTGCAACTCCACGTACGTACCTGAATTCAACCTGATACCCTCTCTAAAAAAATGCAGAGGCATCACATTACCCTCAGAGGACACATCTGAAAACAATCACAGTTTGGGGAAATTTAGTCTGCATGACACGAAGAGTGTCCTTTGGACTGTATGCAAGCCATCTGTTATTCTGCGTGTTGTGCTTTTGACTTTGGCAAAAGGTTTTCTCATAAAAAAGAACCAGATTGTTTGTGGTTCAGCAGGATGTTTCACTTTGATAAGAATTTTCTTTGCCTTTCTCAGACGATTTTCACGGACCTTTTCTGGGAGCAGTTGACCTTTGCGACGCTTGTATGAGTAGTAGCGAAGGTCTTCATTGAGTGCAAGCTTCATGGTAGAGGCTGAAACATTCAATTCCCGTCACAAAACCCGAATTCAAATGCCAGGGTCCCCCAACACTTTTTCTGCAGATTCTCGAGGAATTCTGCTGTACGAACTCAATCAGATCGTCTGTTATGTTGCTTACTTGTAGCCACAACATCGTAGTCTCCATTGCAATTCTCCAGTTCATGCTGGATTGTTTTTACAGTTTCCAGGGAGCATTGGGCTGTAACCATAATCTTATTTTGATGGCCGGCGCAGATCATCATCATAGAAGTTATTCTCATCCATGATTCAGGTGGGTTCCAGTTATCCATTCTATCTGTCATCACATATATGAATGAAGAAGGGTACACGCTTTCCAATGATGCGTAGTGTGCGTCAATACCTCCAACCTACGAAGAAAAATAACCAAATATAAATATGTCAAATTTATCCCGAGCACCCTTTATATATATATGAGAGATATAGAAAAATAAACTGTATTTATCGAAGCATGAAATAATAAAGATATACATTCTAAATAGAATTTAAAAATATATATATATGATGGACTCTCCCGTCAATTTCGATGTATAAAGACCTAACATCTTTTGTCAGTTCTGATAAGTGCAGCATAATTTTACCAAATAATTCTTTCTCTCAATTCATAGAAAAGAACCTAAATAACCTGAGCATTAAAACGGTTACTCTAGACTCTAAAACTATCAATAACATAATTAAGACGCAATCTCGACGACATATGAAATCTGAAGCCGGCGTTTATATGTTTCCGTGCAAAGATTGCGATAAAAATACATGAAAAAAACTTCAAGGAATCTTGAAAAACGCATATATGAACAACTTATAGACATTAGATTAGGGAATCTCAACAATTGTCTCCTCCAACGTTTAGGTGAAACTAATCTCAACTTTAATTTAAAAAAAAAACCCCAAAAAACATTGAAAAAGCTTAACCATTTATTGACATAAATTTCAATGAGACTTCAATGGCTTAGACACAGATAGAAAGTCATTATTGCTGTCAGAGTTCCCTTAGTTGTAACGAAGAGTCATAATATTTTAAAATTCACAGAAGTACCAAAGAAGAGAGAGAGAGAGAGAGAGAGAGAGAGAGAGAGAGAGAGAGAGAGAGAGAGAGAGAGAGAGAGAGAGAGAAGGAAATTTCATAGTATTTTTCCTCGATTTGTAATCCTAATTTGTGATTAACCATTAGTCGCAATCTCGACGACGTATAAAATTTGACGCCGGCGTTCATATGATTCCGTGCAAAGATTGCAATAAAAGTATATGAGAAACTTCAAGGACTCTAGAAAAACGCATATATGAACACCTTAGAGACATTAGATGAGGGAATCTCAACAATTGTCTCCTCCAACACATATCTGAAACTAATCACAATCTGAAACTAATCCCAACTTTAATTTCAATAGTGCCACGATATTGGTTCACATCCACAAAAAAAGATTAAGATAACTATTCGAGGCTGGAACCATCTCCGTATTACCATAGCTCAACACGCGGTCTGTCTTTTTCAACGTATCGCCTTTCTTAGGTATATTGATCGTCAACACGCCTAAATTCATCTAGCTCTGCCACCACGGCTCCTACAACGTTATAACCCTACTACCAAACTATCCACATGCACATACAAAGCCGAAATCATAACGTGACCTTAGTAATAACGCAATACGAAATAAATTAGAAGTTTCAACTTATTGGCCCAAAATCTCTCTTACTATAGTATAATGATAATGAAAACCTCTCTTACTATAGTATAATTATAATATTTTCAGTCAATTTAACTTGTCACGTCTCATATTCCCTTTCGCCCACCACATCTACCTAGAGTCGTTCCTATCTTTACATAGGGCTTCCTACTACACTATCTAACCAACCAACATAGTCTCCTATAAAGGTGAGAATCCCACCATCAAATCACCCAGACGCACATACAAGGCCTACGTGACCTTAATGACACAACACGACACAAATTAGACGTTTCTACAACTTATTAGCCCAACTTTTACTATAGTTTAATGAAAATATTTTCAGCCAATTTAGATTCTTCTTGTCTCGTGTCTATGTGTCCGCATTGAAACAATCCACACATTTCACCGTTTCTTGAGAAAATCTTCACGGGAAGTGGAACAATGCTATGCCGGTTACGGTACTGTTTTCACATACAACCAGCATTCTCCTATTTTTCGAAAGCCATCCCTCTTACCCATACAACAGTCCTTCGATTTCAAGTCCTGATGAAGGTTTGTTAAAAACCAAAACGTTATAAAGTTGACTTCACCATCAAGAATAAATTCATCCTTTTGGAATAGTTCGTGTTTTTCTATTTTCCACATACTGTCGCATTGAATTCCCTATTTACTCCATATATATATATATATATATATATATATATATATATATATATATAGAGAGAGAGAGAGAGAGAGAGAGAGAGAGAGAGAGAGATGAATGAATGAACAAATAAAAGGTTTAGCTTTTATTTATTTACATGGGAACGATATTTACAACTATTGGTTTCGTGTTAGCACATTCGTCAGGTAAACGAAGTAGTTTTTTTTTAATGATAGAAATGGTATAAATGGTTAAATGTGGGCATTTTTAATTGTATTCTCGTGTTGCATGTTTACGTGTTTACGTGATGCATTAGCAGGAAACCATTGGTTGCAAATATTGTTCCCATGTAAATAAATAAAAGTTAAACCTTTTATTTGTTTATTCATTCATTTATCAACACTCTAACACAGATATTGAGCACTCTTCTAATAACACTATGTTGTATTACTACTGCTTTTTCAAGTATAATAGTGCCAACCATACACAATATATATATATATATATATATATATATATATATATATATATATATATATATATATGTGTGTGTGTGTGTGTGTGTGTGTGTGTGTGTGTATAGAAAATGGTCTGCAAGGATCAGGGTGCGAGGTATAAACATATAAGATGATGGTTCGGTTCAGTCAGTATCTTTTTAACAAAAGAAAAAACAATATAACGTTAGAAGAATATTTTCTTATTCGACCATGATCAGAGGATGTTATATATATATATATATATATATATATATATATATATATATATATATATGCCGATGGCTAATTAACAATTTCATTTTCTCTTTTCACGTTTCTATTTTTTTTCTCTCTTTTTGTTTTTTTTTCTTTCTTTTTTTTCCTTTATTAATATCCGAAAAATATAGTGTGAATTATAAAAGTGGCTGTAAGCTAGAAATAATTTCTACTCGTGTGATCTTCTTACCAGGAGCCGCAATGTCTTATTCACGAGCTCTGTATCTTGAATCCCCCATTATATCAATAATTATGAAAAAGTGTACTTAGATAACTTCAACCCAAATGTATGTCAGGTGCGTACACTCTGTGTGTGAAGTGAACGCCGAGCGAGCATTAAAATCGTAGAATCATCATAAATATTAACTTTTCTAAAATTTATAATAATAAATGTACACTTTTGCATTTACACTCACCCCTATAATAATTAATTTACTGAGATAAAACATAATATTACATAAATATACATAAGAAGTATACGTATCTATAGACCCCTCTGCATGAGTAGGATGTAGCACAAGGTCAATTTTAAGCGGTATTTAACAGGTTTGAATTCAGAGTTTTCCTTCTGCTAGACTGTTACCTAACCAATGTTAAAAATCCAGTCTGCCCTACTATTTGCCCTTTGCCGGTTGGCATACCAAACTTAAATAGCTCAGACTGTCTTCTTATTTGCCCATAGCTGGAGGGAGAATATTTGTATTCATACTTTTGTGTGAGAGAGAAAAATGATTATCATCAAATAGGAATTGTTATTTGATTGTGTATAAATTGCAAGTATTAGATAGGAATACTTGAAATCATATAATGGTGAGTAAATTATTTGTATTATTAAGAATAATTACTTGAAGCTGTTTCGAATCTATACACATTGTATCAGCACTGAAAGATGAAAAGCACATCATGTAGTGTAATAATAGCCAGTGAGCTAGGCTGACAACTGGTAGTGAATTCGCCATTGTGTTACGTACTGGCATCAATTTCTATATGTTATATAGCGGCTTCAAATTCACGGCCCTACTTCGTGTATCTTTATACGTTGCGGATATGTATGGTCACGTAGCAAAGTATGTAGTAGTCGGACTTAGAAAATCACAACACATGGGCATTGTAAAAACTTTGAGTTTATTTCTCTCTTCCTCGCGTGGTGAGTGGTTAGCTTGACAATAGGAATGCCCAAGGGTTGACGATGACTACTACTACTGTTGGGATGACTGGCGATGTTGAGGTAAAGGGGTGGATTATGGGTCCCACAGCCGTTGGCTGCAATGGACCGTGAGCGTCTGTCGCTCATTTGTTCTCTGTCCGCTGTCTCTATGTCTAACTGACCTCGGCTCGAAACCCCAGGCCTTTTATATTGATAGATGCTCCTACGCATCTTTATCATTTGATCTGATAACGGACATTTTTTATATATTCCTTTATCTTCTCCCTGCTTCTTTGACCGGAAAGCCTCGCTTCCGTTTTCCCCTTTTTTAAAATATATATTTTTATATTTCTCTTTGTTTTCCGGTCGAGGACAATACAACAATTGGTATAGGGAAACAACCCTATAACTATGGTCTTTTGCTAAAAAACGATTGCAGATTGTCGTATAAAATAATAATGGGGCTATTATCTACTAACACACACACACACACACACACACACACACACACACACACACACACGCACATATGTATATATATGTGTGTATGTGTGATACGAAGGCTGAGTAAAGCCTTTTTCCTGTTTAGTTTAACGACACAAAATTTATATTAAAAATACTAATTAGTCGTAATTTGCAATTATGTCAAAAACTGATACGTCTCTTAATGCCTATTCTATCTATCACACGTTCCCTTTCTTAGAAATCTGATTTTTTTAATTCTCCGGTCGTATTTATTCATTTAATATATATATATATATATATATATATATATATATATGAACGAACGTATAGGCATATACACGTTGGAAGAATATTTTCTTATTCGACCATGATCATCAGAGGATGTTTAATTCAAGACTGTTTACATTTTGTAAATTATGTACCCACTGCTGCTAGAATGGACTACTCCGATTGGTCTCTCAGGGAACATTTTCCCTTTTTGAAATGTTATACTTAAGGTTCAAGAATGAAGCGATCGAAATGTTGCGTTAAAAAATCTTGTAAAATCCAAAAACAGACCATTGAATTGCAGTGGTTTGTAGTAGACTTTTGTTCTCAAACAAACGAGATTTAAAAAAAGAATTACTTTCTTGTAATCTTCATTCAATCTTCGTTCAATGGGAAACAATGTTAGACTAAAGAAGAAGTTGGGAAACCTCTGTGTTCCTATAAGAGCGCAGTGCTTTTTTTTTTTATTTAGAAGACTAAAGAGAAGATTTTCTTGGGTCAAATCGAACTGTGGGCATTCTGTTTGTTGTAGATATGCATAGAAATAAAAATTCCTGACGTTCTCCATTTCTTCCTATAGAAAAGTATATATATATATATATATATATATATATATATACATGTTTACACAAATACATACACATAAATACACACACACATATATATATACACCACACACACACACACACACAAATACACACATATATATACAAAGTATATATATATATATATATATATATATATATATATTGAAATTTTCTAAAGAAAGAAATGGAAAGCATCAGGAATTCTTATATATATATATATATATATATATATATATATATATATATATATATATATACACAAATACACACACACACACACACAAAAACACACAGATATACACAAAGTTCAATATATATATATATATATATATATATATATATATATATATATATTTACACATACATAAATACACTTTTTGAACTTTTCTATAGAAAGAAATAGAAAGCAACAGGAATTCTTATATATATATATATATATATATATATATATATATATATATATATATATATATATATATATATGTAAATACACACTCACAAATACACACACACATAGATACACATACATACACAAAGTTCATTATATATAAATATATATTGAACTTTTCTATAGGAAGAAATGGAGAGCGTCAGGAATTTATATATATATATATATATATATATATATATATATGGGGGGGGTGGACATTTGTGTGTGCATGTGTGTGTATTTGTGTGTGTCTGCGAGTCTGTGTGTATGTAAAAATAAGATGTTTCTCTCAGCCATCGTTCGATTTAATATAAAAAGTACTAGACGTGCAGTGTACATTCGTCGAATTGCGCTTGTTTTTCGCGGAGCCACACGTACAGCCTCGGTTTGGGATCGGAAATCCGATTAGAGAAAGACACTGACGACGTAGGAGATGCAAATAAATCCGTGTAAGAACAATGCTTACTTGCACGGTATATCTGCAAGGAGGTGCGCGCTGTAATGGTTAGAGTCGTAGGAAATTGACTCGTCGAATCCAACTCTCCCTCCAGCTATGGGTAAATAGCAGAGCAAACTGGGCTCTTTAACCATGGCTAGATAATCAGTCTAGGAGAAGAAAAAACTCAAATTCAAACTTGAATTCAAACCTGTTAAATTCACCATTTTCAAACACACTGTTTGACTACTTCATACTGTCGTGCCATAAGTCACCCAAAAAGTGCTATACATATACCAGTTTAAAATGAACGAGAAATTCTGGGTAAGCCAGCTAGTGTAGTGTAGTGGTTAGAATGCTTGCCTGTCTATAGCTCTGCTGATAAGGCCTAATGGGATGAAATGTACATACAGAGATGACTTTTGTCTCGATTTTTTTACGCTTTACATTTAAACCGATATGCACGCCTAATGCATTTAGTTATATTTAATTATTTAACAAAATTAGGTAAGACTTTAATTAAGCACATAATCTCCCACAAATTGTCGGCCTTCGCCATTTTCAAACACACTGTTTGACTACTTCATATATATATATATGCATGCGAGGTATAAACATATAAGATAATGGTTTATTTCAGTCAGTATCTTTTTAACAAGAGATGAAAAAACATTCTATCTTACCGTTTTTCTTGTGTTCGGCTATCTAAAAGTTTTTTAAAGATCACTAATTAGGACTGAGCCTATTCGAGTAGTGACCACCCCAAGGAGAGTTTAACAGGTTTTCCTTCTCTTAGACTGGTTGCCTAGCCAAGGTTAAAAAGCCCAGTCTGCCCTATTATTTACCTATAGCTGGAGGGAGAGTAGTTGGATTCATACCTTTCCCAAGGGTATTAGCGCTATGTGAAATCTTGCTTCGTCCAGGATTTGAACTCGGGTCGACGAGTCCATTTCCGACGACTCTAACAAGCTTTGTAAGAAGTAAGTATTTACCTAACCCGTCCGCTACGGATAGGATTAGACACAAAGTCGCAATTATGGGGCGTCTAGCGAGGTCAAACTCGCATTTCAGTAGTAATTAATCTGCGAGTCTAGCTGTTGAATATCGTGCAACGGAAGAAGAAGCTTCCGGCAAAAAGACAAAGAGAAAGATAAAGATATATATTTAAAAAAAGGAGAACGGAAGAGATGTCTTTCGGTCAAGAAGCATGGAGAAGATGAAGAAAAGAAGAAAAGAAAAAAGGAAAACGGAAGACTCCTCTTCCTGTAAAAAGGCGGAGAGAAAGATAAAGAAATAGATATGTCCGTTATCAGATTAAAAGATAAAACTGCGTGGGCATATTTATTGTATATAAAGGCTAGTGGATGAAGGGTGTCAGTCAATCCCCAGCTAGCAGCCGAGAATATAACCTCGTCGCCTCCCGCCGTCATCAGCCACCCTAGGAAGTTCATTGTGATCACTGTGCTCTTCACCAACTCACCCGGACATTTTCATTGTGAACACTCGTCGCCCCTCACCACCCACACACCAAAGAAAATAAAGACGGGTCCTATTTTTATATACACGTGTCTATGGTTTCATTGAAGTCCAGTAGTTGGCTATACAACATAGCTTGCAAACCATTACATTGTAAGAAAAGTAACACCAGTGGCAGTACTCCTAGGTTTGACTGGAGTTAACCGCAAATGTGGCAGACGAGTTAAGAGTTAAAGAAGTAAAACGAACGACAAGATATGAATAAAAGACTGTATTAGATATAAACTTGCAAACTTTAGTCTCGTTTGCGGTCAAATATATAATATGTATATAATATGTATACAATATGTATATAATATTTATATAAATGTCACTTAGCTGTTTATCCTGGGATATGGGGTATTAACGGAGCCCCTTGCTACGGCCTTCTGTTTATATTTCGGATATATTTGGACTTCTGTTTGCGTCCGACTCCGGTTCTGTTGTAGTATAGTAGGAGCGACCTTTTGTGTGGTCCGATCCCTTTCGTTGCTGGTGCAGAAGAGATGGAATGAATCTGCACTTTGGATTTGGTGCCAAAGTATGCTGGCTCATGATTGGTTGGTTTGAAACAGAGGCTCGCAGACAAGGGACGATACCCCAGAATTCTTAATAACATCTCGATGGGACGTCTAATATATTTACCCAACCCGTTCGCCAGAGGTTGGATGTGTCATCAGGTCGCAAGCATGGGACATCCAGCGCGGATTGATGTCACTATTCAGTAGAAATGGATCTTTGATTCTAAATTGTTAACCATCACACCACGATAGGACACCCTATTACCCAACCACGACGGGATGAACTTTTATTTACCCAACATGTTCACCACGGGTAGGATATGACCCAAGATCGCAAGTATGAGGCATCCAGTGAGGATCAAACTCGCTATTCAGTAGTAATGGATCTGCGAGACTAACTTGCTAACCATTACTCTACGATGGGATACCCTATTACCCAACCAGTTTGCCTCTTTTAGGATGTGACACAAAGTGGCAATTATGGAGCATCCAGCAAGGATTAAACTCTCAATCCAGTAGAAATGGATCTGCGAAACTATATTGCTAACAATTACACCATGACGGGACGCACTTTTATTTACCAAAACCCGGTAGGATGTGACACAAGATCGCAAGTATGAGGCATCCAGGGAGGATTTACCTAGTCATTCAGTAGTAATGGATCTGCGAGACTAATTTACTCACCATTACACCACGATGGGGCTCATATACCTCGGAAGGAGTAAAAAGAACCACGAAGTTGATCCTAGCAAGATAATTGTGGCAAAGATATTTTAACTTTTTCAGAGTTTTTGCGTTTAGATCTTAGTTATTGACATCGAATTATTACATAATCTATGAGTCGCTTATAAATTATGAACGTACCTGTAGTTAGAATTTGGAATAGGGTCCGTTAGAATTACGGGGTCCATGGAAAGTTACAACCTTTACCCCTTAAAAGCGCGCGATTGAACGCGTGGGAATAAGTTTTAGTTTTAGTTAGTCAGATGCGAGGCAATTTCAGAGCGGGTTGACCGTAGGTCGCCGCTTTAATGTCGTTTATCCCCCCTGCGACGGAATCAAATGGATAGGGCTGCAAAATAAAGCTTTATTATCATAAACCAACTAAGTATTGTTGTATTATTAAAAAAAACAATGACCAGCCCAGCTCGAAGAAGAATCAATAGAAAGAAGAAGACCAGCCCTTAAAAGAATTCCAGAAAAAATGGCCAACGACTTTGACGAAGAACCAGAAGCAGAAGTGTAACAAGCAAGAAAGACCCTCATATCATATAATCTATCCATCTCTCTGTCTATGTCTCTGTTTCTTTCTATCTCTCTCTCTCTCTCTCTCTCTCTCTCTCTCTCTCTCTCTCTCTCTCTCTTCATTATATTCACGAGTATTTTAGAAGGTTATTCGATCTCATTGACAAACTAAAACGACAATTCTTCCAGGCTGTGGTTATATCAGTACTGCTGTATGGCTGCACCACTTGTACCCAAACAAAGCGCATTGAGAATAAGCTAGATGGGAGCTGCACAAGAATGCTGCATACAGTCTTGAACAAGTCATGGAAACAGCACCCCACAAGGAAACAGCTGTATGGCAACCTGCCTCCCATCTCGCAAACCATCCGAGTGAGACGGACTAGGCATGCAGGACAATGGTGGAGAAGCAAAGACGAGCTCATAAGCGACGTTCTCCTGTGGAAACCAACGCATGAGCATGCTAACGTGAGCCACCCAGCAAGGACCTAAATTGACCAACTGTGTGAGGATGCAGGTTGCTGGGCAGAAGAACTCCCAGAGGCAATGAGTGATAGGGAAGGTTGGCGAGAAATTGTCATAGATATCCGTGCTGCGAGCGCGACATGATGATGATATAACAGAATATCAACAATAGAGTTTTCTATTTAAACAAATCCATTGATGGATGGTAAGGTGAATTGTAATTTTACATTCTGTATTCTTTCTTTATCTTTTTCCTTCACTCATCGACAGCCAAATAAAATTATTCATCTGTGTCAATAACACCATAAATCTCATACCGATATTTTAAATCGATTGAAAGGATCGACAGTCTGGAGTTTCCCACAATACACAGGATGTATTTGGTTTATTGATATTTAGTCGTTTGCGCTTGACCTACGCATATATTTACCTATCTTTCTGCA
>CM042140.1:104717907-104722907 GCA_023376005.1 Doryteuthis pealeii
AGTTTTTCTTCTCCTAGACCGGTTGCCTAACCAAGGTTAAAGAGCCCAGTCTGCCCTACTATTTATCGATAGCTGGAGGGAGAGTAGGATTCATACCTTTCCCAAGGGTATTAGCGCTAAGTGGAATGCAATTACCACGTCCAGGATTTGAACTCGGGGCGACGAGTCCATCTCCCATGACTTTAACCATTACACCACGCGCTTCCATAACTTGTGTTATATACCCCTTCAACATATCGGGTATATAAATCGAGAGAGAGAGAGAGAGAGAGAGAGAGAGAGAGAGAGAGAGAGAGAGAAAGAAAGAAAGAAAGAGAAAGAGAGAGAGAGAAGGAGAGAGAGAGAGAAAATGAAGAGAGAGAGAGAGAGAGGAAGAGAAGAGAGAGAGAGTGAGAGAGAGAGAGAGAAAGAAATGTAGAGAGGGAGAGAAGAAAGAGAGAGTGAGAGGGAGAAATGAAGAGAGAGTGAAAGAGAAAGAAGAGAGAGAGAGAAAATGAAGAGAGAGAAGGAAGAGAGAGAAAGAGAGAAAATGAACAGAGAGAGAGAGAGAGAGAGAGAGAGAGCGAGAGAGAGAGAGAGAGAGAGAGAAAATGAACAGAGAGATAGAAAATGAACAGACAGAGAGAAAATGAACAGAGAGAGAGAGAGAGAGAGAGAAAATGGAGAGAGAGAGAGAAAATGGAGAGAGAGAGAATTAAGAGAGAGAAAGAGAGAAAATGAAGAGAGGGGAGAGAAAATGAAGAGAGAGAGAGAGAGAGAGAGAGAGAGAGAGAGAGAGAGAGAGAAGGGCATGGTAAGAGAAAGTAAAAAGTAATATGGCGTTTTTATGTTTCTGGTGTAAACTCCTTCCGCTGCAAAGAACTCGACTCATTGTTTGTTGTAATTAAATGCGGTAATTACGGTTTAAAAATAGAGAAACTGAAGATCTTTTTACTTCCGCTCAATTTTTTTTAAATCAATAAGGCAATGTCCGAGATGTAGCATTTTTTTTCGACACTAGAAACTTCGGGATAAACAAGATTATTTAGAAACTTATTTAATCGAAAAAATGTTTATTATATTTATGTTCATCCATAGAGACAGACACTTAAATGTTCTATTAGATGATTAGGGAATTTAGGTCTTTAAGTCACACACACACACACACACACACACACACACACACATACATAGGCACACACACACACATATTTATGGGAGTAAATATGGATAATGAATCCGACAATATTAAGAAATTTGTAAAAACAAGTGTTCCGAAAATAGGATGAATTTATTTATCGATGTTTAAACATTTCGGTTTCTTTAAACCTTCATCAGGATGTATCTTGGGATGGAGAAATTGATGGATGTTTTATAGATGACAGGAGATGAAAATGTTTATAAAATCTTTTTTGTTGTGTAACTGTATTTGTTCAGCGTTATAATTCTAATACATCCTGATGAAGGTTTAAAGACACCGAAATGTTTAAACATCGATAAATAAATTCATCCTATTTTCGGAACACTTGTTTTTACAAATTTCTTAATATTGTCGGATTTATTTTCACAGTCTTCTTATTCTCTATGATAAATTTATGTTTCTTCTAATAAACAAAAGCCCCGATGAAGATCTATTGAAACAGATCGAAACACTGCAGCGTTGGCGAAATAAACATCACTGGTTTTATGAACTTGTGGTTTTTCAATTTTTCACTATATTACATACAGTCGGATTCAATTCCATTTTCTCTTCACATACACACACACACACACACACACACACACACACACATATATATATATATATATATATATATATATATATGAACAAGATGGAATGAAAACACCACACAATGTTGTTAAAGAGAAAACAATTTATAACATAATCATAGCTGATATTGATCAATATTTCGATTTTACAAAAATCTTCTTCAGGACACGTTTACTCCGTGGTGTTTGTGATCGGAGATAAGAGTCAAAAATTCCATCTCGTTCATTCTCATACTGTCGGATTCATTTCCTCTCTTTTAAATTTTATATATATATATATATATATATATATATATATATATATATATATATATATCATCGGGAAGTTTTCTCTTTTCGTTAATGAATTTTGAACTTCAGTAGAAATCCTAGTTGAATCCCAATTGTATAAAATCCTAACGTGCGAAAACAATTTTGAGTCCGCATTAGGAATCAGCACACTTGATTTTAGTCGAAGGCGCACGCTTTTATCTCAGTAGCAAAATCTTTGTTACCCACTGTTACTGCTGAGATGATACTCTTATCTGATTTTCGGAGACGACGTGCTGTTAATATTATTCATTGATTCGGATCAATTTGTTATTTTTCTATTCTCAATATAGGTGATTTCGGATCATATGCCATTTCAGATAGAAATTATCAGGTTGATACAGACCTGTCACGACTATCAGATTGAAAACAATTAGAAACGTCACTCCTAAGATAAACACAAATAGCCAACCAACATATTTGCACTGAATTTTGAATGTAAACAAGGACTTTAGTGAATCTAAATCTACATGGGTCATGAAATACCAAACATTGATCTGTATATTTTAGTTGACAAATAATTATTTTATTCTAATTTGTTTTTGCCAAATCTGTTGGCAACTGTTTTTTTTTCTTCTTTTGGTTGGTGCAAAAATAATTGAAGCTTTTGTTTTTGTTTTTTAAATTTCGATGTATATTTGTGAATAAACTATTTTTCTCGTGTAATATAACATTTTAAAGAGTGAATAATAAATTATTTTAGTTCATGGAATGAATAGGTACCACCAAAATATGTCACTTAATCAGTTTCAAGACAATATTAACCTTTATACAAGTTTAATTGTGTTAAATACGGGGGGGGGGGTACATTTCACAGGGAAAATTGGTGGTACCTACTGACTAGGTATGGCCAACATTTTGGTACACCAGCACCTTCCCCTTTCTTTAAACGTTTATAATTTTTTAAATAAATTATCGCTTATTTTAATTTTCTAAAGAACAGAGGCTAAACTTACAATTTCATTTCTATGAATTTCTTGATTCTTTGCTTACTTTAAACCGGTCACAGCAGCTCTCCTACCACACCCAAGGAAAGCACAAAAACTGGTGGTTAGTTCATATAATTAAGCAGAAGGACTCAGCTTAAAATGACAATAGGACTTTATTTGAATAGAATGAGTTCTATTGATTTGTGTTAATAGTTTTGTCTTCTTTATTTTAGGCTGTCAAATAAAAGATGGAAAAAAAGTAAATTTGTGTGATTTTAATGTATGTGTTCAAAATGGGACTGTACGATTCAAAGTGATATATACTTGAAGACAAAACTCCGACAAAGGTTGATAGACAAAACATTTAATATGGTACAGCACATGGATAAACAGGGTACATAATACATAGAGGTGTACATAAACATACACACAAAAGTGGAGATAATGATACATTCATGAATGGTAAAAAGATAAACATAAAAGCAACAGACATGAGACTAGGAATAGTCCATGCTGTATAAATCACTTATAGTAATGTAAGGGGGGGGCAAAGCCCCAACAAGAGGGGGTAGACCAGAGTCTAACCCATAGTCGTGTCTCGTGGGTCGAGCAACCGGAAAAGAGAAAGAGACGTTCAAACCAGCCGCTTAAATATAAACGTCCCCCAGCGGGAACCAGCGAACTAAACGGGCAGACAACTCCCCAGGCAAATACGAAACTAACGCCACAGGACATAAAGTAGTGAAAACTGCTTGTAATATCAACCAACCATTTGACCAGGAGACATGTAAAGCTACATATTGGTACCAAAATTTCATAATGAAAATAGAGCCTTGATGCTGAGGAGGAGTTAGGATGTTGTTCTGCGATTGATAAAAACCAGTTGAAATTTAAATATGTTTTCCTCGTTTTCAGTGATATTTACACAATGGTGGCGAGTAGTTTAATGGTCGTCGGAAGTGGACTCGGTGACCCAAGTTCAAATCCTAGATGAGGCTGTTTGCATTTCAAATATCGCTAATAACCCCGAGAAAGGAATGCATACAACTATTCTACTTTCAGATATGGATAGATAGTAGGGAATAATGGGCTCTTTAACGTTGGTTAGGCAAACAATCTATGAGAAGGAAAACTCTGAATTCAAACCTATTAAACTCCGCTCAAGAAGTTGACCTTATGTCACATCCTACTTATTTGGAAGGGTTTATATTATATATATATATATATATATATAATATATATATATATATATAATGAAATTACCAGTTACAATTTGACTACAAATACAACTACAATACCCCTATAACTTATCCACGATCCCAATATATCAACAATAATTCATTGTATGATACATTTTATCTACAATCAATTTTGCTTATCTTTCCGGTTACCATTTTCAGTGAAAACACACACACACACACACACACACACGCGCGTGCACACACACACATGTATATATATATATATATAATATATATATATATATATATATATGTTTGATCATTTTCGCGCATCTGCTACTAAGGGGGATCACAGGAAATTCTTCTAAAAATCATCTAAAATTAACTATATGATTTTAATAAAACTTTCGGTATATGAAGTAATAAAAGAAGAACTTTTATTGTAAATAAATGTTTATTAAATTGAATTGGCTAATTATTTTTTTCATTAGTTTTTGTTTCGCGTATTGATCCCCCGTATACATTTCTTGGTAATTCTTTTTTTTTTTGAAAATAAACTTTTTTGCACTTTATTTTACAAGATATATTGAGCCCTTTATTAGTGATGGATTAATTAATTATGGACTAACTACTTATGCTACTGCAATGAAAACGTGGTAGAAACTTTTTGATATATATATATATATATATATATATATATATATATATATATATATACAAGAAAGTATCTGTCTGTCTGTCTGTCTCTCTCTCTCTCTCTGGTTTGCATTTTCAAAAGAATTCTAACTACTGGATTAACTACTTATGCTACTGCAATGAAAACGTGGTAGAA
>CM042140.1:104725407-104732907 GCA_023376005.1 Doryteuthis pealeii
CTCTATCAATGATATTGAGCACTCTTTATTTATATGTATAGCAAACAATCAATATCAATATCAATATATATATATATAATATTATATATATATTAAAAATGGATACAAAAGGAACCTACTCGAGTTTCACCATAAGGATCTTCAGGGTTAAATCCACTGAATTAATCGAGGTACCGATTAATTGCAGCCGGTCACACGTGTGTTCACTGTATAAGATATTACGTTATACAGTGAACACACGTGTGATCGGCTGCAATTAATCGGTACCTCGATTAATTCAGTGGATTTAACCCTGAAGATCCTTATGGTGAAACTCGATTAGGTTTCTTTTGTATCCATTTTTAATAAATTTGCTCTACTTCGTCTTGAGCCCTTTGTATTTGTTATATCGCTGACTTAACCCCTGAATTTTGCACCTCCAACGATCGTGCCCATTTTCACCGGTAAGACACCTTTTATCTCTATAAACACACA
This sequence comes from Doryteuthis pealeii, assembly GCA_023376005.1. Classification (NCBI taxonomy): domain Eukaryota; kingdom Metazoa; phylum Mollusca; class Cephalopoda; order Myopsida; family Loliginidae; genus Doryteuthis; species Doryteuthis pealeii. Next base: position 104,725,882 of record CM042140.1, read on the forward strand.
CACACACACACACACACACACACCCATATATATATATATATATATATATATATATATATGCTCCTGTAACCCGGTAGAGCTCTTTAGGAGCGACTTTAATAAACTTTCATTCGCCAGCATAACGCAATGATCATCTGTTTACAGATTTGATCTCTTTGGTGATCGTAAAGTATATACATAGATGTATGTGTTTAAAACACTTAAAACACCGCTCCTAAAACGGCCGCTGGCGATGGCCTAGAGGTTTAACGGATCGAGCAGACGTAAAGTCAGCCGGGTTTTGCTCCTGGTCGGAGTTAGTTGCTGTGTCTAGCCACACTGATGAGACGTGAAACGTCGAAACACGGTGTCTGTGGATGACTATATATATATATATATATATATATATATATATATATAGAGAGAGAGAGAGAGAGAGAGAGAGAGAGAGTGAGAGAGGGGGAGAGGGGGAAAGAAAGAGAAAAAGAGAAAGATTGATACAGAGAGAGAGAGAGAGAGAGAGAGAGAGAGAGAGAGAGAGAGAGAGAGAGAGAGAGAGAGGGAATGATTGACAGATGGATAGATAATGAGAGAGAAGGGGGAGATAGAATTACGTATAGAGAGTAAGAGAAATAGATATATAGAGTGAAGGAGAAAGAGAAAGATGCATTGTCAGATTGAGATAGAGATAGAGAGAGATGAATAGTTGATGGATACATAGATAGATAGACAGATAGATAAATAGAGAGATAGAGTGTGTGTGTGTGTGTGAGAGAGAGAGAGAGAGAGAGAGAGAGAGAGAGAGAGAGAGGGTGGAATTGATGGTATTACCACATCTTAGTGACTGTCGACATCGACAAGACGACTTAAGAAAATTACTCAAAGATTTAACAACAACAAAAAGAAAGTCCTCTACTGAAGTCCATAGAATAAGTGAACACAAGCAGATTAGGAAAGACGGCGCAAATTCTTTGGTAAAGAATGAAAATGTTATTTTTTCGCATCAATGAACAAGTTAACAACAAGCAGCTGAATTGTCTATTTTTGAAGAATTCAAAAGAAAAGACTATTGTTATCTTTCGCAGGAAAGAAGAGCATCACCATCCACTCCGAAAAAAATAAAGATAAAAATAAAACTTACACGATATCTAGAGAAAAAAACATTAAAAAAAGAAAACGAAAAAGAAAGAGCCAATTCTTAAAAATAGAAATCATAAATTATTTCTTCTTGAAGTTTTGGATACATTGTTATACGAGGTCGTCGTATAGAATAGAAATTCAAGTCAGGTAAAAATTTATCTATCTCTCTCTCTTTCTATCTCTTTCTCTCTCGCTTTATATATATATATATATATATATATATATATATAATATATATATAAAACAACAGTTCCAAAAATAAGATGAATTTATTGATCGACGTTTAAACGTTTCGGTTTCTTTAAACCTTTATCAGGATGTATTATGGGGTGAAGAAATTGATGGATGTTTTATAGATGACAGGAGATAACAAAATCTTTATAATTTTTTATTTTATTTACTCCCATATATATATATATATATATATATATATATATATATGTGTGTGAGGAAAAATGAGTAAAGAAAAGAAAAGTAAATGGATAAAATGAATTTAATCGATCACTTACACATGTGTTTCGGTCAGTTTATGAGTGTGAAAAATAAATATTCACTCTGATGAAGGTCGATTCTTGTATGTGTGCGAAATATTTTCACACACATAAACTGACCGAAACACATGTGTAAGTGATCGATTAAATTATCCATTTACTTTTCTTTTCTTTACTCATTTTTCCTCATATTGTCGGATTCAATTCCTTTTCCATTTTTAGACATATATATATATATATATATATATATATATATATATATATATTATGTTATTATCAAAAGTGGTATTAAATAAATGATTAAATTAAAGTTATGTGAAACTATAAGGTTCATACACCCCATGTGATCACTATTAGGTCCTGGCAGGGCACCCACTGTGAACGTATGAGGAATGTGACCCTATATGCTTCGCCCCGAGTTCAAATCCTGGACGTGGTAATTGCATTTCACTTAGCGCTAATACCCTTGGGAAAGGTATGAATCCTACTCTCCCTCCAGCTATGGGTAAATAGCAGGGCAGACTGGGCTCTTTAACCATGGCTAGGTAACCAGTCTAGGAGAAGGAAAACTCTGAATTCAAACCTGCTGAACTCCGCTTAAGAAATTGACCTTGTTTTGCATCCTGCTCGTGCGGAGGAGTTGGTAAATATACATATATATATATATGCTTCGCATACGTACCCCACTAATACTATGTTGTCCATAGTACCAAATATGATACATTGTTATACGAGGTTGTGATTTTTGACAGGAATAGAAATTCAATTCAGGTAAAAAGGAATGACTTTGTGTATTTTTTTTTTTTTTGTGTGGCCAAGATTCAATGAAGATGAAATGAATTTAGATACAGTAAAAAAAAAAAAAGAAAAAAGAAAAGAAAAAAAAGAAGCCTAATCAAGTGTTCATTTCTCAACGTGGAAAGTTTATGTAAAAGTTGACTGTGGCAGACACTCCGGCTTCACTAGTATCTTTTAGTTTGCACGGATCACCAATTTTCTCTTTATCACGACCTTGGAATAAAAAAACAAACACATTACATCTACAGTACAGAAACGCTACCTCTCTTTCCATCTATCTATCTATCTATCTATCTATCTCTTTTTCTATCTATTTCTCTCTCGCATTATATATATATATATATATATATATATATATGAGAGTAAGTAAATAAACAATGTGTTTATTTGATAAGGCTTTTTGCCGACAATTTTTGGAGGATATACGCTTAATTGAAGTCATACCTAATTTTGAAAATTAATTAGTTACTAATTAATGAATTTAGGCAGGCTCATGTGTTCAAATGTAAGGCTAAACAAATCGAGAAAATGTCAATCCCTGAATTTACATTTCGACCTATTAGGTCTCATCAGCAAGGATATAGACATTATTGAACATATAAGCCCGCCTAAATTCATTAATTAGAAACTAATTCATTTTCAAAATTAGGTATGACTTCAATTAAGCACATATCCTCCAAAAATAATTATATATGCTTCCCACTCCTATGGTTGAGCACTGTGGGGGACATTAATTGTAACTTCACCGTTTGGCATTAGCCGTGACCCGTCTGTTTACAGATTTGAGTTCTCTGGTGATTGTAAAAACATACCGCCGTAAAGTATGCAGCAATTAATTGTTTACTCTAGACAAACGGCCCTCTGAGAGCCGCAAGGGTAAGGAACTTGGCAAACGAAAATTCTGTCGGGTTTCGATCCCGGCTAGAGGGACCTATTAAAAGGTCGAGCCGCACTGATGAGATGTAAACTTCGAAACACCTGTTTGTGATGACTGATATATATATATATATATATATATATATATATATATATATATATATATATATATATATATATATATATATATACGCTTCCAAATTTTCAGGTTGAGCACTCTGTATAGAAGGGACTAATTGCGAAAATTCACCGCTTCGGCGAAATGCTAGTCCCACTTGTTTACAAGTTAGAGACCTCTGGTGAGTTTATTTCCGGTTTAGGAAATATAGCGATTATTCTGCCTTCTATTCTAGGCAGCTGCTTGTGGACCCATTGGTAAGAGACTTGACGAGCGAAAGTTCGTTCGGGTCTCGATCCCGACCAGAGGTAGCTGCTGAAAAATAAGTCTAGCTGCACTGATGAGGAGTGAAACCCCGAAACGCGCGTCTGCAGATTACTTTATATATATATATATATATGTTATTATCAAAAGTGGTATTAAGTAAATAATTCAATACGAGAAGCAGCAAGAGCAAGCAACTTCCGGCCAACGCAAGACAAAAGTTATATCAGATCATTCATTTGAACTCAGACACTGGACTATTAACGAAAAGAAGAACCGCTGACTTATCTCTCGACATTGAATAACCGTGATTCTTCTGCTTTAATCACAATGGCTTCACGGATTTTAACAAAAACGAAACGTCTTTGGCATAAAATAACCCAAGGGTTGATATGCCGTAAAATCTAATCAATTAACCAACCAAGCAAGCATATCATTTCGTGATAATCCTCAAGGAGTGGTGCTGATTTAGAATTTCTTTAAATTGAAAAAAAAAAAAGAAAAGAAGAGAAAGCCAAGCATCATTTTTTAAGAGATCACTGTTACATGAACTGATTATTTGATTCAAACCTCTGGTGGAAAAGTCGAGATAATTGAAAATATATTTCCATGATTTTTAGAGAGAGAGAGAGAGAGAGAGAGAGAGAGAGAGAGAGAGAGAGAGAGAGAGAGAGTTTGCTTTGATTTCCCAGGCGAAGCTTAATTTCCTTTTGGTTTACTAGTGTGATATATCTCTTGACTTTCAGTACAGAATACATTTAACATTTATCTGACGAGTTACCATGACCAATCCTGGCTGCTTTAAACCACTTTAAGATTTAGATCATGACGAGCAAAATTAAGAACTGGTTTCTGGTTGGTTGGTTTTACGGCATGTCCAACGTTGGGTTATTTTATGCCAAACACATTTTGTTTTTATTCATTCTTGTTTGGTTTACAATTTTCTTTCCAACACAATTAAAAAAAAAATTAAACTCATTTTTTGATCTATTCAACCCATAAATGGGACCCTAACGAGTATTACCATTCAGGGTCAGTGACCTGGGAGTATTAGTGATGAAGGGGTATTCCACCCCCACCCCCGAGCTCCCGGATTGGATCTACATCACTAGACGCAGTTTAAAGGTCATATCTGAGACACTAAGAACATATAAGATAAAAAGGGTTGGGAGTTTGCTTTAAGGACAATATGCTCGGTACAAATATTGGTGGTAGAACTTGATGTGACCAGTCGTCTGATCAAAGTGGACCTCTCCGATCACCTGTCTAGCCTGAGTGACGACTAAATAGTCCTAAATAGATACATATAATCAGACCGACATAGATTGATAGACACTATTTCACTCTATCTCTGTCTTTCTCTCTCAATATATATATATATATATATATATATATATATATATATATATATATATATATCGCCGACGGCCGCCAACTCAAGCGTAAACGCAACGCTCTTCTCTATAAGGAGGAATGGAGCACTCTGTGACGGCCTTTACACACAAAGCGATGTGTGTATTAAAACAGTTAAAATCCCCTTCCCATTCTCTACGTGAAGACAGCCTAATGGTTAAGGTGCCGAACTGACACCCAACCGACCGGAGTTCAATTCCGGCTGTAGGTAGCTTACAAAATGTCTAGCCACACTGAAGAGACTTGATAAGTCGAAACACGTGTCTGTGGATGACCCTATATATATATATATATATATATATATATATAAACTTTGTTCTTGTGAACGTTTTTCTTGTATTTGGAAGCATGGAAATAACCGAACAAAAAAAAAAACCCAAAAAAAAACAACAAAAAAAAACAGAACGAAAACAGAATTCTAATATTCAGCTGTTGTTCTGTTCCTGGTTCGATTAATTCCGATATTTCGGGTGAACCTTCACTATTTGTCAAGGTATAGTGAATAGAGACTTTCTGGGGAGAAGTGAAATACAGTATATGGGAGAAAAATTGATGAAGTGATATATTATATATATATATATATATATATATATAATCTGAAATAGATATATATGAACAGACCGAGATAGATAGATAGATAGAAAGATAGAAAAGGTAAAGATAAACCAAGAAATATAGATACATAGATACATGGCTAGATAGATAGTATTTAAGGTCGATTGATTGGCAAACCGATCTACCACGAACTATACAAGAATACACACTTCACAATGCGTTAAAAAATGCTGACAATCGATGATGCCATGTTTGAATGTTTGGCTCAATAATCTCAATTTATTTTGAGATTGTTAAGCTCTTAGGCAAAATTGGTTCGGTTCAGCAAGAAAAATATTTTGTTGTGTTTTTGGCGCCAAATTTATCTGATTTAATAAGCAATGGTACTAAACAGTGTCAAAAAAAAGTTACACAAACAACATCCTCGAGTTTTTGCCTGTTTCAATTACTGCATTTGTATCTTCGCGCATGACCGGGCTTGGATGTCTCGATATAATTATTTACTAAGCTTAATTTAGATGTGGCACAAGGCCATAAGTATGGGGCTCCCAATGAGAATCGAACTCACTATGAATAGTCTGCAAATCTTCCTTGTTAACCATTACACTATGTGAGGTGCCCTCAAGAATAAGGTATAGTTATTTACTAATCTTAGATGTTAAGTATGGGCTCCCAATGAGAATCGACTCACTATAATGGTTGCAAATCTTCATTGCTAACCATTACACTATGTAGGTATAGTTATTACTAATCTTAGATGTGGCACAAGGCCATAAGTTTGGGGCTCCCAATGAGAATCGAACTCACTATAAATGGTCTGCAAATCTTCATTGCTAACCATTACACTATGTGAGGAGCCCTCAAGAATAAGGTATAGTTATTTACTAATCTTAGATGTGGCACAAGGCCATAAGTTTGGGGCTCCCAATGAGAATCGAACTCACTATAAATGGTCTGCAAATCTTCCTTGCTAACCTTGACAGTACGTGAGGTGCCCTAAAGAGTAAGGTATATTTATTTGCTAATCTTAGATGTGGCAGGTGGCCATAAGTATGGGGCGCCCAGTGAGAATCGAACTCATTAACAATGGTCTGTAAATCTAGTGTGCTAACCATTACACCACGTGAGGCGCCCAAGGATGTCTCGATATATGAATGCATATTACGTTTGCATTATCGTCTGCTACAGTATGCGGTGTCATACACGGAACGGCTGTGGTGTAATAGCTAGCAAGCTTGACTTACAAACCATTACTAGTGAGTTCGAGCCTTAATGTGGTCCTATACATCCGGCCTTTTGCCACAACTAAGAAAAGCTTAGACAATAACTATAGAAAAAGAAGAGGGCGTCAAGTGATGTAAGGGTTTGCAAGCTAGATTATCAGACCATTGT
>CM042140.1:104737907-104745407 GCA_023376005.1 Doryteuthis pealeii
GCGCTAGTAAATGAAGCGTATAGTAAAACAATTCAAGATAAAACAAAATTATAAAGAGAGATAATTAATACCGGTGTATTGTATCGTGATAGGGAAGGTTGGCGAGAGATTGTCATGGATATCCGTGCTGCTTGCACGACATGATGATGATGATTTTAGAGCGCCAGAACCACTGCTCATCCATTATCCGCTTGAATATATTTACCAACTGCACGAGCAGGATGCGATACAGGGTTAATTTCTTTAGCGGAGTTCAACAGGTTTGAATTCAGAGTTTTCCTTCTCCTAGACTGGTTTTCTATCCGAGAATAAAGAGCCCAGTCTTCCCTACTATTTATCCATAGCTGGAGGGAGAATATATAGATTCATAGTTTCCCAAGGGTATTAGCGCTATGTAAAATGCAAACAGCTTCGTCCAGGATTTGAACTCGGGTCGACGAGTCCATTGCCTACGACTATAACCAGTACACCATGCACATCCGTATTCCATGCAGTTATCTAATCCCTCTCAGCCATGGACAGGATGTGACTCAACGTCATTTTTTAAAGCGGGAAAAGATTGAAAAAAACAAGAATTGTCCGTCGAGTTCAACAAAACATGCATAAAAGAAAAATGCTGCCAAAATCTATTTATATATATATATATATATATATATATATATATATAATATATATATATATATATAGTATCCAATTGCTGATTTAAATTTTTTGTTGCAGTGGCATCATTAAATAATACAAAAGTGCTCAATATATTAAAAATATAGAGTAGTAGTAGTAATAATATGAGTAGAGGAAAAAGTTAAGGGTCTACCATGTTTTTAATCCAAATGGTTTCATCAGAACCCTACCCTATGTTTAACTAAGTCGATAGTGTAGGGTAGGGTCCTGATGAAATCATTTTGGATTTGGAAACTCTTAATTTTTTTCCTCTACTAATATTATTATATGTATATATATAATATATATGTATATATAGAAGTAAATATATATATATACCACTTTGATTAGTAATCAACTAAAGACTAAATAATAATCTTAAGATTTAGTATATATATATATATATATATATATATATATATATATATATATATTTGTAGGTACGTTACCAGGTAATTTGGTATCAGGATTATTCTAAGATGGTCCTTTCTTCCAAAGGTAAAATGTTAGAGAGTTCCGGTCCGTTTGAGAACTCGATGTTTAATTTTTTTATAAACAGAGCAATATAAATAGTAAAGAAAAAAGCTTAAAAATCGGGTATCTGTGAGTGGAAATGGTACCCTAACCGCATAATAGCCGATTTTTAAGCTTTTTCATTTAATAATAATAATAATATTAATATATATATATATATATATATATATATATATATATATATATATATATATATGACACAAGTACACGTACACATAAAATGTAAGTAAGCTAGATATGTAGGTATAAATGTCTGTTGCTCATCCAGAGAGACACACCTAAATGTCGATATTAACGAATAGTAAGATAGACAAAATCTGTTTCTTTCAAGTGAGATAAATCACAGATGAACATGATCTGATTGATTCTTCAATGAATAATTTTTTTTCTCTTTCATTCTTTTTCCACTCTTTCTCGTACACCGCCTCCGCCCCCGCTCCTGTTTTTTTCCCTCCACCCGCTTCTTAGTCGTGTCAATCGATTAGACAACCAAGAAGCTGTTTGCTTACCTTTCATTTTCTATTGTTTTTATTTTCATAGGTATGTGTGTGTGTTGTGTGTGTGTATGTATGTATGTATGTGTGTGTGTGTGCGTGCATGTGTGTGTATGTGTGTATGCGGGTATATGTGTGTGTATGTATGTGTGTGTATGTGTTTGCATGTATATGTGTGTGTGTTTTTTTGTGTGCGTGTGTGTACTCGCGTGCGTGTGTGTGTGTGTGTGTGCACGTATGTGTATGCATATGTGTGTGTGTGTGTGTGTGTGTGTGTGTGTGTGTGTGTGTGTGATAATACACGAGTTAAGAATTTGGAGGCTCGCCACACACACAACCGACATCTTTTCGGGATTGTATGAGATCCGCTCTCAGACATTATTTGAACTAAGCATGATCACATTCATCGATTTGTTAAGCCTTTCTTTCTTTCTTTCTTTCTTTCTTTCTTTCTTTCTTTCTTCCTACTTTCTTCCTTTCTTCCTTCCTTTCTTTCTTTCTTTCTTTCTTCCTTTTCTTTCTTTCTTTCCTTTCTTTCTTCTTTCTTTCTTTCTTTCTTTCTTTCTTTCTTCTTTCGTCCTTTCTTTCGTCCTTTCTTTGTATTTATTTATTTTCCAAGATGTCTCTGTTCCAGTCTATTCACCTTCTTTCTTTCTGTCGCTCTTTCTTTCGTTAGTTCGTTCGCTCGTTCCATTTTTATCAGTCCAATTTCTTTCCTTCATCATTCATTTTCCAATATTTCTCAATTATAGTCTGTTACTTTTCTTTCTTTCTTTCTTTCTTTCTTTCTTTTTCGGATACGTCAAACAGTTCACTTTATTTTCCTTCAGATCTGTTCAACTTCTTTCTTTCTTTCTTTCTTTTTTGTATTCATTTATTCATTGTTTCCCAATATGTCTCTATTCTAGTCTGTTCACTTTCTTTCTTTCTTTCTTTCTTTCTTTCTTTCTTTCCAATATTTCAAATGTGTTCACTTTCTTTCTTTCAAATTTGTTCAACTTCTTTCTTTTTTTCTTTTTTGTATTTTTGTATTTTTTTATTTATTTCCCAATATATCTCTATTCCAGTCTATTTCATTTCTTTCTTTCTTTCTTTCTTTTTTCTTTCTTTTTTTTTTCTTTTTTCTTTCCTTCTTTCTTTTTTTTTTGTTTTCATTAGTTTGTTCATTCGTTCGCTCGTTCCATTTCTATCAGTCCTTTTCTTTCCTTCATTATTCATTTTTCTTTCTTTCTTTCTTTTTCAATATGTCCAAGCTACTCACTTTCTTTTCTTTTAAATCTGTTCAACTTCTTTCTTTCTTTCTTTCTTTCTTTCTTTCTTTCTTTGTATTTATTTATTTATTTTCCAATACGTCTCTGTTCCAGTCTGTTCCCTTTTTTTCTTCTTTCCCCTTTCTGTCGCACTTTCTTTCGTTCTTTCTTTTCCATTATATATATATATATATATATATATATATATATATAATCTTTTCTACCTAGTTTTATTTGTTTTCTATGATTCTCGTATCGACATGATAATTTCAAACATGGTACAAGTGACCTATATGTGCAAATACCTGTATCAACCTATTCCAAAAGCCCACACGCAACCAAACACATATATAACCTCTCTATGCACACACAAGTATAAAAAATCACACGTCTATAAAAGTACTTCCACGAAGAAATTTTTTCTTCTTTCCAATATTTGGCAAGTGGTGTTCTTCGTTGAAGTAACACCAATTCTGTTCGAAGAATTCGATGAAGATTTAACTCTACTTTTCAATGTGAATAGTTGGTAATCTCATGTCTCTTTAAGAAAATGAGGACATCTGCTTTCTAAATGTAAGGTGAATGAGTATCCCATTATTTTTCAACTAGAAGCAGCTACCCAGCAGCGCCTGTAGAGAGGGGGTGGGACAAAAGTTAGTCTCGCAGATCCATTATTACTGTATAAAGAGTTGGATCATCGCAGGATGACCCATTAAAATCCCTATTTAAGAAAGACCTTGCATTGATCCGGTTAGGTGAGGTGTATCAGATGAAAAAGTGCACAGACCTTCTGAAAAGAAAAAATTAATGTATCCTATTATTTGAATATTATTTTTTAATTATCTTATCAAATCCTCATTATTTTTTATCAAAAACCAAGCCCTGGTGATATTTAATGTGTATATATATTTATTTTGCCGTTAATTGTTTTATTTTCGAAGTTTCCTCCGCACATACACATATACACAACTGCCCTTTATATATGTATAGATTAAGGCACTCACACTAAAAAATGAAGTAACAATAAAAATGAATGGGCTGTTTTATATATGAACCGACTACATGAAGCCTTCTAAATCAGATTAGAATGTAGTATCTGTTCTGAATCATCCGTATTCCCATCTTCAGGAAATCAACTACATCCGGCTTTCCGACTCTGGATTAGAGAGTAGGGTTATTTCCTATAACTCCAACCTAAAAAAGGGGAACCACTCAGATTAACTGATAAATTGTTTAGTTCTTTCTTGATCTACTAAGAAAAAAGAAAACGGGGTTAGGGCTAGGGGTTAGGGTTAGGGTTAGGGGTTAGAGTTAGTTTAATGGGAAAATAATGGGTAGATTAATTAACAGATAAAAATTTAATCAGAGTGGTTCCCTTTTTAGGTTGGAGTTATAGGAAATAACCGAGTGTAGTATCTGTTTATCTTCAACTGTATTCCCATCTTCAGGAAACCATAAATATTCAGCTTTCCGATTAGGATCAACATGTAGTATCTGTTCTTCTTTTATGGTCTATGGCGCAGGAATCGCAAGGTTGTTGGTTCGATCGGCCCTCGCTAACTCAGCATATGAGTAGCACAGGGCTCTGTGCGATAAAGTGATGAGCTGGTGGTAGGTGTGGCGCTCCACCTCAGACGCAAAAATAATCTCCTTGGTCTAGAGTTTGTGAAAAGGGGATAGACTCCCTCGCTGTCTGGCTGATACTGACATTAGGCGACTCCAACGACTTTACTTTTACTTATCTGTTTTTCGGTTGTATTCCCATTTTCCAAAAATCGACTCTATCAAATCTTCCGACTAGGATCAGAATGTAGTATCTGTTCTTCTTCAGTCATAATCCCGGCATCCAGAAAACCGACTATATCTAGCCTTCCGATTAGGATTAAATATTTTTTCTTCAGCCGTAATGCTGGCTTCAGGAAACATTCAATATCTGGCCTCCGATTAGTATTAAAATGTAATATTTGTTCTTCTTTGCTACATAACTAATAAGTAGCCAATCCATTGTGTAAGGAACTATAGAAATTAAAAATAACGGTTTAAAAGTAAGAAAACGTGCAAAGTTTCATGTAAATGTGATAGACAGGTAGCTGATCACCGACATACCTATTAGCAACTCTCTCTTTATACATGTGACTACCCAGTCCGTGAGAACAATTGAGAGAATTAATCAGACTAGTCTTAGACGTCTTATTTATTAGACATATATATGGTTTGCGAGTTTATCTTATCCAAAGAACTGAACCCACAATGAAACGGGAGTATATATTCAGTCATCCACATATACCGTGCTTCGACGTGCCACGTCTCCTCTGTATGGCTAGGCATAGCAGGATACCTACCGCTGTGATTGAAACTCGACCGAATTATTATCAGTCATAGTTCTTTACCCCTAGGCTATCGGCACAGAGCGAGATTTAACTGATAAATACATATATATGTATATATGTATATATGTGAGGTATCCAAAACTTGGTAGTAAGGGATGATTCTATATGTGATTTCTAAGACACACTGTATTATTATTGTATGATCCAGTATGTACAAATACAGTGAATCTTTAAATCACTACAGAGAGCTCGATGTATAATAATCTTTTTAGATTATATACAGAGCAATATTTATCTATGAAAGGAAGGAAAAACTCAACACCGTTATTCCACAAAAAATGTATTTCGATATAATTAATTTTGGTCGAAATAAATTTATTATGGAATAACGGTGTTGAGTTTTTCTTCCTTTCAAAGATATATATGTATATATATATATATTTACCAACCCCTCCGCACGAGCAGGATGCGACACAAAGTCAATTTCTTAAGCGGAGTTTAACAGGTTTGAATTCAGAGTTTTCCTTCTCCTAGACCGGTTGCCTAACCAAGTTTAAAGAGCTCAGTCTGCCCTACTATTCACCCATAGCTGGAGGGAGAGTAGGATTAATACCTTTCCCAAGGGTATTAGCGCTAAGTGAAATGCAATTACCACGACCAGGATTTGAACTCGGTGCGACGTGTCCATTTCCCATGACTTTAACCATTACACCACGCACTTCCTACTATATATGTATATATGTATTTCGACCGAGATAGAGCTCCATCCGTAATAGGAAAGATTTACATTTAAGCGCAAATCGTCGCCAGTCAGAATAGTAGCCACGTTTAACAAGTTTTTGGCAAATTTATTGTTATTTTTTCCCTATATTTTTGTGGGCTAGTTGACGTATATTTTTGACGGCTAGTCGACGTTGGAGTACAATGAACAAAAAAATAGGGAAGAAAGTTTTGGACACGCCTGTGTACGTGTTCATAAATACATTATGCTCCAGTACGTCAATCGGTCTACAAAAGAAAAGATATATATAAAATTGTATATAAATAATAAATGAAAATGTTTTTTTACAAAATATCTTAAAACTGGGTTACTCCTCTATCACACACACACACACACACACCCTGTCGGCTGGGGCGTTAGAATACACCGACTGCACCTCTGCAGAGGGTGAGACTCCCACAATGGGGCCACCTGTTGGCCGTGGGTGGCGACCCGTGATGCTTAAGGATAGAGCCCAGGTGGATGAGCAGTTCATGACATGCAATATTCCACTTTGGCCCCATCTTGGGCTAGACGGGCGGTCGTAGAGGCCCCCTCCGATCAATCGGCTGGTCACGTCAAGCCCTAGCACCTATATGATTTTCCCAACCCTATAACCCTTATGGCAAGCCCCAAACCCTTTTTATCATATGGGTGCTAGAAGGCGGTGGCTGTGGGTCTACATGTCCTGGGAATGACGTTAAACTCTATCTGATGGTGAGGTTCCAGTTCTGGAGGTTTGGGGAATCTGGAGCACTCCTTCATCAACATTGCTCCCTGGTCCACTATGACCCGGAGTGGTAGTACCTGTTAGGGTCCAATCTATGGGTTAAATAGAAAAATGTATTTATAAAAAAATTGTATTATCCATTAAGAATTGATTTATTTCAAAACTTTATTGGCATTAAATGACCCACTGAGGTTGATATGCCGTAAAACAAAACAAACCAAACACACACAGACACACACAGACACACACACATACACAACCCAATGGTCTGAGGATCGCATAGGTGAGAAACTGGCAATTACCAAGCGCCATTGATTCTATGTCTACGCTATCCTAACATAGATATGCTCTTTATCTATAAATATAACAATGTTCTCTCCTTTCTCTATCTCTCTATCTTCCTCATTTGCTTTTCATTCAATTTCTATTTTCCTTAGGCTTCTATGTTGTCAATTTCTTTTCATATGCACACCTTTTCTGTATGCGCATATACACACTCTGTGTATAATATATATATATATATATATATATATATATATATATATATATATATATATATATATATATATATATATATATATATATATATATATATATATATATATATATATATATATATATATATATATATATACGCATACACACATACACACATCTATATGGAGGTGCGTGGTTAGAGTCGTAGGAAATCGACTAGTCGGCTCGAGTTCAAATCTTGGACGAAACTGTTTGCATTTAACAT
>CM042140.1:104750407-104785407 GCA_023376005.1 Doryteuthis pealeii
CAGATCATTTAATGACGAATCAAGTCATTTTTTTGATAAATCAAAGGACTCGGTTTGCTTATAGTACATTGCCCTTGCTTAAGTGGTTACCCAATTAAGGACTGAATAGGCTCACCGCTGCTTAACTTCAGTGATCTAGCGGAAACCGATGCCTTGAACGAGACTTGACTGTAACAAGACTAAATGGAGAATAGAAAGCGAAATAAAGTAATAAAGATAAAACATAAAGGGAATATAAAAAGAGAAGTGAAAAAAAAAGAAAGAAAGAACAGAAGCTAGAGGGAAAATTATAAAAAGAAGGAAGAAAAGAGAAAAGAAAGAAAAAGAAATAGAAGCAGAGGAATGTAAAAGCAGAGAGAAAGAAAGAAAGAACGAACGAAAGAAAGAAAGAATTTAAAAGAGGTAGGAAAAAAAGAGAAGCAAACAATAGAAAAGGAATAAGAAAAGAGAGAGGGTATAGAAAAAAGAGTTGAGGAGAGAAAAAGAAGAGAAATGAAGAAATTAATAAAGAGAATAAAAAGATATAAAAGGTGTGTAAAAAAAGAATCGAGTTTTTTTTTGTACTTTTTGACACACCTTGTATTCCGAAAAAAAATAAAGTTCCATTCAATAATTTATTTTTCAGAATACAAGATGTGTTAAAAAAGTACCAATTTTAAAGCTGTATTTACCAAGATAGAAATGAATTTTTTTTCAGAATACAAAGTGTGTCAAAAGTACAAAAAGTCTTGATAATTTTTTGACTCACCTTGTAGGAGGTAAAGAAAAGAAAGAAAGAGAGAGAGAGAGAGAGAGAGAGAGAGAGAGAGAGAGAGAGAGAGAGAGAGAGAGAGTAGTACGAAGAAAAGAAGGAGTGAGAGAGAAGTACGTGTAGAAGAAAGAAAAGAAAAAGAAAGGAAAGAAAAGAAAGAAAAGAAGAAAAGCAAATGGAAAAAAGATAAGAGGAGAAAAATAAACAGTAATGAAAGAGGAGATAGAGAGAGAGAGAGACAGACAGACAGAGACAGAGACAGAGAGAGAAGAAAAATGAGAAAAAAGAAAAGAGAGAAGGAGATTATAGAAAAGAAAAAAAGACTGTGAGAAATGTGTGTAGAAAAAAAAAAAAAAAAAAGAAGAAAAGCAAATGGAAAAAGATAAGAGGAGAACAAGATGAGAGAGAGAGAGAGAGAGAGAGAGAGAGAGAGAGAGAGAGAGAGAGAGAGAGAGAGAGAGAGAGAGAGAGAGAGAGGGGGGGCGTGATGGAGAAAGGAGGGAAAAGAAAATGAGGAAAAAGAAAGAGAGAGATAGATTATAGAAAAGAAAAGAAGGGATAAAAAAACGACGAAATGAAAGTTGAAAAAAATAAATAATAAAAAAAACAACACGAATTATTGAAGAAGTCTTAAAAACAATTTTCGACAAATGGGGACCCCCATCAAGATAAGCAACACGAGGACATTGCGTGCAGTGTCAGAATATATAGCGTGTCTTGTTGAAATGTAGCGAAAACTTCACTGAATAATAAAAATAAAAATAAAAAAAGGAACGACGTACATCCTCTCAACGCAAAACACGACGGCTTTTAACATCGACTCTGCTGATTTGTGGACATATTTAAAAAAAAAAAAAGGCTACCTGGCATTGCCTGGGAGAGTGGGGAAGTTAGTCCCGCATATCCATCGATTATTCTGGTCTTACATAATTGATTTGTTTGTTTTAATCACGAACGCGACCAATGACTTTAACCTTCTCTTACAATTAAAATCCCAATTTTCAGATAGCTTCCCAGACATGAATAAAATCTTCATTATTTTTGCACAAAAAAGCAAGCTCTGGTGATATTTAATGTATATATATATATTTACTTCATTAATTGTTTTATTTTCATAGTTTCATCCGGACATACATACACACACCAACTGCCCTTTATATTCTTTTGAAAGGGTCCAAAAGATTCAAGGTAACATCAATCCTTTGCAATTCTATCCAGCAAACGAAATGCAATTCCTTTCCCAACTGAACACGCCACTCTCACTTCAAATAGCAGTCGTCAGATTTCACTTTCTTCCTCACTCGCACTGTCAGCGACAGTCCGTCTTTATTTCTGCTCGTTCGGATGCGCTTATGCAAATTCCGATATACTTTATTTGAGTCTCTACTAACAATACCTAAGCTACGAGATGTATAGATAACTTTATAAAAACAACTTTTAAACTCTTGATATAAATGTTCATGAGTGGGCGAGGATAGCTACGAATCGTGTGGTTTAGGAGAGACTTGTTCATGGTGGCTGTAAAGGGTTTGAGGTAAAGCGGCTCGAGCAATCCATCCTGAAGCGAGCTTTACGCAAGCTGTACATCTACATTTAAGCATGGCAATGTATGTGATGTGTCTGGTAGGGCTTGCTTGTCGAGGCTGGGCTCCTCAGTCATGTACGGTCCCATACATGGGGAAACCACGAGCTCATATGTGCGACAGTGTGCGTAAAAACAAAACTGGACCCCTGAGCCATCTGCGTCCTCACAACCGGACTGCTTGCTTGTAGAAATGGCTTTCTTCTGTGAATAAGTGGCAATCACCATATTTAACCGTGTAACGCAAAGTTAACATTCGTGTCAAAACTGTAAATATCTTACCAAAATCAAGTATGTATACAAATAGATATATTCAGGTTTGAATAACTATATACAAGGTCTAGATTTTGATAAAATGTTTCTAATCTTTCGTATAGCTACGAACTAGGTATGAATAAAAACACTTGCTTGAGTCGTCATCTATAAAGTGCCGAATTTTAAAAAATGTTCACAAAAAAATCTGCTAATTATTAGAATTATTAGAAAGAAAAGAAGAAAAGCAAATGGAAAAAAGATAAGAGGAGAAAAAGAAACAGTAATGAAAGAGAGTGGGGAGATAGAAAGAGAAAGAAGAAAAGAGAGAGGAGAGAGAGAGAGAGAGAGAGAGAGAGAGAGAGAGAGAGAGAAAAGAAAATGAGAAAAAAGAAAAGAGAGAAGGAGATTATAGAAAAGAAAGAAAAGAGTGAGAGAAGTACGTGTATAGAAAAAAGAAAAAAAAAGAAAAGCAAATGGAAAAAACATAAGAGGAGAAAAATAAACAGTAATGAAGAGAGTGGGGAGAGAAAGAGAAAGAAAGAAGAGAGAGAGAGAGAGAGAGAGAGAGAGAGAGAGAGAGAGAGAGAGAACAGTAATGAGTTTGATAAAATTAGTATTATTTGGATTATTCGGACTATTGTCCTCATATTAATGATAATCCAAATAATACTAATTAACAAGCCTCATCTAATATATTCAGAGAAATAAAATTTAAAATGTTTAGAAAAATTTAGTGCAGTAGTAATACTTATTAAAAAAAACTTGTTTAAAAGCCGAATGCGGTCCACAGTAGGTCTTTATAATATGTTAGTGCATTCCTTGATACACTAACACTAAACATTCGTTAAGAAAAGACAAACAACTATGTCGGCTACGACTGTAGAATACGCCGACTCCATCTTTGAATAGGGATAAGACTCCCAGGGGCAAATGTTGGCTGTGGATGGCGACACGTGATGCTTAAGGACGGAATCTTGGTGGCTGAGCGGTCCATGACTTGCAACACTCCACTTTGGCCCTTACTTGCGTTAAACTGGTGTTCGAAAAGACCCCTCCGATCAAACGGCTGAAATAAGATTGTCACGATCATATTGCTCGTATGGCAGCACCCAATCCTTTTGATCAAATATGTACTAGAATGCGGTGGCTGAGGGTTTACTGACCTAGGCATCTAATGGTGAAGTTTCAATTCTAGATCTCTGGGAAATGTGGAGTTCCTCTTCATTGCCATTACTCCCAGGTTTACTCTGACCCGGAGTGGTAGTAGCTATTAGGATCCCATCTATGGGTTAATTAGAATTTTTTAAAAATGTGTTTAAAAAAATTGGAAATCCCAACAAGAATGAATAAAACAAAAATGTGTTCGGCATAAAATAACCCAAAGGTTGATATGCCGTAAAAATCCAACCAACCAACTAACCAAATAGATCTTTCATATTGTTTGCGTTAAAAAACATTTAGGTTTGAATTCAAGTTTTCCTTCTCCTAGATCGGTTGTCATACCAAGGTTAAAGTCTGCGCTATTATTTACCCATAGCTGGAGGGAGAATAGGTGGATGCATACTTTTCGCAAAGGTATCAAGTAAGGATGTAATCGGTAGATAAAGATAAGTACATATTTACCAACCCCTCCACACGAGTAGGATGTGACACAAGGTCAATTCTAGCCGGAGTTTAACAGGTTTGAATTCAGAGTTTTCCTTCTCCTAGACCGGTTGTCTAACCAAGATTAAAGAGCCCCAGTCTGCACCGCTATTTACCAATAGCTGGAGGAAGAGCAGGTGGATGCATACCTTTCCCAATGGTATTAGCGCTATATGAAATGTAGACAGCCTCGTCTAGGATTTGAATTCGAGTCGCCGAGTACATTTCCTACGACTCTGGTGGTTGTGGGGGTGGTGATGGTGTTGCTAGAGGAAGACAATAAATGAAGAAGAAGAAGAAGAAGAAGAAGAAGAAGAAGAAGAAGAAGAAGAAGAAGAAAGAAAGAAAGAATGAATTGAAGAAGAAAGAAGAAGAAGAGAGAAGAAAAAATAGAGTGAAGAAGAAAGATTAAAGAAGAGAAGAAGAAAGAGAAGAAGAAGAAATAGATTGAGAGAAAGATGAAAAAGATTGAAGAAGAAGAAAGAAAGAAGAAAGAAGAAGAAGAAGAAGAAGAAGAAGAAGAAGAAGAAGAAAGAAGAAGAAATAGATTGAAGAAGAAAGATGAAAAAGATTGAGGAAGAAGAAGAAAGAAAGAAAAAGAAAAAGAAGAAAAAAAGAGAAGAAGAAGAAGAAGAAGAAGAAGAAAGATGAAGAAAGATTGAAGAAGAAGAACTGCTGCAGTAATAACAGCAGCAGTAGTAGTAGTAGTAGTAGTAGTAGTAGTAATAGTTGTGTTGGTGGTGATGGTAGAAGAAAGAAAGAAAGAAATTGTGAAGACGGTGAAACAAGAAACAAAGCTGAAAAGTAAGAAAAAAAGTTGAAACTTTATTTATTTTTACTTTTTATTTCTGATGACATTGCAACAAGCATCAAAACTGGATAAATCTCTTTCTCTTTGCATCCGTTATTATTTGGCGAGTCTGTGGCTTGTAGATTTTTTTAACCAACAACGAAAATCGAATGCCTCACTACACAATTATTTACAAATTTGTCTCTTTTCTTCCATTTTTCGTCTCATTTTACTGTCATCTTTAATAATTTTCATTGATTTGAAAAAATTGTTTTTGCTTTTATCATAAACATTCGCATCATTACCCTCATAATCATCTTTTACCAGAAAGCACGAATCTCAGCTAAGTGTTTAACTCTTTGTCTACTAAATTTTCCCCATGACTGTAGAAAATCTTCTTGGTATTTTTTTTAGCTGTATGATGAGATATTTCAAATTTCACTATTCACATCATAGACAGAACAAAAGTGAACAGGGGTGCTTACGTAGTGATTTTTCAGTATAAACAAGAGATATGTGCGAGAGTCGCTGCCAGCGGGTCACAGTAGGGTCGCAGTGGTAGGAGAGCCGCTTTGAGTGGTTTAAAGTAGTCCAATACATTTGGGGATCATTCCAAGGGCATCAATTACAATTGCTATCACTGTCACCTAGATGTTCCACAGCTTTTTCAGCTATCTGGCAAGATCTGAGTATTCTTCTCTTCTTCTTCTTCTTCTTCTTCTTCTTCTTATTATTATTATTATTATTATTATTATTATTATTATTATTATTATCTCCTTTTGAGTTTTAACATCAGTGTTAGCTGATGGTCTTTCGCTGGAGTCTGAGTGACAGCAAGTCTCCTCAGTCTCCAGGACTCTTCTGAGTATTTGGCAGATTGCAGCAGTGCAGTGTTCTGAATGGTTTCAATCCTTCCTCTAATATCCAAACATTCCAAGCCCTTTTCTAATCCTTTTGGGACTGTTCCAAGTGCACCAACTACAATTGGTATCACTTTGACTTTCATATCCACAACTTTTTCAGTTCTCTGGCAAGGTCCAGATATTTGTCTATTTTTCATTTTCCTTTAACTTCACCCTGTGATCTGCTGACACTGCAAAATCCGACAGTTGACAAGTTCTTTCTTTTTTGTTTATCACCACTAGTCTGGCCTTCTTGCTGGGATAAGGTGATCCGTTTTATCTCAAAGTCCTAGAATTTGTGCGTTTCGTTCTCAAGAACAGATTCTGGTTTATGCATATACCATTTTGTTGTGTGGTCAAAATTTAATTTTTGCATAACCCAGTGGATCACCTTCCCAACCCAGTCGTGTCTAGTTTTGTATTCTCGTTGTGCTAGTTTGCTACATTCGCAGAGTATATGGTTAACAGTCTCATCTCTATTACCGCAAAGTCTACATTTACTATTTTGTGGTCTTATCAATTTTCGCTTTGATGTAGTTTGTCTTATGGCATTATTTTGTGCAGCAATTATAGTGAATCTGTTTCTCTTGAGGTTCCCTTTCTTAACCATGTCCAAGTCTTTTGATGTGCAACTCTTCTATTTGTCGTTTGAAGCGTCCGATAATTGTTTTTCTTCCCATTTTTGTTTTCTAGTCTTTGTCGTTTTTCTGTTTGCCCATCTGCCGTTTCTACTATTGTCGGCCGCCATAAGTAGTTTGTCTTTGCTCTTCCTTGTGTAATCTTCAAGTTGTTGGATTGTGGTTCTACGCATTCCTCTATGTTGGCAAGACCTGTTCCCCTTCCTTTCTTGACACATACAATATATCTCTATCATCTCTAGGGTGGAAAGCCTTGTGGCATGGTCATAATTTCTCGTCTTTGGTCTATCTGTCTGAGTTCTTCTTTTGTCCATTTTAAGAATGGTGCTGAGTATCTCTTCTCTCTCTCTCTCTCTCTCTCTCTCTCTCTCCGTGCGTGTGTGTGTGTGTGTATGTGTCTCCAGTGAATCGTTACTCTTTGAACACATTTCGCATAATACTACTCTGTCCCATAATGGACCATAGATTTAGTATGAGAAATGTATTTATAAATGTACACGCTATTATGGGACAAAACAAGTTTAATTCATTGTTCATTTCTATCTTGATAAATATAGCTTCAGTCTGGATACTTTTTGAACACACCTAATATAATATTACATTTACTATAGTTTAGTGAAGGTTTTCTTATATTTGTTCCTGCAATTTTGTCAGATGTGTTCCCAGTCAGATTGACATTAAAGGTTAAATGTTATTCCGTTCATTTTTCTTTTTAACTCGTTTCTTTACGCTGATTTCATTATCCGTTGCCGTTGTCTTATATAAATTCCAATACATGTTCATGCTACTTTTACGATCTGGATAAGGTATAGGTCGTACCCCGTCGGCTGTGACTGTTGAATAGGCTGACTGCACGTCTTGCTGAGGGGTAAGACCCCTCCTAATGGGACCACCTATTGGCAGTAGTTGGTGACCCGTAATGCTTTCAGAGGATTTGTTACGTAATGAATGGGGTAGCCTATTCATTGGGTAACGTAGTGTAGAATATAACCAGGGTTTAGACTGACAGCTTTTTACTTAAAGCATTTTTGCCTAACTTTGGCGACTATACTACTGGGCGATGAATGCGTAGAATCTGAAAGCGGGTGGGTATGCGAAGCTTTGAAAATCTGAAGTAGCATTTATTGGCTACTGGAGGGGCTACCAGGCCGAGATCTTGACATTATCCCTTGGATACCGACGTTGGCCTACCACTGTGTCTCGGTAATGGTTTTCTATTAAAACAATGGTGTCCTAATAATTACTTCACAGCAAGGCGCCTTTCAATCTTTTCTTGTGTTTTCACTTTTCTGTGTGGAATTCTTAAGCCTCTTTCTGAAATAATTCAAGAATAGATGAACATGTGTTAATTAAAAATAAAAATAAACAAATAAAATCTGCATATTCGATTTCTCGGTCTTAATTAGAATGTGCATAATTTGATTTTAAGATATCGATGAAAGACACTTTCACCTTTAATTGTTCGCCAGATTGGAAACTAATATTCAATGTGTCATTGCCACCTTCGTGCTTATTATTATTATTATTATTATTATTATTATTATTATTATTATTATTATCATCATTGTTATTATTATTATTATTAGCTCTCTTTATTAATAGTATTTATAATTAAATCATTCGTGATCTTTATATCATTTTGATATTTATACTAATTCCGCGAGGTCATTCAATAAATAAGGTGAATATTTTAAAGAAAAGCAAAATACATTTTTAAACTAATACCCGTAGTATATTGCCATTCTTTGCAAATGTGAGATTCTGGCCTTTTTACCTGGTCATCGGAATAAATCGAGTGGTTACACACCTATTAAAATATGGGGTATCGGCTAATATACATCAAAATATTCCTGGTTTGAAGAAACAACAAAGATGGAAACGGAGAGGGATCCAACACCAGATACAGACCAGAGACCGTTCTGATGAAGAAAGAACTCAAAGGATATCCTCAAGACGGCCAATAGAGAAGATAGCAGAAGTAATAAGAAACTATTCAACATTCCTATTAACAGAATTAACAGAATTTTATTTCCAGTCATACGAAGGAATTATATTCTTGAGGGATAGAGCATAACTCTAATACCCCATGCCAATGGCTTTTGCGGGCAAATTCTTCCTGAACTTAGCACGTACATCTCCACTGCTTCCATATGGACGAGTTACTTTGCCACCAGATAATTCTGATATGGCTGTCATCTTTTGTACCAGGGACATTGGTCTTCCTTTTGGCTTTGTAGGAACAATTCTTGCCAAGATAGAAATCTGTTTCCTTCTTTGTTAAGACACCATCACTTTTCAAAAGTGCAGTATGCTCATATTGGTTTCTGAGACCACGCTTGTATCCAGTGAATACAGATTTAGCGTAGAGCCTGCCGGGTGTTCACCTGGAGGCTTGTCGTGTTGTCGTGTTAGATTCCTATATCTTATTATAATGGAGATTGTGTGTCTTTTATGTCTGTAACCGAAACTATATCATTACTCAAGTCACAATTCCCTTTGTTATTTACATCACGTTCTCCATGATTTTATTTTTATTTAAATCTCAAGTATTAATAAAATTGTTTTACATCATTAAGACTATTGACCATATCTACATACTAATAACATGCAATTGTATTTATATATACAACAAAATAGCGTATTACAGTGTGAATGGGAAGGTTAATTTGCATATTGATCTTAAAAATTTGATTTTAATAAATATATGCTTAGTATTATTGATTTCTAATTGTTTGGTTTTATCTTATTGAATATGAGCAAAAATCTCGGGGATAAATCTTAAAAGAAATCTATTAACAAGACGAAATAACTGTAATTTTATTATTTACTTCCTATTTTAACTAAATAGTTAAATTAGGAAAATTTACCAATGAAAGACGGGAGTAATGGAAAATGATGGAAGAGTTAGTTTTAAAGTTGTTCTATTTTTCAATCATACACCCTCTGTTCCAAATCTTTTTATCTGCATTCTTATTCAGTTTCATTAGCCTTTCTAATTTAATATGATATTTTATTATATTAAAACTTTAACACTTGCACCCAGAGGGTGCATATATTTGCTAGTAATATTAATAACTGTATTGACTTAGTGTCACATACTACGCGTGCAGAGGGATTGATGAATACATACTTGTTGTCTCTTGACATAAAAATAATTTGTATATAAGGTGTGCTGAAGAACACAACTTGTATTTATAGACTGTTCCAAAACAGCGGTGCTGAATTGGTAAATCAAAACCGCCCAAACATGTATTTAATTTACTATTTAAAGGCGTTGATAAATTGTCCTAAATTACACGCTGTAAGCACAGATCAACAGACGAGGATTATACAACTCTCTAAGGACAGATCAGCGGACAAAGATTAGAACTGATACTACATCTTTCTACTTCAAGAAAGGATCAAACTTTATGCCACAAGGGATCTCCTGTGTAAAACTACTTTCTCATTGTAAAACTACTAAACTCGCTATATGGTAATTATTGAGTTGCTTGTGGTGTAACGGTTATCGTCGTAGGAAATGGACACGGTGACCTGAGTACAAATTTCTTAATTCTGTAATTCTGTTTAATATCTAAACAACTAGGCCACTGTTTTTATCATTACATCATTTTGTTTCCATTTGGTCAAGTGCATCAACCTTCAAACTCATAAGACTTAGCTTTATGTGACCTTTTCTTCTTTGAAAACGGACAAATCATCTAACATAAAAATGTTGTTCGTTGTGTAATGGTTATCGTCTTAAGAAATGGATACATCGACCCGAGTTCAAATCCTAGACGATCCTGTTTGCATTTCACATAGCGTTAATACCCTTCGGAAAGTTAAATAGTAGTACACACTGGGTATTGGTATGGCGACCGGTCTAGGAGAAGAAAAACTCTGAATTCAAACCTGTTAAATTCTGATTAAATATTGACCCTGTGTTACATAATGCTCACACGAAGTGATTGGTAAATAATACTTGTCACGTATTTATTTGTTTTGTTTTACGGCATATCAACCTCAGTGGGTCATTTTTTTATAAACACATTTTTCTATTTAACCCATAGATGAGACCCTGACTGGTACTGCCATTCCAGTTCAGAGTGGACCAGGGAGTAATAGTGATGAAGGGGTGCTCCACAGTCCCCAGACCTCCAGAACTAGAACCTCACGTCATCCATAGGACCTGAAGACCCCCTCCCAGCGACCGCCTTCTAGCACGTATATGTTAAAATGGTATGGAGGCTCGTGGTGTTATGGTTAGAGTCGTGGGAAATGGACTCGTCGAGCCGAGTTCAAATCCCGGACCAAGCTGTTGGCATTTCACATAGCGCTAATACCCTTGGGAAAGGTAAGAATCTAATTCTCCCTCCAGCCATGGGTAAATAGCAGGCAGAATAGACTCTTTAACAATGGCTAGGTAACCACTCTAGGAAATAGAAAACTCTGAATTCAAACCTGTTAAAGTCCGCTAAAGAAATTGACCGTGTGTCACATCCAGCTCATGTGGAGGAGTTGGTCAATATATATATGATCAAAAAGGTTTGGAGCTTGCCATAAGGGCAATTGGGTTAGGACAATCATATATAGGTGCTAGGCCTTGCTGATTGATCGTAGGAGTTTTTGTCACTTTACGTATAAGTAACAGCTATGACTCTTCATCTTATATGAAAGTTTATTCTGTCATTCTATTATTCTGTTTTTTTTTTCGATATTTTTTTTAAAATTCTGTTATTCCGTTGTTTCGATGTTTTTTTTTAATTCTGTTATTCCGTTGTTTCGATATTTTTTTTTCTCTCGTTCACATTCGGCTCAGTTTACAAGAACAACTAACAGAGGATATCAAACCGCAAAGAAGATGCTTAAAAAAATGAAAAAAAAAAAAAAAAGAAAAAATCCGATTATCTGACTTAAGAAAGACGCGTAAAAGTATCACGTGATTCTTGATGAAAAAAACCGAGTTATAACACCGAGAAGAGAAAACATAGGATATATTGTATGTCTTATGTATCATATTTCATGTGTAGACATCGATACCGACAGTAGTAAATCCAGGATATGTCGCTCAGTGGCGAAGCTTTTAACAGGAGAAAAAAAGAGTTTCAAATTCAAATGTCTGTACGCCTACTATCATCATCATCATCATCATAATCATGTCGCGCCAGCAGCTCGAATATCCATGACAATCTCTCACCAAACGTCCCTATCATTCATTGCTCCCGAGAAGTCCTCAACACAGCATCCAGTATCCGTGCAGAGCTGGTCAATGTACGTCTTTGCTGGCCGGCCGGCATTGGCGTGCCCATGTGCTAGCTTCCATGGAAGAACGTCACATATCTGCTTCTCCTACAATGTCCAGCGTGTCTTGTTCGCCTTACATATATGGTTTGTGTGAAATGGGGCAGGTGGCCGTACAGCTGTTATCTTGTGGGGTGAGTAAGACGAACAAGAGATGCTGGACACGATTGGAGAAGTAAGGATGAGTCCATAAGTGACCTTATCCTGGTGACACCTGCACATGGACTCAACAATGCAGGCCAACCAGAAAAATCTATATTAATCAGCTTTTCTGAGGATTCTGGATGCTGCGCGGATGACTCCCATGGTCGATGACCGATAGGAAAGTTTGGTGAGAGAGAGTCATGTACACTCAAAACGGCAGTTTTACGAGGGTGAGTAAAAAAGTAATGCAATTTTCTTTATTTTATGTGAAGCTTTTTTATAAAACTCAAGCTTACATTAAGACGCTAACGAGACTCAGAGAAGGAATCCGACGATTTGCCAATCGAAAATGTCCTCCTTCTGTATGACAATGCTCGACCACACACAAACATCAGTACAAGGGAGAAAATCGCCTCATTCGGGTGGACAACTTTATCGGAACCTCCATACTCACGAGATTTAGCGACTTCAGACTATCATCTCTTCGGGCCATGAAAGAGGTTTTGAGAGGCTAGCATTATTCCAGCGACGGGGAAGTGAAATCTGTAGTGAAGAAGTGGCTCAAAGAACAGTCAACAGAATTTTACGAAACAGGGATACATGCATTCATTCGAAGGTGGAGCATTTAGTAGGGATGTGATCCACAGTACTAGCTTCATGTTGATGTATGATAAATGTTCGTGAGTTGGTAATTGTACATACTAAACAAAATGGCATTAATTTTTGACAATCCCCGTATTTCGTACTGTTGTAGCGAGGGTTTGGTACATTTTCTGTCTCCATGACACTTTCCTGTGTCTTTGCAGTTTTGACAAACATTGACGAGCGATCTTCTTTTTTAGAAAAGGCAAACACAAAATAGCAGTAGTCCGTTGGTGAAAGTCTGGAGTAAAATTGGCAAAGAACAACAAAGAATTGGCAAAGGCAGTTTATAAAACGGGGTAAATTTAATTATCATTATTAAAACTAGCAACCACCTTGTCGGCTGGGGCGTCAGAATACACCGACTGCACCTTTGCAGAGGGGTAAGACTCCCCCAATGGGGCTACCTGTTGACCGTGGGTTGTGACCCGTGATGCTTGAGGACGGAATCCTGGTAGATGAACAGTGCATGACATGCAACACTTCACTTAGGCCATTACTTGGGAAAAACGGGTGGTCAGAGAGGCCCCTCCCGATCAAACGGCTGGTTCTCTCAAACCCTACCACCTATATGATTGTACCAATACTATAGCACATGTCAAGCTCCATACCTTTTTATCATATGGGTGCTAGAAGGCCGTGGCTGAGGGTCTTCCTATCCAAGGAATGACGTTAAACTTTATTGGATAGTGAGGTTCCAGTTTTGGAGGTTTGAGGAATGTAGAGCACCCATTTATCACCATTACTCCCTGGTTCACTCTGACCTGGAGTGGTAGTACCTGTTAGGGTCCCATATATGGGTTAAATAGAAAAATGTATTTATAAAAAAACTGAATATCCATTCAAAACTTTGTAGGCATTTTGTCTATTATGATAGACCGAGACGTTATAACGTCGACATCACTACCTATAATAAACATCCCTCCTGTACAACATCCCGTGTTTGTCTGCTTTTCCCCACAACGAATAAATTCATAATTACCTGTAAACTCTCATTCTACAAAACAATTTCATGGCGATTCGAGAAGAAACGGTGAACAGTCCCAGTCCAGATTTAGTAAAAATAATTTGTTTCCCAATAAAATGTCGTGCGTTCCGAAATTAAATCTTTAAATATTGTGTCTAAATTTAGATTTTATTTAGATTAATTTCCCAAGATCTTCAATCATTTTTTTCTTTCTTTCTTCGCAGCCAAGTAGATGTATGTGTCTGTCTATTTCCAATATGGATGCTTTATATCGGTGAGTAGAAGCTGATGTTGTGCGCATGTGTATATACGAGGTATGTCAGAAAAGTTCGAGGACTGGTATCACAAAAAATTATTTCAAATCCAAACTACAAGTTATCCCCAACAAAATAATCCACCTGAAGTCTAATGCACTTTTCCATCCTTCTCTGTCACGCTTGCATGCACTCAGGAAGGATTCTTTCGGGATTCTTCTTAGCTCTGTCGTCACGGCCTTTTGGATATCGGGCACATCCTCAAAACTGGTCCTCTTCATGACCTCCTTGGGCTTAGGGAAGAGGGAAAAATCACATGGAGCCAGGTTGGGCGAGTAGGGAGGTTACTTCAACACAGTGATGTCCTTCTGGGTCAGGAACTCTCGGATACTCAGGGCAGTGTGTGCAGGTGTGTTGGCATGGTGAAGGAAAACTCTGAATTTAAACCTGTTAAACACCGCTTAAGAAATTGACCTCATCCAGAGACACCGTGTTTCGACGTTTTACGTCTCATCAGTGTGGCTAGACACAGCAACTACTTCTGATTAGGAACGAAACCCGATTGACTTTTCACCAGCCCGGTAGGAGCGGTGTTTTAACTGATAAATATATATATATAGTTATCCACAGACACCGTGTTTCGACGTTTCATGTCTCTTCAGTGTGGCTAGACTTAGCAACTATTTCTAGCCGAGAGCAAAACCCGACTGACTTTTCATCTATCTGAGAAACGGAGTTTTAACTGGCAAATACATACACAGGTATATATTTTTTACAAATCATTATAGGGCTCAAATGTGAAAAAATACGAGAGGGCCTAAATAGATCCTCAACTTAACATGTATCTAAATGTTGCTTGAAATTTTAAAGTGTTAAATATTCGGTTTATATGATAAATATTTGATGCCGTGGTTTAATGGTTAGAGTCGTAGGAAATTGGACTCGTCGATCCGAGTTCAGTTCCTGGACGAAGCTGTTTGCATTTTCACATGGGGCTAATTACCCTTGGGAAAGGTGGATCTAATTCTCCCTCCAGCTATGGGTAAATACCAGGGCAGACTGGGCTCTTTAACCATGGCTAGGTAACCAGTCTAGGAGAAGGAAAACTCTGAATTCAAACCTGTTAAACTCCGCTTAAGAAATTGACCTTGTGTCAAATCCTGCTCTTGTGGAGGGGTTGGGAAATATATATGTGATAAATATTTGTTATTGTATTCGGTGCATTGATATACAAAGAGAACATGTTGAAAAATGCGTATTTGTTCTCGAAAATAAATGCATTCATTTATCATTACGATACGGATTGTTTGATTCACCTATATATACATATATGACTGTATAAGTCTCTCTCTCTCTCTCTCTCTCTCTCTCTCTCTCTCTCTCTCTCTCTCTCTCTTTCTATCTATGAGCGAGTATACATATTTGGGTTATTTCCTATAACTCCAACATAAACAAAGGGGAACCACTCTTGCCTGATAAATTATTTATTTTCCCATTAAACTAACCCTAAACACTAACCCTAACCTTAACCCTAACCCTAACCCCGTCTTATTTTTTCCTAGTAGATCAATAAATAAATGAATAATTTATCAGTCAAGAATGGTTCCCTTTTGTTTATGTTGGAGTTATAGGAAATAACCCATATTTGATTCTATATATGTGTTTTAACATATTTGGGCAAATATATTTCTGCAATTGAACGAGCCAATACTGTTATATTAATATCAAATTTAGTTTCTGCGCCCGTGCAAGCATCTATTTAAAGCCTTGGTCAGCGAACCAAAATGTCCATAGGGAATCTCTTTTGGTGGTCGATATAGTCTTCAATGTCTCTCTGAAGGCCCTGGTGAATTATAAGATCAGTCCCAGTTATTATTTCCATAAGATCTTCCTCGACACATATCCAGACTTTCATGTACATACTAGAGTTATTTGTATATTTCACATTAGATACAGTAGTTTGTTTTTGAGCCAAGGAAAGAAAAAAAACGGGTATTTTGAATGCTGATTTTAGAGGCGGCCAAAATTTCACCTCTTAGCAGGTTAGCGCAAAGAGATCTTCCAGATCATTTCCACGTTGCGCATCTGTCCTATCGCCAGTGCTTAGAATACTGAGTGTATTACCTGAAGATGGGTAAGACCCCGCCCCCCCCCCCAAAAAAAAAGGGTATCCTAGGAATGACATTAAAATATATCTGATGGTGAGGGTTCAGTTCTAGAGTTCGAGGGAATGTACAGCACAAATTCCTTGCTATTAATCCCAGGTCCTCTGGCCCAGAGTGGCTTCATGACACATGGTTAGAGGAACAATTTATCTGGTTCCACACAGTTTGAAGTTTAAGTATTGGTTTTGGTAAAAGACAGTAGTTCTGCCCTGCATCAAATAAAATCATCGCTTGTTCTACTTACAAGTTGTGTTTCTAATTTCAACGAC
Source organism: Doryteuthis pealeii (assembly GCA_023376005.1). Taxonomy (NCBI): domain Eukaryota; kingdom Metazoa; phylum Mollusca; class Cephalopoda; order Myopsida; family Loliginidae; genus Doryteuthis; species Doryteuthis pealeii. The sequence continues at coordinate 104,766,694 of CM042140.1, forward strand.
CTACTCTTTCGTACTGTTTCTAAAACGCATATTTTCCCAGCCGATGCCATTCAAACTCACCCTGTCTTCTTTCAACATAGCAGTCCTCGTAAATATGAGAAAATAGAAAGAATTCGAAGACATTGCGCTCGAAGCAATTGGTAAATTTTGGTTCTTAAAATCTTTTTATAAAAGATTTCATAAATTTTTAGACTGATTCAACAACTGAAATCTCTCAATGTCTATCATTATTACAAGCAAAATAAAAAAACACCCTCCGAGTGATGTGAAAATAATTAAAAAAAAATATTGCCTGAAGTGGGTGTGAGTTAAAAGTTCAATGCCAATAAATAAAATTTTATTAATCTCAATTCATTAGAAAAATGCATTCTTTAAAAATTGTTTTCGATAAATAAAATCTAAGAAATGTTTGTAGTAGAGTAATCTCAATAAAGTTCCGTAATATGCGATGAATAGGGAACACTTACTTCCACGACCAGCTCTTTTGTACTGTCTCTAAAACGGATTCACCTATATATACATATATATGTGTGTGTAAAGTTCTCTCCTCCAAATAAAATGAAGAGCAGATCAAACTAAATAAAATCAGTTCCATCTTTAGTCGACAACAGGAGACTGGCAATTCTGAATTGTACCAAGACACATTTGTGTATATATATATATATATATATATATACCGAGCAAACATGAACAGCATGTTCGCCATCATCTGTGAGAGGCGACTTCGCTGGCTTGGTCATATCAGGAGGATGGACAAAAGCCGCATCCACAAAGACCTACTGCATGGCTAATTAGTAGAAAGCTCCCGACCGGCAGGGAGACCACGCCTACACTTCTTAGACGTGTGCAAGAAGGATATGAAGACATGCCCCATCAACACCAACACATGGGAGGTTGGTGCAGAAAACCGAGCGGCCTGGCGCCTCCTTGTCAACCAAGACACGAAAAGGAGTGAAAAAGAGAGCCAGAAGAAAGGAGAGACAACAGCAACTCCAGCAAGCATCACTGTTTGTTTGCAGTCATTGCACCAGAGATTGCCATTCAAACATAGGACTGTTCAGCCATTCGTGCAGATGCAGTTAACAAAAAAAAAAAAAAAATTAGGACACTACGCCATCGTCCTTAGCAGACGGAAGGATGCCAACTATGATAAATTCCACTCCTCTAAATCGAATGAAAGCCAGTTCTCGACGAAATTATGGTGGGTCCCTTAACCAAAATGTAGCAAAGAAGAAAAAAAATAGTCATTTTTACGAACAGGTTTACCAAAAAATCAGAATTGTCTGATTAAAATTGCAGGGAGATCAATTGAAAGAGAAAAAAAATCTAAAATAAAACTGCTTATGGCGGACAAAAATAGTTGCCCCATCACTTGTCTGTTCTGATTCTGTCATCCTCCACCCTCATTCCTCTGGCTCCTTCCTCAATTAAACCATCGTTTTGTGCAGATTTAGAGGAGATGATTTTTCTTTTTCATTTGCTGGTCGTTTGCACGTACCAAAAGAAGGATCGATATCCTATTAAGCATTTGCCTGATTAAAAGCGAACGTATTGATTTTTTCTTTTAAATTTTGTGGTAGAAAGTTTTTTAAATCATTAATTCTTGTGTAAGGGAAGAGATTTAAAAATGCAGATAAAAAGATCTTTTGGGGAGACAAACTTGAACTTATAAGAAATCCTGACAGTGAAAAAAAAAAAAAAAAAGAGAAAATAATAAAACAACAACAAAAAACAAAACAAAAACAAAAACGAGCTACGAAGATGAGTCAAAAGTTTTGCAATATTTTTCTAATGTGATTTGAAAGCTGCACATATGAACGTGCAACGTAGTCAAAACCCTCCGCGCGAGCAGGATGTGACACAAAGTCAATTTCTTAAGCAGAATTTAAAAGGTTTGAATTCAGAGTTTTCCTTCTAGACAGGTTGCCTAACCAAGGTTTTAGAGCCCAGTCTGCCCTACTATTTGCCCCTAGCTGGAGAAAGAATAGTAGGATTCATACCTTTTTCCAATGGGATTAGAAAAGCTATGTGAAATGCAAACAGCCCCATTCAGGATGATTTACGAGTTCGAACTGGACTAAAACGCCGCAGGACCAATCAAAAACATTTGTTGTGCGAAAGGTGGAGTTGCAGTTGATCACAATCCTGTAACTAGATGGTTTAAGAAATTTCGTTCGCGTCGCAAGAAGCTCGACGATCAGACAAGATCAAAGTAGGCCTAAAACAGTAGATTCAGAGGTCGTGCTCCAAGCCAGAGAGGCAAATCCGACGAATACCACTGAAAGAGTCTCAGACAATCTAGAAATCTCACAATCTGCTATTTTTCGTCATCTTCACGACAACGGCAAAGACAACCAGAGCTTCCGAATTGTGCCTTATATTTAAAAAAAAAAAAAAAAACATTGCAAAACTTTTGACTTACGCTCGTAATTTTTTTTTTCATGTCAGCTTCAGATGTTTTTACCGAAGTAGTGAAAGTAACGAATCACATTGGACTCTTAGATAACGCGTTTGCCTGATACTCTAAATGAGCTACTGACCGGATTTGCTTCTATACCTTAGAACACGGCCTCGGAATCCACAGGTTTAAGCCTACGTTAATTTGCCGGATCCTAGAGATCCTTGAATCCTAGTGACATTTTTTCATCCAACTTATTACTACACTCCGATCAACTGCGCTGGCACCTTTCGCACAACAAAGGACTTGCTTCCCTAGCATTCTGGCTTAGATCAAATTCGGAAACCATACATAACGTGAGGAAATGTGTTATATACCCCTTTAATCGGGTGTATATAATCGGTATGTGTGTGTGTGTGTGTGAGAGAGAGAGAGAGAGAGAGAGAGAGAGAGACAGACAGACAGACAGACAGACAGACAGACAGTTGATGAGGTATGGGATGATGGTTCTTACTTGTTAATATCCGCTTAATGTTTCTAACTTGGTCGCCATATTCTTCAGGCTGACTTCTCTTCTGCTAAGGTTGGTTCTTCTTTATTTCTACGGTTGGTCATTTCTTGTTTGATATTAACTCAACAGACAAGATTTGATGTTTTCTTTTAAAGCTTTATTACAACCGGATTCCGCCGCGGAGAGACCGACATCAGAGCGAGCAACTTTTGAGTCCGCTCGCTCTGAAATCTCTGTCGCATCTAATCTAAAAGTATCTCACACCTAATCGCGCGCTTTCTAAGGGAAGGTCAGCGGAATATCACTAGTTGTCAATCATTGGAGTGGAGTGTAACTTTCCACTGAAATCCAGTTCTTCTGGCTCTAACGAACTTTATTCAAATATCTAACTGCAGGTACGTACATAAATCATAATCTGCTTATGAATCATGTAACAATGAACAGCATCTTAGCACACCAAATACGCTTGGGGTGTACAAGAAATATTCCGACAAAGAAGTTGTATTTATAACAAACATAGAAATACATTTAAACAGGAATACATATACAAATTACGAGGCACAGGACAGGTATACAAAACAGATACATAAATGCATTATAAAGAAAGTAGGACGCAGGCTTTCGTTCTAAAAAAGAGATCCATAGTTCCTGAAGGAATGTCACTTACTTATGACAGGCCGGGGGGCTAAGCCCCCACATAAAAGGTATAGATGCAAATGTCGGTACTCTTCGCGGAGAACCGTCCCGGTCTCCTGCCGGTGGCTGCTGTAAAAAAAACCCAGCTACGATTGAAGTCCGTAGCCGAAGCGGTGTCACTTGCAAAAAAAACAAAAAAAAACAACAAAAAAAAAACCCAACAAAAAACACAACAAACAAACAAAACAACCAGCTTAGGGCGTTTTTCCGAAAAACCAACGCCAACCCCAACCCTAACCCTAAATTCTAACCCTAAACCGCCATAGTTAAAATTAACAGTTTTATTACAAAATTTGTGGGTTCTGTATTTTTCTGAAAAAATAAAAAAAATAAAAACAAGAAAAAAACAGCCCAAATTATTTATTTATTTTCCCATGAAACTAACCCTAAACCCCAACCCCAACCCCAAACCTAAACCCTAGTTTGTTTTTGCAAGTGACACCGCTTCGGTTACGGACTTCAATCGTAGCTGGTGTTTTTTTTTCAGCAGCCACCGGCTAGTGTTTTTGAGGCAGGAGGTCGGGACGGTTCTCCGCAAAGAGTACCCAAATGTCTAACATGTGTTTTGTTTGCTGTCCTGGGGAAAAGAGAACTCAAACTTCGCGCTTTCCTGACGAAATACTCAGAACCCCTCGCGGGAGAAAAACTGTAGCAAGGGAAGATAACTCTTCCAGACTTAACAGGGGCAGAAAATCGTTACATCACTAATACTTTTCAGTTATATAGTATCAAGTATTTCTATCGCATACTAATAATTTTCAAACAGATCTGTTTGACCCATAAAAGGGACCCTAACAAGCACTACCACTCTAAATCAGAGTGGATCTGGGAGTAACAATAATGAAGAGATACTCCACATCCCATATCTGAAGAACTTGAATCATCAAGTTCTTCAGATATGAAATCGCGCCATTTCCTATCTACCACAGAACATTCTAGAAAAAAATGGATTGAAATAACACCCTACCACATACAACATTAAAAAAAGAAAAGTAAAAAAAAGAAAAAGAGATAAAATATACCAGCCAAATTCTGATCAAAACCCTTCGGGTACTTCGGTGATCCATCTGTTTCTTATAAATATCTGACTTTTAGCAGTATTAGCCAGACAGTCAGTGCTTATTGCGACACGAGTAAGTCTCATTCACCTCTTTCTGCCAGTTGGAACCTTTCTTCTCATACCGACTACTACTACAACTGCTGCTGCTGATTTAAACTCTGAACAGACCTTTTCATCTGCCCAAAGGACTTACTTTTAACGTTGTCGTAAATTCGTTTAAATTGCTTTGTTCATGCTTGTTTTGTTTTTATTGAATAAAGCCAGGGGTCGGGTTAGCTCAGTCGGTAGAGCGTCCGGCTAGAAACCACCAGGTTCCTAGTTCGATACCGGTCCTCGCCAGCTCAGCGTATGAGTAGCACAAGGATCTGTGCAGTAAATTAAGGAGCTGTGTGGCGCTCCACCTCAGACGCTAAAATAATTTCCTTGGTCTAGCACAAGTGAAAAGGAGATAGACTCCCTAGCTGATTGGCTGATACCGACTTTAAGCCGCCCCGACGACTTTACTTTTTTTTATGTAGCCTTTGTCTAATATTCTTTTTATCAAGATACAAGTTCGCTACACTCACCATCAGATGCTATTTATATCCAGTACATCGTTTTTTTGATGGTGGGGAGGATACAGTCAGCATATCCTAAGCCTCGTCGACAGGGTGGAGCACCGTCCCAAGGAGTCTGAAGTATGCAGTTTCATATCAATTTTTCGGCGGATTATCCAGACTTCAAAATTTGGTGGCTTAGAATTATGATAATCCACGATTAATTTTAAATTACTTTATTCTCTCTCTCTCTCTCTCTCTCTCTCTCTATACATATATATATATATATATATATATATATATATATATATATATATATATATATATATAAAATCTGTAACTGTTTATACCATTGTTAGTGAAAAAACAAATTATCTCCTAAGGGAGATAACTTTTATATGTTTCAGGGGAGAGAACTTTAGTTCTCTTTCCTGAAGGATATCATATTTTTACGTACTTTTTGTCTTAAGTTATGTTGTTTTTAGTTTTTTGTTGCAACGATTTATTTCTGTTTTGCGAAAGAATACCATATAAGAATGGTTTTGTTTTGTTTTGTTTTGTCTGGTTCATTTTATTTATGAGTTCATCGGAGATGAAACTGTTTCTTCCCGGCACACCCAGAACCACATAAAGCCGTTAGCTAAGTTACTACTACGAACTATTACTACTATAACTAATTTTCCGATAAGACATCCAGAACATAGATTTATATAGGCAAATTTCCTTAGCAGGGAAATATTTCTGCAATAACTATCCCTATTTACCAGATCTGACCTTGTCCGACCTAAATTTAACGCTTTGAACTTTTGCAAATATTAACTTTCCCACTTATTGTTACAATTAAATGTTTATATATTTGCTTATTCAGTACATTTTGCTTGTACATTAAATGACTTTTTAGTAGTATCTTGGTTGTCATAGCCTTTCCTTCAGAATATTCTTTCAGCTTCTCTCTGCTATTATTAGTAATTGTATTTTATTCCCCTAAATTCTTTAGAGGTTTAAATTCTTTACTTAAATTTTAATAACTCCCAAAAATTAAATAGTTTTCGTTGTCTTTTTTAAGAAATACTTATTTTTTCTAACTGATATTTTCACTTTTTAATTGAAATAGATCGCCCGAAGGCCTGATCCTATTCTAGTAGTGACCGCCCCAAGCGGAGTTTTCCATCTCCTAGACTGGTTGCCTAACCAAGGTTAAAGAGCCCAGTCTGTCCTACTATTTACTAATAGCTGGAGCGAAAATAGTTGGATTTATACCTTTCCTAAGGTTATTAACGTTATGCGAACTGTGGCTTCGTCCAGGATCTGAACTCGGGTCGATGAGTCCATTTCCCACGATTCTAAACAGTACATCACCGCGCGTCAAAGTACACCACTGCGCTTCAATAAAAATAAAAAATACTGTAGTATATGTTGTATTGGAAAGATGAAAAATTATAACAAGTTCGAGCTTCGAACAAACCCCGTCACTTGATAACACACTTAAGTTAATCTAGTAATATATATATAAAAATAATATATAATATATATATAAAACAATTATCAAAAAGACCAAACAAAATATTTTTTATTATAATTTCCATAAGCATAAATAGTAAAGTCGATGGATTAGCCTATTGTCGATAACAGCCGCGCAGCAAAAGCTTACATTCATCAGCTCAATGTGGATACTGGGTACCGTCTATTGGACTAACCAAAAGCGATAACAGATAGGAACGGATGTTGAGAGAGAGAGAGAGAGAGAGAGAGAGAGAGAGAGAGAGAGAGAGAGAGAGAGAGAGAGAGAGAGAGAGAGAGAGAGAGAGTAAAAGGAATCCGTGCTGTCGGTTCTGCTTGATGGCGATGATGACGACGATGGTGATGACGATGATGATTAGAAGTTTATTTACTAATCAAATAAAACCAACAGTGCAGTTTTTGTTATTCTACGAATCTGAACTTCACATAAGTAATCAAGTAAAGTAGGCGGAACGGCCAATTTTCCGTATCCACCGGACAGCGAAGGAGTTTACCCCCTTTTCAAGAGCGTTAAACTGGGGAGATTGTTTTTGCGTCTGATGCTACACATACCATCAGTTCCCCACTTTATCGCACAGATACAAAGCTCATTCGTTGAGTTAGCGAGATTGCTCTTCCGGCTGAGTTAATAATTTTTTTTTTTTATCTATAATATATACTCTAAAATCGGATATTACATTCGTTCAACCCTGATCACAAACAAGATGTGGACAATAATCTGATGCATGTAAATAATGAAAATCATCAACGTTTTAATTTCTTCTCCTCTTGGTAATTCCATGTCAAATCATCCAGGCCATGTCACCCACCCCCTTCATTTTTTCTAAAATTTTGTCCAATTGTGTATTATGATAAAGTCAGACAATCCCCAAAATTTGAGATTCCAATTAAAAAAATGGCAGGTTATGTTGATTTTTAGCTTTCCAAATTTGAGTGGGATCGCGAAAATGGCGACATAAGATAACATTTTGCAAACCAGAAATCATTAATAACTTAAAATTGGCTAACTTTAAGACTTTTTTGGATTCCGTGGGCTAAAATGCTTTTATAAACCAATTTTTAGTAGTAGGGAAGCTCTAGAACACATTTTACAGACAAAAGTAGATTACAAAAAGTCGCCATTTTTCGCCAACACCACCAAATTCGGAGAGCTAAAAATCGACATAACTCGCCAATTTTGGAAATTAGAAACTCAAATTTTAGGGATTGTCTAACGTTAACAAAGTTCACATCTGGAAAAAAATACAGAAAAATTGAAGGGGGTGACAATTTTACTTTTTCAGGATGAGTTGAGATTAAATTACCCCTCTACTACTTTATATATAACTCAGAAGCAGTTGTCTTACCTAAACATCCGACAGTTCTGCTATTTGGCGTTAGGAGGCACAAAATGTAATTACCTCTCATGTCAGTCAATGGGCCCAACGTGATGTGGTCAAAGCAGTATAAAAAGGAGAGCCCCAAAGTCAAACTCTTTCATTTGAACTCGACAATGCCTTGAAACAGAAGTTCCTGTCCACAGATGAAGGCTTTATGCACCCCCCCGCAACCTCGTGTCGCATGACACATGATAGTCCCAATGTAAGTCTTTACTTAAGATTTCTATTTCTCTTAAATATGCTTACACTAAAGACGCTGCTCTATGCACATAAGGACATTTCCTTATTCAAGCCTTTCATTACATTGGTCAACAAAAGAATTATTGGCTACATTCTTTTAGCTGATTTAAGACAGCTCTGATGTGCTGAATCCAAAAATCACAATTGGTTTTGTTCACTCAGGTTATCTTTTTGAACTATGGTCAAATTTTAATTATGCTTTTGTTTACATGTACGGGTATTTTCACTTTATATGATGCAATTTTTTTCTTGAAATAAACAAACTTTGAAGAACTTGCATGCGTCAATTTATGACTAATTGGTTTTTTATTTTACAGGTAAATGAAATGGAAATGAAAGATTGGAAGGTTTCTGTTCTGGTTGTGAAGAAATTTCTTGACAGCAACAAGGCCAGGGACTATACAGAACTTCTCACCAATATGCCGATTGCTTTCAGAAACCTTGGATGCAATATGAACATCAAAAGGCATCACTTATAAGATCGGTTTCCTGCGAATCTGGGATCAATGAGCGATAAGCAGGAGGAGAGATCCCATCAAGACGTGAAAGAGATGGAGACCAGGTATCAGGGATGATGGGATGCAGTCAGGATAGCCGATTACTGCAGGACTCTGAAAAGAGACATCCCTGCCTCTTAGCATTCTAGACATTCGAAGAAACGGAAGTTAAGCCCATGAATTATGAACAATAATGACGTATCATTCAATTTAGATGTAATTATCTTTATCAATGTCTACTATTCAATTTACTGTAATCCGAGATTGTAACTTTGAATAAATAAATTGTGTAAGAAAACAATTTTGCTCTTCAAATAAAATATTTCTGGTGATAAATATTTTAAAAAATTTAACCGTTAATGTCACAAAAATATAATCGCTTTTGTCAGAAGTTTTGTTAAACATCGCCGAAATGCACTAAAGGAGATCGTTAGTGATGCATCCTTACAGATTTCGGATTTTGCAATATCATATCTGTTCCAGCAGTAGATCCGACATATCATTAGGCCGCCTCCTTTCCAGATTCTGTCTGAGTATTTTATGAATAGTTCATAAATTCTTATATATTGGCCCACGGACACGTAACGGCTATGCAGAGACTTGCTCGGTACTAAGGAAATACTTTACTAAAAAGTAAATCTTCAAATATATAATCACATTAGTACATTTTGGAGGGCGTCTCCAGTGATGTCAATGATTGGTTCATCAAGGAGTTTTGAGTCTTACAACAGCATACTTCCGTCACCAGGCGGACTCTATTAGATAAGATGTAACTCTGATCCACCCTCTTAGATATAAGAAGATCAGATTTTTAAAAAATCAACTTAGCATAAAAACCTGACCTGATCGAGAGAAAACGATGTCTGTTGGAGTTTTTAGTATATAAGGCGTGTGATAAATGCTTACTCTTACTTATAGACTCGCCGATAAGCACGTGACCTGGGAAGGTAACTTATTGTCCAATCACTGGCAATGCCCTGCTGCTGCTATTATTATTTATACTGGCCTTTTCTGGTCATACTAATCATTACTACTTGGATCTTCTTGGACGACGGAACGTAGTAATATATTGCGGGACTTATTCACTTACCAAAGGATTATATACCACAAGACTTATTCACTTACCAAAGGATTATATACCACAAGACTTATTCACTTACCAAAGGATTATATACCACAATACTTATTCACTTACCAAAGGATTCTATAACTCGGGACTTACTTACTTATTTGCTTTAAGTTCTTTACAACTGGCCAAGGATGGCGGCCAGATACTTAACAGATACTCGGAATCAGTAGTAAAAAATAAAACGTTATCTTTGAATTAATGATAATACATATCACTTTAAGGGGACGGGTTAGCTCAGTCGGTAGAGCGTTCGGCTAGAAACCACAAGGTTCCTAGTTCGATACCGGCCCTCGCCAACTCAGCGTATGAGTAGCACAGGGATCTGTGCGGTAAGGTAAGGAGCTGACAGTAGGTGTGGCGCTCCACCTTAAACGCAAAAAACAATCTCCTTTGTCTAGCGCTAGTGAAAAATAAGGATTTACTCCGAGGAAGGTCGATATTTCTTTGTGTGCGGAACATTTCTACATTTTGTCTATTTTTATTATTTCATTTCATTTTGTTATTTAAAAATAATAATAGATAGAATAATTTATTTCTTTTTTCAACATACCGTCGGATTCACTTCCATTTTCATTTTACACACACACGCACACACACACATATATATATATATATATATATATGTGTGTGTGTGTGTGTGTGTGTGTGTAAAATGAATATATATATATATATATATATATATATATATTCACATGATGATGTATGAAACTAAACCCAGGCCTATACTACAAAGTGTCCGGGTTGTTTCATCACATAATGTTAGTTTGAGCTTGAGTTTTGTTTAACGGCATATCAACCTCTGTGGGTCATTTAATGCCAGAAAAGATTATTATGGATTTCAGTCTTTAAAGTAGTGGTTTTATGCAGGTATACGGTTATGTTTCGTTAGATCTTGTTGAAAAGGTTGCTTTTTTTTTTAGAAAATTTAAAATGTCTTCTGGGTTTGTATTTTTAAATAGGTCAGTGAGTTATGGTACTTATGGCAAACAAACAAAGGGCAGCCTCCAGTCGTCGAGACCATAGCTCGTCCACTGTACTGTTTTGATAACTCCAAAATCTTAATTCGTGAACCAACCGAAATTTGTTTTAACATTTTTATCAACACATAGAATTTCTTAGTTGGTTATTTTCAGAGATCAATAGTTCAGTTTAAAAAAACTGTTTAAAAAAAATTCAATAATAGTTCAATACGGAGTTATTCCCAAAAGTAAGATCTCCACAGAGCTGGGATGTAGGGAAACTGTTCGTGTGGCTATTGGCAACACTGTTGTGTTTGTTGTGAATGCCCCAGTGCACGTGTCCCTGCTACAATCAGTCTTGGTTTGGCAGTCTTTTTTGTTAGGGCTCACGATTGATGCTACCGCCAAATGTTCGTGCAGTTATTCGGTTTTTGAACACAAAAGGCTCTCACAGATTTGAATTCATCGACAATCAAAGGAAGTGTATATCGAGTTGTGCATGGATGTCAAAAACGTCTGCAAGTGGTGTTGGGAGTTTGCAACGACGATGTGGTTCAGCACTTCCTCAAAACATGGCGGCGAGCTGGTATGACAGTGCCAACAAAAATGCATCGACCGAAATGGCGATTATGTAGAAAAAACAGATACACGTTGAAATGTAAAAATGATGTAAACATCGTTGAAAATAAATAACAGAGATCTTGATAGGTACGCGTACTGCGTCCCTGGCGCACAAAAATCTAAAAGGACGCACTGAAATCTTATTCATGCGTCCCAGTGTTTTTCTTCCCTCACCATTTCAATAGTTTCTTAGAAACAAATTACACAGCACAGGTCATAAGGTAGGAGGTAGACAGCTTTAGTTGGGACTCATACATTTTCCCGGGAACTTATTTAAAGTAAATATGTGCGTCCCAGGACGCACTAAATCATAAAGCTATCGGTATCACTGAAATAATGAACGTTTCTGTGATTATATATATTTTGGAAACCGTACCTTACAAAAAAAAAAAAAAAAAAAAAAAAAATAAAATAAACGCAATTCAGCCATGTGAACATATTTGCGTTACCCTTTTCAACAATTAAATCCATTGATTCTTTGGTAGAAATGTAGAGATCCATTGTTTCCTTTGCATTTACATTCTGACTTTCTCAGGTCACTTTAGGTTTGCTTCGTATGGGAGTGAAAATCCACATCTGCGTAGGTTTAAGATCAACACAAGGGGACGCAATGACGTTTTTCTTTTCATCAAGGTCCAAACAAAGTTTATTGTGTGATCGAAGGTGACGATGCTGTGTAGAAAGAGAAAACGAAGGCTTCATTAAACCTTAAATATCTTTAAACTTATATAAAATCTTTAAACTTATAAAACAATAATTCATCTATAGATCATTCGCTGTTGCATTCATGGTTACGGAAATAAAAACGTTTCTAAAAAATCAATGGAAAATAAAGACTGCTTACAGCAGTCATTAACTACACTGGTTTACAAAAACATATTTTTTTGTCTGAGGCAAGAATGTGAATAGGTGTTTTTTTTACTAATTTGGGTGTGCTGAATTCAAATTTATAAACAGTTTTGCTCTATCACCTCTAGTTTTCTGTCTTTTAAATAGTCTCATTTTAGTATATGCAGAGTATATACGTGCTTATTTCAACATTTGCAGTAGCTTATTACAAATAAAACAGGATAGATAAAGAATATTGACGGAATAAATATACTTGGACTTGCTACGCTTAACTGCCAAAATCCGTCTTGATATATAGCTATATATATATAATGTAATGCTATCACTTACATTTATTGCATAATAACTAAAAAAGAAGACATAAGTCACACAATATTAGAAATTACCCCTGAATGCATATACACCTTTATGTACAGTATATGTACAAAATGTACAGTATGCATATCTAAAAAAATAGAGGTGATGAGTAAAAACGGATTTCAAATCTGAATTCAGCACCCCCAAATTAGGTTAAAACATCTATTTTTGTACTTGCCTCAATTTCTTTGTAAACCAGTGTTATTTTTGTTGTATTCAATATTGTTTTCTCAGTCCTTTGTAGTTCCAATAGCGAACTACAACTTCAAATTCTTGAGTCTCTCTTCATTTCTCGCACTCAACCCATCCTGTGCGTGCAGAAACAATCACAACAGCTACTCGTTTTTGGCATTTCAAGCCTCAGCTTATCGAACGGGGGCACCCGTAATTTCCGACCCCCCCCCCCCCACGTGAGTTGTAAGTTTCGGATATTTTTCGAATTCTCTTTCTGAGAGAAAAAACAAAAAACAAAAAAAAAAAAAACAAAGAACAAAAACTTTTTTCCTTGTTCTCACTGCTTCCTGTCTTATTCGTTGTCTTCAACCACACTTTTTTACCATCTTTCAATGTAATTTTTTTCTCTGAGGAGCATTGATCGAAAAGAAGAAATTCATTTCTGATTTTAAATCAAAACTAGGGTACCCTTTTCCTTTCTTTTTAAGAAAAAAAAAACAATTTATTTTACATAATGCATATGCTTTTACGCGTCCTTATTAAATTCTGTACTGTAAATAAACTTTTAATATTGTTTTCATATATATATATATATATATATATATATATATATATGCATTTCCTATATATATATCAATAGTAACATCTTAGGGACAAACAGAAAAGCAACTTTTAAAAAATCTAGAGAACAAAAATGGAAAAAAACAAAACAAAAAAAAAACAAACAAAAGGTATGGATACATAAAGCGATAAACTAAGGAACTTATATACAATATATAGAGGGGGTAATTTTGACACGGCAGATTGGAAATCCCCAATGCGTACACATGTATAGGTAAATATATGTAATTGTGGACATTTGTTTGGGGATGCATTTGCGTATACGGGAGTGTGAAAACGATAGGGACCTCCAATTTACCCCTCTCAAATTTACCCCCCCCCATATTTAACACAATGAAACTTACATAAAGGTTAATAATATCTTCAAAATTGTTGGTCCATTCAAAAGAAACATTAAAAAAACTCCTGAAAATATTCAGCTTACGGAAATAATGAAAATTATGAACGAAAACAATATTTAAATTTTCACACCGTTAAATCAATTGAAATTTAATTATATATATATATATATATATATGTGTATATATATATATATATATATATATACTGGACATAGCTAAGAAGGGGAAACCTCATAAGAAGAACGGATTATCTTTTTATAGCAGAAAGATAATAATGCCATTGAAACTAATTACGTTAAAGCAAATATTTATTATACACAGAATGGACCATATGACATTTATGCACCCCTTTTTGATCTCGATTAAGAAAGGACATATTTTCCATTCACACCGTCAATATCTGGTTGTTTTAACAGACAATTTTTAGATCTCTTTTTAAAATTATAAAACTAACCCCTAACCCTAACCCTAACCCCTAACAAACAACCGGATATTGACGGTGTAAATGAAAAACATGTCCTTTCTTAATCGAGATCAAAAAGGGATGCCTAAAGGTAATATGGTCCCACAGAAGAATAGCAAATGTGGGTTATATAATCAGAGAGATGGTTAATCATATAAAAGGCGAACGTAGTAAACTGGCAAAGAATAAATACAATAACAGGTATTATTGGGTGAGGCAACAATCAACAATCAAATAAAAATAATATAAGACCCCACAAGGAGATAGGAACGGAGACGGTGTGTCTGATTATCCTTTATTACTGATTAGATTAGATCTTTTTAGTATATTAATTTGTACGCTTTGTTAAATCATATTTCTTAAGTGTCCAATATTACCAGGTATCCCCCTTGCCCCCCCCCCCAAAAAAAAAGTGAGCACTGACCTTGGTGTATTCCCATCGATCCAGTGATGGAGCAAAACAGTCGGTCAATACAGCAAAGCAACCACCTTCTTCACATTCTGTTCCAACACAGTTCAAAGAGGAGCGGAGTAATTTGTTGTTCGTTAAGGAAAATCCCTACAAAATAAAAATTAAAAAAAAAAAGAATTTTAGAATGATTATAATCGTCTTCATATTTATCATTATGTTCCTTTTCACTTAGTATCACCAGATAGTTTTTAAAAAAATACTTTTTACTTATTTATGGGCGCTGACGTAGACACTTTTAAGAATACGAGGTAAGTCAAAAAGTAATGCCATTTTGTTTAGGAGGGGTATAATTACAAACACAGGAACATGTATCATACATCAAAATGAAGCTGGTCCTCTATGGATACCATTCCTACTTTTCCGCATAGTCACCATTTCTCTCAATAGCAATGTCCCACCTTCGAATGGGAGCACGAATCCCCGCCTCGTAAAATTCTGTTGACTGTTCTTTGAGCCACCTCTTTACTGCAGATTTCACTTCTTCCTCACTGGAATAATGTTTGCCTCTCAAACCCTCTTTCCTGGGTCCGAAGAGATGATAGTCTGAAGGCGCTAAATCTGGTGAGTATGGAGGATACGGTAAAGTTGTCCACCCGAATGAAGTGATTTTCTCCCTTGTCCTGGTGCTTGTGTATGGTCGAGCATTGTCATGCAGAAGGATATTGTCAATCGGCAAGTTGGGTCTTACTTGTCGGATCCTTGCTCTTAGCCTCGTTAGGTCTCAATGTAGGTCTTAGTTTTATTAAAAAAACTTCACATGAAATACAGAAAATTGCATTACTTTTGGACTCCCCTGGTAAAATACGTAATCATTTATAATAATTAGTGGGGTGTTAGTTCGAAGCGAACCCACGCATTCCTATAATGCATTATGTTATCCATAAAAGGGTAACACAATACAGAATATTAAGTAGGAAAGAGATGAGGTCAGTTTACGTATGTTAACAACATTTAATTATAACAACGTATGAAGATAACAATTGTTCAGTCTCAAATCCCAAAGAGGACACCAAGTGTTGCCTTCAACACAAAAAGTATAATAGATGAAGGTGGAAACACTAACTAATATTCCTTTGTTTCAGAGGGTCTGGATACCAAACAGGCACATTCCGTAGTCAAGACCACGAGGATTTAGTAAGCTTAACGTGATATTTAAATTCAAATGGTATCATAACGTTCGCGTTCTGTACTTTTTAACAAACCAATCCAAGTCCCGTCGGCGGGCCTGACAAAATGCCTTCGTGGGCCGAACCCAGTCTGCGGGCTATAGTTTGGTGACCCCTGATTTAGACTAATGACTTTTTTTAATGTCCTTTTTTTAAAAATTTGTGTTCTATCTGGTTATAAATTACATAGCGCACCCACTATACTGTTGAATTTATCTAATGTGGTTAACAAAGTAGTTATGGTCAGCCAGTCTTTACCTTCAGAATATCGAAGCACCATTGGCATTGCAGTCTCGGAAGACTATATAGTTGTTGTGTCCCTGAAGTTACACCACCTCCTGAGATTATGAAGTCTAATGTTCGAAAAACATTATTGACCACAGATGTCACATGTGAAGACTGTCCCTGATGATGTTGATGTGCTGGTGCTTTGTTGCCACCACTTTCTCCTGGACCTCCTGGCTTCATGGTGTTGCGCCAGGGTGGCTTCAGACATGAGCAGTTCGAAGCCACCCTGACGCATCACCATGAAGCCAATGATGTGATATATCATTTATGTGTAGGAAACAGATGGTTCATATCATTTATAACTTTTTATAACATTTTATAACTTTTCCATTTTATAACTTTTTATAACATTTTATAACTTTTCCTATATATATTTTATAACTTTTTATGACATATTTTATAACTTTTCCTATATATTTTATAATATTTATAACATTTTATAACTTTTCCTATATATATTTTATAATATTTTATAACATTTATAACTTTTCCTATATATATTTTATAACATTTACTTTTCCTATATATATTTTATAACATTTTATAACATTTTATAACTTTTCCTATATATATTTTTATAATATTTTATAACATTTATAACTTTTCCTATATATATTTTATAATATTTTATAACATTTTATAACTTTTTAAAACATTTTATAACTTTTCCTATATATATTTTATAACATTTTATAATTTTTATAACATTTTATAACTTTTCCTATATATATTGTATAACATCTTATAAATTCTATAACTTTTTATAACATTTTATAACTTTTCCTATATATATTTTATAACTTTTTACAACATTTATAACTTTTCCTATATACATTTTATAATTTTTTATAATATTTTATAATTTTTCCTACATATATTTACCAAACCCTCCACACGAGCAGCATGTAACACAAGGTCAATATCTTATGCCCCGTTCAACAGATTTGAAATCAGAGTTTTCCTTATACTAAACTGGTTACCTAGTCAAAGTTAAAGAGCCCAGTCGGCCATACTATTTACACATAGCTGGAAGGAGAGTAGTTGTATTAGCCGTATGTGGAATACAAACATTTCCTACGACCCTAACAATCACAACACGCACATCCAATGTATATAAATTGTCGGTAAATAGTGCTTGAGCATTTTATCTGTTTTATCTTTCTAATTTTGATAAATATTAATTGGTATTTTACTATTTTTGTTTTTATTTTGTTTTATTCTTGATTCGTCTTTCTTTATGTACACTAATTGATTAATAATAATAATAATCTGATAATAATAATTTAATAATTTGGGTAGTTTAATAATTTATAACATAATTTTATGTTATAAAATATAAAATATAAATATGTGTTATAGGTGATATACCCTAGAGACTAATGGAATGCGCCGACGGTTACCGTTCTGATACCATTTGAATTTAAATATCACGTTAAGCTTACTAAATCCTCGTGGTCTTGACTACGGAAAGTGCCTGTTTGGTACCCAGACCCTCTGAAACAAAGGAATATTAGTTAGTAACAGGGACAGTTATGGCATGTTGAGTAAGCCAATGCGAGTCAGCTCATAACTCTATTTTCGGACGTAATTCCCACTTCTCTGTACTGTAATTTCTACTCTTTTGTTAATACATTTTCCTACATTTGTTACCTGTCGTTTTTGTCTTATTTTGACCCCTTGAAACCCCACAACAATATGAATATTTATGTTAAGAGCGATAAAAAGATAAATTTCTTACTTGATCAGCAAAGATATGGTTACATTTACGCGCGGTAAATTTCAATGGACTTTGGAAATAGTAATTGTTGTTGTCAAGGCAAACTTTTTGAAATAGATTTGATACCTGAAAAAGAGATTTAAAAAAAGAAACAAAGAATACGATTCATTCTTTTAGATTTGTTTCACAAAAGCTTTTTTCCAATACAATTTACGATATATAAGAATAAACTGCAAACCATCCTACTACAGCTACTATTAACTGCACTATGAACTGACTGAGATAGATTGATATGAACGGACTGATATATATATATATATATATATATATATATATATATATATATATATATATATATATATATATGAGAGGTATCCAAAACTTGGCAGTGAGTGATGATTCTATATGTGATTTCTAAGATACACTGTATTACTATGTATGATCCAGTATGTATAAATACAGTGAATCTTTAGATCACTAAAGAGAGCTCAATGTATAATAAACTTTTTATATTATATACAGAGCAATATTTATCATAGAAAGGAAGGAAAAACTCAACACCGTAATTCCATAATAAATTCATTTCGACCAAAATATATATATATACCAACCCCTCCGCAAGAGCATGATGCGACACAATATCAATTTCTTAAGCGGCGTTTAACAGGGTTGAATTCATACTTTTCCTTCTCCTAGACTGATTACCCATGTAAGGTTAC
>CM042140.1:104787907-104790407 GCA_023376005.1 Doryteuthis pealeii
GATCGAGATATTTTCCTTGCACCCATTGTATTCTATTTATTATTCTAAATACAAAATAGAATACAATGTGTACAAGGACAATCTCCCGGTCGAAACACGTTACGGCACCCCATTAAACTATTTTTTTCCATTCAATATTTACTTTTTCTTTATTTACTTATTTTTTCAACATGTTGTCGTATTCACTTCCATTTTTTAACTTTATATATATATATGTGTGTGTGTGTCAAGTAAATACACACGCGATGTGTTTATGATATGGCTTTTTTTTAGCCGACAATTAATTAATTATTAATTAATTAACTTTCAAAATTAGGTACGACTTCAATTAAGCACATATTCTCCCAAATATATATATATAAGTCTATACTTACTTGTCCACTAGCCGTGACGTTGATTTCAAAACGGAATAACTCGGGGAAAATATTGTTCAGATACCAATCAAATGATTTGCATTTGAGTCGTTCCTTGAGCATCAGTCGATCAGTCAGATCTCCAGTCTTAATGTGCTGCAAAAATGTGGTGACTTGAGGTAAATTAGTGTTATGATATGTGAATAATAAGCAAAAAAACTAAATTACAAAAAGAACGCGACGAAAATATTTAAGATTATCTTTTTCTTCCATACATGCCCACAAAGATAATTACAAAGTTTAAATGCAGTGGTAGTACATATTAGGGTCCCACATATATATATATATATATATATATATATATATATATATATATATATATATATATATATATATATATTCGTAAGACATGTGTTATTGAATACCACGGAGTATTCTTTTTTCATTTTTTGTATGGATATTTTTTCCAGTCTTCTGGCTATCATTTTTGAATCTGGATCGAGTTGATTCATGATATTTTTCATACTAATTTCCCGAGCGCTTTCGACTGTTGCTCCATTCGTATTCATGGGGTTATGTAATTTGGTTTTTAGTTGATTTTAGTTTTATTATCTATGCTTTTATCTAATTCAGAGAGTCTATTATTTTTAAGAGGGGGGTTAGGTGAGTGTTAGTTATTGAAGATATTTAATACGTTGTCTCGAAAAAAAAAATATATATATATATATATAATCCAAAAGTCTAGAGAAGAAATCTTCCTTACAACACAAGAGTTTTATTTAAAAAAAAACGGTGTCATTTTGAGAGCTCAATGTGTGCTCTTAATGTTAGAGTCACAGAGCAAATATATAAGTAAAGAAATGACAAAAGACTTCGAGATTTAGCTTTATAGTCTATTTCAGGGAGCTTAGACAAAGTATCTAACTCTCCCGATTCATCAGATGCGAATGATATATATATATATTTGAATGATATATATATATATTTGAATAAAATTAACAAATGAAAAATAAGTCTAACATGATTTGCTCTGTTTATAAAAATTAATCATTGACCTCTCACACGGAACCTGAACTCTACAACAAACTTCTGGTAGAGAATAAGACCAGCCTTATGCCAAAAAACTTGGTACCCCATCAAAGTGTCTGCTGATGAGGCATAATATGCCGAAATGTACATACAGATATCGACTTTTTCTCGATTTGCTTATGCCTTACATTTGAACATATATATTCGCCTAATTCATTAATTACCAACTAATTAATTTTCAAATTATGTATGACTTCAATTAAGCACATATTCTCCAAAAAATTGTCGGCTATCGCCATCTCAAAACAAACTGTTTGTGTACTCTCATATATATATATATATATATATATATATATATATATAGTTAAGTCTGTACAACACCCATTTGGAATCGCAATTTTATGGGTTTCATATCGGTCCTAGCCAACCCAGAGAATGAGTAGAAACAGACTGGGTAATCTGATTTCTCCGGTAAAGTAGGGAGCTGACGTTAGGTGTGGCGCTATATATATGAAGAAAATAACTCAATATGAAAAATCCGTCAAAATGTGAGGAATGTATTGGAAAAATGAATAACGAACAGAAGCACTCAGTTCAATAAATATTTCGTCTCGGTTGAATTCAAAAGTTTCATGATAATGATCTTATTAGTTGATACAGATTGGTATATATATATATATATATATATATATATATATATATATATATATATATATATATATATATATATATATATATATATATATATATATATATATATATATATATATATATATATATATATATATATATATATATATATATATATATATATATATATATATATATATATATATATATATATATATATATATATATATATATATATATATATATATATATATATATATATATTATATATATATATATATTATATATATATATATATATATATATATATATATATATATATATATATATATATATATATATATATATATTTGATGCTTGGCTAAAAACGTCTGCATCAAATATTTTCTGTTTAGGTAATAACAAGCAAACTAAAACAAAATATTTCAGACGGAAAGAAAAACATCAAAACCATATAAAACCACAAAAAAATAAACAGTGACCAAATG